>VXAK01017858.1:185559-224417 GCA_013399435.1 Arenaria interpres
TTTTTTTTTTTTTCAGTGAGGGTGGTGAAACACTGGCACAGGTTGCCCAGCGAGGTGATAGATGCCCCATCCCTGGAAACAATCAAGGTCAGGTTGGACAGGGCTCTGAGCAACCTGATCTAATGGAAGATGTCCCTCCTCACTGCAGAGGGGTTGGACTAGATGACCTTTTGAGGTCCCTTCCAATCCCGATTGTTCTATGGTTATCAAGTCCAACCACAAATCCAACACTGCCAAATTCACCACAAAACCACGTCCCTCAGCACCACACCTACAAGTCTTTTAAATACTTCCAGGGATGGTGATTCAACCATGCCCCTGGGCAGTCTGTTGCAGTGCTTGCTAACCCTTTCGGTGAAGAAATTCCTCCTAATCTCCAATCTAAACATGCCCTGTCACAACTTGAGGTCATTTCCACTTGTCCTACATCTTGCTACTTGGGAGAAGAGACCAACATGCAACCAGTCAGTACACTTTCTAGGAGCAATATATACTACCACCACGCCACACTTAAGTGACCCATTGTTCTAGGATGACAATACTATTTCTGGTGCTAGCTCAGGTGGAGCCTTTTATGGCGTACCCAGAGTCCACATTACAACACGTCATCATTCACTGCTCCCTAACATATCCCTCATGTATCAGCTTAATGATAGATTAAAAGAAACCAAAAGCAAGCAAAACATTTTCTCTCCACCAAAACTTGGGTAAGTTCTCCTTAAGAACACATCATGCTCACTGAGAACTGACTAGAGGCAGCTAAAAAATGACTGTGTTGTATTGTTAATTTCAAAAGGCTTTATAGCTTGGTATAGAACAAAGCACAATTAGATATTAACTATAAACATAGGAAACAGTAAGAAACTTCCACTTGAGCTAAACATACAACAATGGGAAGATAACAAAATGTAAATCTGTAAATTCAAGTGTCACCTTAATATTGAAACCTTCCCGTGCTACATTCTGTAAAGCTGCTTATAGTTTTTCAGACAGAAACAGAGGTTTCTATCAAAAGCTATTTAGCTTTACAAAGCAAAGGTTTAAGGTAACTTTTGATGTGAATTTTCCATTTAAACAAAAAAGTTATTTTCAAAATTTTATTTTTAAAACTACAGATTACAAAGACATTGATAAACCTTCAGATTCCCTGTCTTTTCTCTCTTTTCCCTACGCCTTGGAATGCTGTAGTATTGTGTAATGGTTAGATCTCTCAATCTTTTCCAAACTCTACTAAAGCTGGAATAGCCAGATCAGATCTTTCAAAACTTACAAAGTAGCTGAGACTGTTCCATTTTACCAGTCAAAATCCACTTGTGAAAGTAGCAGGATTAACCTACAAATGTATGTGGTTTTCCAAGATTAAAATATACATGTAATTAGAGTGTATGTTATGAAGATGGTGGTTTATAATCAGAATAAATTGATTTGCAAGTCTGAAGTACAGCGAGAAGCAATTATTGTACTTGGCAACTGACTTACTCACTTAACAGACAGCTCTATACCAGGAACCCTAGTTATATGCTGCTGAGACTTTTGGTGATGGTAACTTGATCTTAAAAGCTTCTCTTTAGCTCTCACATGTCAATACATTCTTTTAAAAAGAAAAGATCAGCAAAACTGGGTGGTTACAAGCCTTGCTTAAACTTAAAGGCAGTCTTCATAGACAATACACCAAGACTATAAAATTAAAGAATGAACTCCAGCTAAATAAAGTAATGGTCCTCCAGTGGAAAGACAAAACACAATTAGAATTCACATACTTATTTCAAGATCAATATTTTTCTACTGATTTGCTGAGGAAGCTTTTATGAAATTTAAGCATAGTTCACTTTTAAATACTCTTACCGCCAAAGGGTATGGTAAGCTGTATTAATTCCGTTCCTTTTATAAATCAATAATTAGATCGCCAATTTGCTTAAAGTGCTTGGGAAAAAAAGGAAGATGGAAGCTATATTTTACCATTCTACAGCACGTGTTGAAAGGCTCAGTAACTCATACCATCACACTTAAAGATCATAACACTCGGAGAACATGGAAAGCAATCAAAACCAAATATGAAACATTTTCCTCTACAAATTTTAACAAATGAATAAATCAAGGTTTGCCATGACAGACAGCACCCAGGCCCAAATACAATTCTTGGGTTAAGTCCATCTTCCCACTGTAAATTGTGCACCATGAGGGTGGAGATGCAAGGTTGGAGACTGAAGCAAAAAGATACTAAGAGGATGACAGCTTCTTGAGCATTAAAGTGATAGCAGTATGATTTCTGTTAGCTAGAGGAGAAATGAGGGGAGAAGTTACCCAGCCACCATACAGATAGAGAGTTGTGTCTTTGCATGATACTTTCCATTGAGCCCTATGCACCATGTGGGACTCCAAACTGAAATATACTGCAGGATAGGCAGCAGTGAATTGTCTTACAGTGAAGGATTATGATTTGGAGAAAGAGTAAAAATAGTGAAAATTGTCTGTACTTGTGGATGGGTAACAGAACAGAGCCAGGCTCATAAGAATAGATGCATGTTGTGTACAGAGGATTAAAATCCTCCAGAACATTTGGAGGAATCCTTTAGGATATTTGCTAGCATTAACCTTCCTGGGGTAAGCTGACTCCTTGGGAAATACCTAAGGAAGATTATATTTTCTGTACCATTTTCAAAAGATTTCATGACAGAAGTTCATATACACTCCTTTCAGATCACTTCATTCCCTTCTGAAAGAGAGTAAGAGACAAAAGGGTATTGCCAAAACTGAAAAAAAAACAACCCAAGACTTTTTTTTTCTTTCCATCAGTTAGCCACTGAAGTAACAGAGCATCTGTGGCAAATCAGTCTGTAGTTTGTCTTACAACCATCCTTAAAGACAAAAATTAGGAATCATCACATCCAGTTCTACTTTTCTACCTTGTGGTATTTTCATAGTATCTTATTCTATAAGATAACTTAAGAAAACACAGTTTTTCCTTTTTTATTCTTTTACTGCTACCTTAAAGAATTTGTCAGAACTTTTTAACTATTCTTCCTGCCTCGTCAGAAGGTATATTCAAGGCTTAGCTTGATTACAACATTCTGACTTATTTTAGCTTAAAATGGACACATCTTCACTTTCTCAAGTAAAACAGGAAAAGGCTGTTCCTTTAACCTCGAAGAAGGTCCTGAGTAAGAAAAAAAAAAACCAAAGAAAACATAAAAAAGCAGTCTTTTAAAAAATATCAGAAAATTTCAGCATAAACCATACAGAAAATACTTCAGTTCTGGAACATACATTTTACTTGAAGTTTTTGCTTCAGGAATTGAGGGTTATTAAATGGAAATGTTTTATTTGGTTCAGGAAATCCCACCAAAAATGATTGGAGGCTGGGAGAGTATAAAGGGGAATTCCCAGAGATATCTTCCCTGATCTTCCATTCTTCCCAAGATGTGTGATTTTGTCCCCAGTACATACAGGACGCCAGATCAGATGAGTGTGCGATACACTCATGGAATAAGACTGAAAATCAAAAAATCAACTTTTGTGCAAAAAAGAAAAGAACTACAAAGGAACACTTTGAGTAAGTGCTTTGTGCGTAAGCTAAGGTTGCCAGCCTATCGAAAAGTTCCATAGTCAAAAACTTAAAATGAGAATATTGTCCCGATAAGGAGAAGATGAGCCTTGAAGTTTTCCTGAAGTTTTCATAAATTTTGCCACTCTAAATTCAAAAAGAACAGTGGAATGATAAAGGAGTCACTGGTTGAAGGATGACACGAGGAAGGCAGAAAAGACTTATTTTTTGTTAATAATGATTTGTATTATTAACACATTTGCAACATCTGAATTCCATTTTAACTAGTACCTAGTTAATGCATGAAAATATTGGTGTATTAATACATAGTAATTCAGCAAAACAATAACATATGTTCATATCCAGACAATCAAGTCAATGATATTGTTCATCTTTTCATTAGCATCAAAAAAATTAGGTAATTAAAATTCAGTGTAAACTTAATACTCATTGTGCCTGGTGCCCTTGTGCAGCCTATTGCATCCCATATAGGTAAACATACTCATTCCTTCTGAAAGATCCCGGCACTGCAGACACTGCCTTGAGGTAGGAGTCTTTTGTCCTATGTCATGGGTCCCACACAATTCTTAAAAATCTGAATTGGATCAAAGCAGCACAAGTCAATCATAGATGGCCAGGGAAATATCTTTTATGATATACCACTGTGTGCTCTGGTTTCTTTCCTCTATTCCACCATTTCCAAACAAGTTTTGAAGCAGTAAGAATTTATGACTCTGTTTCACCTATTACTCATGGAGATTAAGCCTTCTGGGAGCATGCAGGTATCCCAAAATGGCCCTAATGGATGGGCTGGAGCAAAGTCTGATACTACAGTTATTCAAGAATCACAAATGCTCCCCTCCTTAATGAATGGCAGGTCCTGGGTTCTGGATCCCTGCAGCTTCCTTGCATTCTAGCAGCAATAAAGCAAATAATGTCTAACCTTTGCTGGCAGATAGCTGCTTAAGCAAAAACCCAGTCAGGAATGAGCAGCAGCTTTCTGAAAGGAGAGATAACAGTAGTTGCGGAAATTGATAATTTTGCAGGTTTTGTTTAGGAAGGAGGCACCATCCACAGTTTAGTTTTAATCTGCTTTAGAGAAAAAACTATATTGCTTTTGGCATCAGATAAATGCAAAAAGGAGACTGAGGAGATTAATTAGTTTTAGTTTACTGAATGCCCTTCATTATTATTGTTGGAAAAATGCACTTAGGCAGCTAATAAGGAAAGTATTTTAACTCTAATGGACATAAACATTGTATTAGGTTTTGGCATTAGAAAATGGAAGCAGAGTTGTCTTAAGGCTGGCTGACATATTAAATACTATCTTCTTTTCTTCCACATTAGAAATGTTAATTGAACAACAAAAGACATCAATATACCAGTGAAGTTCTCAAGTATTAGCAACTTTCCCTAGTGACCCGACAATACTGGATAGGTGAACAGCTGCTCAGTAGTGCAACCATTATGAATTTTATTCCACTTAATAGCAGATGCAGGAAATGGAAGGTTATATTACAGATCAATACACGGGCTAAGGGAACCTGACAACCTTTGGTTAGAATCAGAAGAATAAATGGCATTAATTAATTTGCAGAGTTGTTGAAAAAAATACCCTTTTTTTGTAACTGAGACAGACTAGAAATGCTCTGCTCTGAAATACAATATTGATTAATGTGAAAAGCAGCCTCAGTATCCTGCCACCGTAGAACTTGTAAATTCTATTTAAGCAGCCACTTGAAGAAATCTTAACTATTTATTTTGATCCTCAAACATTTAATTGACATGATAGTACCTAGGTTTACTGAATAGACTTCCTATTTTAATAATAATGACATTATAATGACAATTAATTTTTAAAACTGTATTTCATAAAATTTCGAATTATGTTCATATATTTACAGGCCCCTAACTCTTAAACTTTAACCTTGAATGTCAACAGCATGTGAGAAACTATGAGTTACAAACTCCATTTATAATTGGAGTTTAAAAAAAACTTACCACTTAAGAAGAAATGTATAATAAAAGCATGGTACATTAAAATCACACTCAGACAGCTTTAGCCTCTGGATGCATTCATATGATATAGGAATGTAGAAGGTTATTTCTGTAACAGGGGTTAGCCCACATTAACTCCAGAACGCTGCACAAAGGATGCCAAAAACGGGCTCACATTCACAATGATTTATCAGCAGAGTCCATCACTAATGGCATATATTGAGTCTAAAAAAATGAAAGTTACTTTTGGGGAAAAAGAAGAAGAGAGGGAAAGATTGGAGTGTCTTTGATGAGGGGCAGCTGCTGCATGGCCAGTTGGTAATAAGCTCTGTACAGGCAAATTGTTGGGTCCCCAACTGCAAAACAAAAGCTGCAATCAAGGGGTAGAAAAAAGAGTGCAAAGGGGTGACTTTTCACCAGTAGGAGAATCTGCCATAGCAGCAGTATCAGAGTTTATGGCTGAAAGGACACGAGAGCTACAGCATAAGAACTGCAAGGGAAAAATACCGTCTATTTGCCAGATTTGGGATTTTGAGTGATTAAATCAGTGCTTTTATTTGGGAAAACAAAAAGGGAAAAGCAGAACTGTTTAGACTATAGATCTAACATAAAATGTCATCTCACAACACTATCACCTTCCTTGATAGAAAAACTCTAAGTATATCTCCGTTCCTCAATATGTTCCTTAATAAAATCCAAGTTTCTGTTTCTATTGAATGATTCTAGTGCTTTTTCCTCCAGCACTGCTCAACCCATGCCCCTAGACCTTCCCAGAGCAGAGGTGAATCTTCTGCATAACTAGATTGTTGCTTCCAGGAAGCACCTGCCAGCAGAGGTGACTCAGGAAGCCTGTTTTGCATTTCTGCACAGCAATTGATACCAACATATCAAAAACATACCTCAAAAATCCCATGAGCTAGGGAGGACAGGAAAGCGAAAAGGGTCACTCATAAAGCTAGCTCTTGATGAGGCTTGTCCCTGAACTTATTACTGAACTGTCTTTTCAAGGTAAATAAGGATCAATCCTGTCTTCTATGTCCTCGGTGAGCAGAGACAGTATCACTTGTTCCTGGGGATAGGTGGCCTCTCTACCTGACCAAAGCAGGCCCAAGCTGGGGCAGTCAGCCTTAATGGATAATGACAAGACACAAAGCAAGTAAAGGAAAAATAGCATGAGTCATTCTGACTTGATCTTTGTGAAGTGCTTGGGGAATCAAATGCATTATCAAAGATAGATCTAAATATGAACACCACCATTAATGCCTTACCGTTCACTGGTACAATGCCATTCTGAGAAAATCTGCAGAAATTCTCTATATACACCTTGTACTAAAAAAAGGGAGGTGAAATCACTGGCTATTTAATTCACACTCTTTACACTCAGCTTAATGGCTCTTACATTTTTCCTTTCTTGCAGCAGTGACTAAAGCTAGTTGTCATAAACTGCAGGCCATACAGTCAAAAAGGGGTCCATGAACACATGGGAAAATCTGTGTGGGAAAAAAAATCTATACGTGGGCTTGTTTTCCGCACCTCACTCCTCCAGCTAAGATTGCTTGACTACTTTCTCCTGAACTCCTGAGTGAAGTTAAAGTTTCCCAGATCAGTGCTTTCCATCTCCATACATGCTAAGGCAGGATGGGAAACAGGCAGGCGAGAGCATCCTCCATACATTGTCCACTTATTTGACATTTTTTCCTGTCTTCATATTTTTGTCCCTCTGCTCACTCGCAGTAGCACCTATTCACAGCCTGAAAGGGGAAATTTTCTAACATCTTCTCTTCCAGGATGACAACCACTCAGTTATTTATAATTCACTGCTAACAAAGCCGTATGCATTCTGTTTTGCATCATCTTGTCACTAAGCCTGTCATTTTAGCCTATTAGAGAGCTCTTTTTCTATTGTCGTCTTCAGTTCATATATTCTCTGTAGCCTTTCCGCTTTAAGTATAACTGGCCCACACACTATTTACCCTCTCTCCACTGCTTGACTCCTTGGCCTCTAAATTTCCTTTCTCCTGCACTCTCCTCCCTCCTGCTCACATTCCTGTGTCGTCATGGATTTATTTTTAAATCTTAAAGATTACTGATAATAAAAAATCATTTAGGTCTACCCCTTACTGTTAACTTGTTCTCTGTATGTTATTTGTGCCATCTTCTTGAATAGGGGTGGTTCTTCGGTCTGCCACTACCTTTAGAAATATCATACATATGTGAAGGAAACAGCACACTCAGAATAAAGGTGGAGAAGGTACCTGGTAAAGTGGAGGACTGGCTCGGGAATGAGGAAGAGGAGAATGCCCTTTAAATCCTCCTGGTGAGCAGAATTATTTGCTACTGAATACCACCTGGGAGCTATGACCATCCTAAGCGTCTGAGCCCTCATACCTACTTCAAAAATAATCCAAATCTAGAAAAAAGCCATAAAAGCAGGGACATTCCAGACAATGTGATTCCTGGCTGACCATTATTATAAACTCCAGAACTGATTGTGTTATACTGATCTTCTCTGTATAAGCATCGTACTAGGAAATTGTTCCAGCACACTCTCTTGGGGATGAGCAGCAGGATGACCATCCAATTAAAATTCATGGATAGTATTCCCGAAAGCCTGGCACATTAATCTCCTGTAACTGCTAAGCAGCAGATACTGCATCTGGAAGAAGTCATACAACAGCCCTTCCATAACCATAAGTTTCCTGTAATTTTGTCCAGGTTTTCCAGACTTGCCTTTGATATTATCAGAAGCCATCTGGTAATTGTCTTTTCAAGCTGCATTTTTAGTTAGATAAGGGGGTTTTAATGTTATTATTACTGCCTGTAGCCCAAGATGACTCATAGTCACCCTAGTAAAAGAATTCTTGTAGAAGTGGCTGTGGATTTCAAGCACCTTCGTATAATTTTACCAACTGCTGAAATTAGTGCCAGTCATCTTTTTGAGCTACAAATTCTGCTATTTTAAGTCCATTGCTCATTTTCTGAAGTCCTTTCTGAACAACTCCTAGTAAAGATATTATCTTCCAGTCACGTGACATAATGAATATGGATGTGTTCTTTAAACTAGATAGTTCTAGTACAACAGCAGCAGCAGCTACAAAATCAGAGAGGGTGCCAGGGGAAAGGCATTCATCCAAAATTATCATCAGTAGCACCTGAATACCTCTGTCCTGTCCTCAACAAGCTCATGGTTAACTCTCCAGGAGGTCAGAAAGGGACTTCCCCAGCACAACAAGCTCTCCTGACTGACAGTGAGACTGTGCAGCTACTCCCAGGAACTACCAAATCAGAAATGCTCCTGGGTTGAAGGATGCACCTTCCTGCATAGAATTACAGCTTTCAGCACAGTGCCCTTTTAAATCTGCAAACTAATGTGGCTTAAAACAAGCATTTTTGATACAATGATCTCTTGAAAAGCAACAATAGTATACAGCTCAGCAGAGTCACCTTCCAAGACCTCGAATGTCAGCCTACAGGTTAGTCAAGCATCATATCTTAAGATACAAAAAGCAAGCTTTGCACGTTCTTACACAGAAAAGAGCCAATTTCCCGTATTTTTGCTTTTAACCTGGAAAACCCCCAGAATAATGAGGTCCGTAAACTGTGACACTTTTGGTATTTATAAACTATAATTTGTTTCTACATGGTTGGAATACTCAAAATCTGATGAGTTTCTCATGCAAAGGTAGGTTAAATCTTGTAGGAAGGAAGATTAGAAAGAAGAGGAATCTCTCTCTCTGGCTACTGATGCACGCAAAGCTGGTCTTAAATGTGTTGTTCTAGGGAATATTAAATCCTTCTCCTTTCTGGACAATCCTCCCTTCCAAAGGAAAAAATGTAGTATTAGCAACAGAGCATATCAATAGCACCAAATAAACTTTCAAGTTCAACTTCAGCTTATAGGCTTCCAAAAGTCTCCAAATTGCCCTGATCACTGGTGTTCCTCAACAGCTTTGGACAAAAACTCAGGTTCTTTCTTTTGGAAAATCATGAAATCAAATCATCCCATTACAGCTTACGCACCAATGAACTTTTCTAAATGCAGAATTTCTATATTCAAAGGGGGAAAAGTACCACACAGATGGCACAATCCACTCTTTTTTCCAAGGTGAAGACAAGACAACTGTGGGCAAACCAAGGCTGCCAAATATTAGTATATTGCTTTGCTTTGCCAAAACACGTATGTTGCAGAGTCTCTATTTACTAAGTCCACAGCACAGAAAATTTTATACAGGAATAGACGCCTACATTTTCTTCAACCCAGAATAGTTTAACAGGAGATTACAGGTTTCTACAGGCCAATCACTAATACCCTTATACCAATTTTGAAGTGACTATCAGCTGATCCTGGTTTTATAGGCACTGTCACATCCATATGTACTATGCAAAATGTAAGATTAAAGGATATAACTACAACTAAACGCCCCGACACCTGAATGGATTTCACATCAGGCATTCTCACTGCATACAGTTTCAGAGTGGTCTTCACACATTGAATAGGGCCATTCAACAATGGTTATCACAGTCTGGCTTCTAAGTAATGAGAATTATATTCCTAACCATTCAGAACTAATATGTTGCAGATCTATTGGTATCATTTCACCTTATATGGTAAATGACATTCATTGTAAGAATAAAGATAAAGTATAAGCACACAACAATTTCATTTTAGTAGGTATGTTGCAATTTTCAATAGCTAAAGATTAAACTGTGTACTAAAAGTAGAGGTTTTTCACAGTTTTATTGATTTAAACTGAATTTGTTCATTTAATCAGACTGGCAGTTCTACTAGCTGAATTCTAATTTTTTGCACCTTTCTCTCCCTATTCTAATTTTTCAGATTTTCTTCCTTTTCAAAACCAATTTAATAATGATCTCCAGCAAATGAATCTCTGTCTCTTTTTCAAAAGTATTTAACATTTTCATTTAGAAGTCCATTTTGCCAGAATTCTAACTCATTGCCCTCCTCTATCTAATTCACAAGGGAGTTGTTATGTGCATGAGAAACACAAGAACAAATATTTGCACCAGTTGTTAACTTTCTACCCTAACACACATGCATAGAAGGGTGATTTAACTCTTCTATTGAGATTAGCAAGTATTTTTCATGCTTTTTGGGCTTTTACTACCAAAAGTCAACTTGAGGGGAACTAAGATATTTTTCCTGTAAAAAGTAGTAAATATCAGAGGAGATTATCCTCAGCAGAAAAGTGATGGTAAATGCATATTCTGAAATAGAAGCAGGTAAAGAAGATGGCACGTACCTCCTCGGTGACGCAAGACTGCATGTAGACAGTAGCGCATATAGAAGGGGCTGATAACCCAGCCATGCTGGGAGCCCGAATTACACTGGCTGAGCAGTAGGACTTAGCTATCCTTCTCCAGAGGATTTTGACAAGTCTGGGCTTGAGACATGGGGAAGCCAGGTCATGCAGTTTTTCCTATTTCAGCTGTGCCAGCACAACTGCCTGTAGGGCCACACTCTGAACTCACTAGGCAATAACTACAGCTAAGAGCAAGGCCAGAGACATGTCACACCTCCATATCACGGTACAGCTGCAGTGCAGCTTCCCTTGGGATCTGGGGGGGAATAAGCACGTCTGCCCTTCTCCTGGTGCTGTTTATATCCTCTGCTGACCAGCACATCTATCCGGCCAGCACATTTTACAACAAAAAACTGCGAGAGATAAGGAATAAGATCAGCCCTTTTTCCTCCTACTTCCTGCCTCTGGTTGCCTTTTATCTGCTTCCGTAATTGCACACACATGTGACATTTGCCTTTAAGTCCCTTCCCACCTATCTCTGACCCATGCTCACGTACATCACTATGCATTTCCGAACCTGCTCATCTCAAGAGACTGCTGCTTGTGACATAGAATTCCTTCTTGCATTTCCTCCTCAATTTGGGGAGATCATCACCTCTTCCTTGCCTGCTTTCAGCTTCTCTTTCCACCCTCCAGAGAGGTGCTGGGGTGTGGTGGAAGATGGAGAAGTGCAAACTGCATTACAAAATTTATATTTTGAGAGCACTTAATTTTATTCTTAATGTCCCTAATATAGTTTTGTTAGTCTTGCTTGTTTTAGCTTCCTAAATGTTAACATAAATTATGTATTTTTCCACAGAGATGTTTTCCACATATATATACACACACACGTAGATGAAGTGAGAATGGGGGAATAGTAAGTGGGGGAAAAAAAAAAAAAAAAAGGCCCAGAATATATTAAAATCTCAACCCTGAGAATGCAATCTTCCTCACATTATTTTCTGATAGAGTGGCCTTTCCCAGGCCAAGCAAGTTTGACTGTTTTCGTCCAACAGACATCTACCATAAAGTTCAATAATTTCAAGTGTTTAAGAGTTCTAGACTTCGGGCTGAAACATAAATGTTTTACTAAATGTTTACAATCATTGCTTTAGTTTATTCTCTTTAAAAATGTTTGCCGAGTTATATAAACTATGACTTTAAAAGCAATTTATTAGTACTTGAGTAATTAGTGGTTTTATAGCACTAAAAGGTTTTCAGTAAAAGTACTAAATCCTGTTTTGCTAAGTCTTACCTTGTCTCATTGAAAATAAGGGCATAATGAAAGACTGGAGAAAGACTGGAATGAAAGCCACTGAGATTAGTGACTCAGGATCTTAATTTTCAAGTTATATTTGTTTTAGAAATTCTGTAAAGCTGGAACAAGATTTCTTTCCAGAAATGTTTTTAAAAACAAAACCAACGAATCTTTGTCATTTGTTTCATTCTATATGATAAAGTCATTAACTGCACAAATTTTCAAATTAATCTGTCCGAATCCATGTACTAATAAAGGAGAAAAGAAAAAGCAAATGAATCATGTGATTAAGTCGTGTGATATTTCAAGTGCCTCTCTTTTCCTACAGCTAAATACTACTCATTCTGCCACTTCAGTATTCTCTACAGTTTAGGCCTTCGGGGCACACCACACACATATAGAAAAGATAGGAAAGGTAAACAAGAGGCTATGAGGAAGGTCTCAAGTGACTCAATCCTTAGCTCCGTACAGGTGATTGCACAAGCTTAAGTCTACACTTCCGAGGCCAGCATTTTGCACTGTCACGCTCTTTGATTACATTCCGTTTATTTTTATCTTTAAGAGCCTGAATGTTAGAGATGGATCAGGTCAGTAGGAAAGTGCACAGAGTAAAGTGCACCCTTTCTCTCTTCTCAGTAAGAACTGTAATTTGTTTGGACCCCAGATCTGACTATTTTTCAACATAGAAACCACATACTAAACATTGGATTTTATGTTCCTCTCACTGGGGGGAAACAGTGCAAATTAGAAAGTATGGAGTCTAAACGTTATTTAAAAGACTCCATCAAATCCCACATAGGCAGCAGTGCCAGGCACCACATCAAGCGCAACTATTAAGCTCTCTTCAGAACTCTTATGTCTCTTTCAGAAAAATACCCCATTTTATCATGGGGCCCAGGTTCATTATAAACCTTAAGGTTTATAATGGCAAGTGAAGGAGGAAAGAAGTGGTTTTCAAGTTTTTTGTCAGAAAAAAGCAATTCAGGATACTTTATAATGTATGATCTAACTCTTAACTCTTTGCTGATTCAATATAGATTGGTGATAAGATTCCATCAAACACATTATTCTAAATCCCAGTAGAATAGCCATTGCCATTTCCAGATTATATCGCAAGTTATTATACATACACTGTTGCATTAATGAACTGGAGTAAGTATGACATCATAAGGTTTTAGGGTCCAAACTGGAAGAGTTTGAAAATGAAACAGTACCAGAAGATCAAATGTGAAGACTGAACTTAAAGTATGGAAGAGTCTTTTGGATATATTTTACTAATATCACGTTTTAATCTTTTAGCATCATCATACCCCAGCAATTTAAAAAAGCTTTAGGCCCTCCACTTGCTGTCTACATACACCCAGTTACAATTATGTCCATTAGTTGCCTTAGCAACGGAGGCAGAGGTTAAGTCATTTTCTAGAAGAGGCCCAGTGCAAATTATGGCATTATACCAACTTATTGCCAATCGTTTTAATTAAAACATTTCGCTTTCAACTCAGCTAACAGCAGAGATCAGTAAACAGGGCAGATCAAATTACTGGTATTTAAACTCCCCTGCCTTTGGAAAGGACCGCTGTAGTTTAATTACTGTTGGGCTGGACCGATGAAGAGAGAGCAAAGAACTGCCATCATTCAGGTATGGCTCAATATATGAAAAATACAGTATCATAATTCTAAATGTGTGCAATGCCAAATGAAACTGATTTAAGTTCTGAGCACTTACCACTGTCCTATGGCAGCATCCATGATACTGACAACAAGAACACCTTTTTCCATAATGCTTCTCTGCTGTTTTTCCACCTCTTTCCATGAAGCAGTTGAAGAGGCAGAAGATACATGCCCCATTTTTCCTCTGTGACAGTGAAAACTAATTTTTGGCATTGCCAAAAGAACGCGATAGTGCACAGCAGACCTAGCATGCCCAGGTTCATGTACCTAGGGACTAGGGGAATACCTTGCAGCCACGGAGGAGAAAAGGGGGGATTCTTGTATGGGGAATGGATTTTCAAGAGGATACAGCGAATGCAGTATAAGTCAAGACATGGAAAAACAGGCAAGAAGACTCTGGGATCAAGTCTCAGGGCAGGCAGAAAGTAGAAAAGAGAGGTCCGTTGTGCAGTCATTGCTGTGGGATAGTCATAGTATCACAACACTTGACAGCCAGTATGGAAGGAATCACTAGCCACTCCTTCCCATCCCCCTTTTGCCATTCTGCTCCCACACATCATTACATACCTGCAGGGGGGAAAAAAAAAAAATCATCCATAGACAAAATTCCCCTGCTTATCTAATGCAAGCTTTCTTTAAACCTGGATGGCAAAAAAAAACACTACAATTTTTTGTCTGTGGCATAAGTCTGCCACACTTTCAGTAAAATATTATTTTTCAAAGGATCCAGGAAGAAGGGCAAAATCCTATGAAATATATAGAGTCGTTGGTAGAGTGGGACTCATAAGACCCAACTTCGCCTGCCTAAAGATCAGACATTTAAGTGTGCTGCATCCAAGGGTAGTGAATTGCCCATATGCAAGGACTTCTCTTCAACTCTAAACAGAACTTCAGTCAGCTTGCTCTGGCTCATATATCCAAATAATAAATCTATTCTTATGGCAGTAAATCCTATCTTTGGCTTCTGGAAAACATAACTTTCCTTTTCAAAGCTTGTACAAATCCCTCCATTTGATCTAAAGAAGTAAAACATACTTTTCCCATCACTAGCCATATGTTATTCAGGAAACTTTTTTTTTTTTTAGATAAATATATAACCAGCCCTCATTCACAGAAAACTACTACAGTCTGATTAGTCAAGATCTGCAGGTTGGTAATGGAAAAGTCAGGCCACCTGAAGAAAAGCAGGGGGCATTCCTTTTGGATCATTATTTGTTTGAATTTCTTCATGGAAATATAGTTGGATTTATCTATCAAAAAAAAAAAAAGCGAAAAAAAGCAAAGCTAAACAAGAGCAGAAACTCTGTTGAGCACACTTCATGACAGATATTCAAAATTTCTCATTGACACAGTGAAACAATACATCTTCACATGCAAGGAAAAATAACCACGTTTTTATAGCTTATTTCTATGCTTAAAAGAATTTTAGAAGGTGAAAGCTTTAGTTTAAAATTTCTGGGTCTTACACAGTACTAGCTGCTTCTTTTAGCTGAGTGAAAAATTGTCTCTATAATACAGAACAGGCAACAAAGGTGGAAACGCTCCCTTCCCTCTAGTAAGTTACACTTTCCAAGGTAAAAACTTCAGAAATTCTCAAAGTTTACTTAAGTACTATTATAAAAGACAAAAGGACATTTTTCTTGTTCTTAGCAGCAAGTGAATTGCGGAAGAAATTATGCAGAGAGATCACCTTCTCCAAGTTCCTAGGTAGACCAATTATTCTTTCCAACCAAAATTCTTCGGGGTCTATATTTTTATCATTAAAACACAGTTACAAATCTATTGCTATTTTATCAAAAACTAATACAGGGTTTTTTTTTCCTTCTGAGTGAATAAAATTCAGAATATATAATAACAGTCACTCATGTGCTGACAAATTTCCGAAATGCACTGGCATATAATCCTTATGCTGGTATTTTATTATACATTTCATTTTGATGAAAAAATAGATTCAAAAGAAGAGGGTTAAATCAGAGTAAGAAGAAAATATCCATTAAGGAAAAGCCATTATTCTTCAACTAATTGCAAAAGCTAATCAGAATAATTAACCTAAGAGGAATCATAAAAAGACACCTACTCTTTAAAATATACAAATGTATGTAAAACTTCCAGGACTATTTCTACGGATGACTAAGTTACCTTAGTAACTACTGTAGCACTTTCATGCAATCAGAATACTGATAATTTGTAAAGAGAAAATTGGCAGAAAGAACATAAGTCTGTCCATAAGAGCTAAGTTTCCAAGGTACTTCAAGCCACTGAAGTGTTCAATACTTTATTTTCTGTTCCTCTGCTAATCACCTACTTAGGGCCATTCACAGTAAGATCAATTTATATGATTATTTTGAAACCCCAAGAAGTTTGTCACCTGTTTTTTAAAAATAGATGGTAGCTATGTGATGTATATGATATCATAAATCAATTTCTTTTTTCTCTACTCAAAATATACAAGGTTCTTGGAAGCAACTGCCTTAAAGTCTTAAATCCTGAAGTGATGTTACAAGACCTCTTGCAAGAATAGAGGCTTTAAAAAAAATAATAATTTATTTTTATTAATTTAAAATATTTTTAATATTCTTGTCTGTCCAGAAAATGTAACTCCAATCTCTCGAGTCCAACATTAAAAAAAACAACAAAAAAAAAAGATAAAATCAAACACCAAAACAAAAGAAAAAAAACCAAACCACACCCTCATTTTTGTCTTATTAGCATTATTTCCAGACTGATAAATTAAAATTAGAATTTGGGAGGGCTGATATGACAAAACCACAGGACTATCATTTTATATGCTAAATTCATTGGCATTACTATTAGTTTACTACATTAGCATTTACTATTAGTTTAGGGAGAAGTTTCAACTTATACCAAATACTAGCACAGTGAAATGATGTGTCTGCTTTATTATGGTTTTTGGTGAGGTTTTTTTATGATGTTTTTTCATTCTATTTTAATGAAACAACCTTTTTTTACAATTAAGTACAAGCTTCTCCCCAGCTCTGCAACAACAGACTGGGAAATCAAAATTTCCTGATACCAGACTCCCTTGACTTCAACTCAAGTTCTTAATTATTTTGCCAAACCAAGGCCTTGCATCCAGCAATATCATTCTTTTCCAACCATTCAGTACTTTAATGTAGCGATTTAGGTCCACTCTATTCAGGTGCAATTCAGCAGAAAAGTAGGACATTTTGTCCAGCCAGTCCAAAGTTTCTAAATGGCTCATCTTCTGTTCCTAATTCATGATAATATTTAGATGACTCAAATATGACTTTGTTGAGTTTTTTAAGCCATTGATTTGATTGATTGTAAGGTTTGAAGAAATTACAGGAAAACAATCAAGTTGAGCCTGATAAGGAACAGTTTAAATTGAATTTCATCACGATAAAGATGCTCTTAAGCCTACTGCATGCTGTTCCAGACTGCATTTGATATTTGAACTCACTCTGAACAAATCTGTATTGCCAAAGGATTCTACATTTAACTGACTCATAATTAAAGCTTACCTTCTTTTAAGAAGAAAATGCAAACATCTGTGAATTTTACTGATTTTAGCACTGTGGAAAAATCACATGGATAAACAATATTAACAAAGATTATATCCTTTCAAACCAATAATTTCTTCTATGCTTAAATTTACTAATATTTTAGTAGCTAAAAAGCGACAGCTCCTTGGAAAACCTTATTTTACTGAGTTAAGTGATTTACAGGAGTCAAATAGATGGATATTTAATCTCTTGAACCAAGGCAAAGCCTTTAATAGGGAAAAATTGCAAAAAAAACCACCCAAGCAATCAACCTCCACCCACACTCCCACCACTGGAACTCTTAAGGGCAACAAGAGGTATTTTATAAATTAACCTTGTTCCACCTTCCTCATCACTAGGCATTCTGTACTGTACTTTGTATACTGATAACATACACATATGTATGTATGGACACACCCACGCTCTAATATGGCTTCATTACATCAAGAATTTTTTTTGCAATGCTAGAGTCTCAAAAAGCCTCAGCTTTGGGCCTGCTTTCCATTGTAGAAGAACAGAAAAATCCTAGTACAGGATTGCAACATAATTTATATCAACAAAATAAGAGTATGAATGTTTAAATGTAGTATTGTAAGAAGAGTCAAGATGCCAACTCCAGATAGAAAAATTGTTTGTATATTTAGACTACTGGGTTCACACGATTTCAGACCAAATACATGGATTGAGTGTCTCCATAGAAAACAGAATCTTTGCAAATAGATTCCTGTGGATTATTTTTTTTTCAGTTCCAAAATCCTTAGTTCCCATAAATTATGCTAAGTTTCAACTTCAGTCACCAGAATATCAATCATCTGTTGTCTGAAGTCTGTTCTCTAACATGACCTTTCTTTCAGGAACATGATATGCTGTAAGGTCCAAGGTCTTTTTTTTATCATAACTATCTGTCCTTTGGTCAAGATACATAACCTATGAACCACTACCTAGATATAATGATTTTTGACATCTGTACTAGACTTTTATATGATGACATTTTAGAGTCTTCATTAGGATTGGGAAATTAGTAATTTGAGTTGCATGTACTGGGTTTGTTTTGCATTTGCTTTTAACTTTTCTTCATGCAAAGACACAAACCCATTAGAACAGAGAGAGGATATATCATTCAAATAAAAAATACTTCAGCTAAAATATTTGATTTAGACTAAGAACACCAGGCTGCACAAATACTTTGCTCAGGGATGGTGCACTCAGGACAAGAGGGTCCCCAGAATCCTGGGATCCTGAATCAAGCTATTAAAGAAACACAAAAAGAATAAAAAAAAATTTAAAAAAATTTTAAAAAAAGAACACGTAAAACTGCTCAAGCACTAACTATGAAGGCAATTCAGATTCCTAAGGGCTGTATTATAGGAACATAAAACACAGGGGAAGGAAGAAACTCTGAGAGTGTAGACATACATGTTGCTGTGAACAATCACATCTTCGAGGCTACAGGTTTTGCATAGGGTTTTTTTTCAGTTACACTGACAAACAGTACCTCACGTTGGCCTCAAAAAACTGTAGCACTATTTTTTTTCACTTATCTAGTAGACTAAAAATCCATCCAGTTATAGAGATTGTAGGTAGATAAACAATTCTCTTGCATTTTGGATATTTTCAGTGTGAAAGAGAAGGAATACAGAGCAAACGGCCCTCCCGCCCTTGGGAAGGCCCTGAACACTCCTCCTCCTCTCTCACTCTCACCCACTCGGTATGTAAATGTGGATATAACTGAGAATCACCTCAAACCCAAGACATAAAACATGCACTGCTGTCCAAACATTACATGGCTGAGTAACAGGAGACGTAAATTCACTTCCCTACCCCTCAATGAGTCAGAGAGAGAATCTAAGCTCCTACTTCAGTACCTAAGGATGAACCAAGAATGATTAGGCTTTATTGCATTTGACGTCTCCCCACAAGGAAATAAACATATCCCATGCTAATACAACATGCCAACAAGAAATCTTAGTAAACTATGCAACAAAGGATACAAGAAATCTCCCTGAAGATCACGGAATCCCTCCACAAGGCATAAGTCCTTTCACATCTCAATAAGGCGCAAGAATGAGCCATTCTCTCCTTTACAGTTTCTTCCCTGAATACCTGCACACATCTATTGCTTACTTCTCCTTACTGCCCCTTTGGGAGCAATGCCTGCTAATTGAAATGGCCCCCCTTTGTAACAGTCAGCAGCTGGTTTGATTACTGTATTCCAATAAATAATACGGCTGTATTAATTCAGACAGAGCAATTAACACACAGGCCAGACATTTTTACTGTGTCACTTTCACTGTATACTACCAATTAGGTGTTTCTATCTGAAATACTACCCCCTATTGAAAGCCAAATAAATTCAGCTACAGTTTGATCTTTCCAACAATTGTGTCCCCCATTAAGAAGCATCTGGCAGCACCTTTCAAACCATTCACATTGATCCTCCCTGCCCTGAACTTGCATCTGGATTCATACTCAATCCTTTGCTTTTGCCTTTTATTTTAAGGAGCAAATATAAATGCTGATGTTTTGGATCAGATAATAAAAAAAAGACACTGGCTAAATAGATCCATCTTCTGCTTTCTGTTATTTAGATTCATCATAAGTGTCATTCACACAGAAAGAAAATAAAATTTACTCCCTAGAAAAATTAATATTCTATCAAAGCAACGATAAAACTTTCCCAGATTTTAAAGGGTGGGGGAGAAATGAAGGCATTTGTAAAGAACCACAGTATTTGCATAAGAGCATCTCCTCTTCTCAGGAAGAGAAATTCTTAGGAATTTACTTTTCAAAGAACACAAAGAAAACAGTAGTTATGGAAGTTGTGTTACAGCTGAAAGTGAAGTGATCACAGGATAGGTTTTAGTCACTGCTTAGAAGTTTTCTGAATCAGAGTTAAGTAATGAAATGCTTTATCATTTTTAAGTAGGATAAATTATAGATGTATTTACCTTTTTTCTGTTCTTTTAATTGTTTTACATTAAGCGGGCTACATTATTACAATATTATTGTACACATTTAAGAAGAGTTCTTCTGAGAGTGTGCTCATATTTCTCTCAAGATAAAAAGGTTTTACTGTTCCTTCCTTGGACAGTTCCTTGACAGTTTCTGGTGTTTTCCAAAGAACCAGTGCTATTAACCTAATTCAGACCAGATATAAAGCTGTTATAAAAGTATATGACACAGAGAAAGTGAAGCTGTACTCACACATATTTCATGCTTACCAATCTTGCATTCTCTTCAGGTTGTATCTCTAAAATGGAAACAATAGTCATCATCATCTTTTTCCTATCTCATCATGTTCACTTCAATCCTGATCTAAATGGCTTCAGGAACAATTGTTTTTCTGACAGTTGATAATTATAAGAAAATCAACACTTTTAGGAATATTCTGAGATACTTTAAAGGAAATGCAAATGGAATGCTTGAGAATGAGTCCTTGCTTGAGAGGAGCACGTGGTGTTCTTTGTTTTTTTTTTTACTTTTTAGTTTGGAGTAAACCTTCATCATACAGTCTCTTGTTTTGGCTCATCAAATAAATACTGGAAATTGTTATTAAAGCTATTAAACAGAAAGAGAAGGAAGCAATAGTTTTTTCATACTTCAGAGCCCTGAACAGATTACTTATTATCCTCCTTGCTCTGTTACTATGAAAATCTTTAAGCATTACACAGTGTAAAGGCAATGCAGGAACCAGGCAGCATTTTATTGCATGATTGCTCCAGAAATAGGCTTCCCATCCTTCATTTGAATAAAAGCCAATTTGCCAACATGCTGGATATAAAGCATGAGATACCAACCATGGTATGAGATGTTTGATCCTGACTGCTCTCTACACGCTGCTATTGTGCACTACAAACTGTCCTGTTCACTCAAAACTTCCAAATTCTAGTTCATGACACTTCAAGAAAGTGATAAACGCTTAACAGAATAAAAAAACCAGCTGTGAAGTTACTGGGTACATTGCCTCTTCCCCTGAACTTCTCTCATTCCTTAAAGCTTTCTTCAGCTCCTCTCTTTACCCCCTAGCCAGGTATCAGCTTTCTCCCCACAGAGCCTCCGAGCCACGTTCCTGCAGATGGCAGCTGTGAAATGAGGCAGAGCCAGTAAGTGCAGTCGCTTTTACAAGTTTCCTTAAGGAGCCCAAGCCACTAAGTGTGGTAAGTAACATAGAAGCAATAGCTTCTGCAACAAAATCTGCTTCCTGAAAGCTTCACAGCAGCCGGAAAAACCAATGTCAAGGAACAAAGAAACATGTATAGATCTAATGCTATCTTACATTTAGGGCCTGTAAACTCCTAGATCAGGCATAAGTCAATGTAGATGTTTGTTAAAATTGCTTGAGAAATGAGCGCAGTCTGCTTGCACGAGTCAATTGGTCTTTGTCATCTTCTGTTACCTGACCTGCTAAAGAACCTTAGAATGTCTAGCCTATTTCTGCTAACTGAAGTAATCTCACCACAGAGGACGCTCACTGGAGAGGCTCAACCAGCACGTTGGAGGCAACAGCATGAAACCGGAGGCAGTCAGAATGTAGAAAACTCACCCAAAGTGAATTTCCGAATCAGACTGTGAAAGTTCATGTAAACCTTTTTCTTTTTTTCATTTTTTTAAAATTCATCAGATAAAGGCTTTAAACTTTTCTGTTAAATAATAGAAAATACTACATGATGACAACTCATCGACTTAACTAATAGACACTAATAGATAAATATTATACACTGGAAACAATTTACAACCAGGACAGAAACCCAGCGTTCGCACAGGCACGTCCAGAAAAAAAGAGTAATAAAACACTTGAGCTCTCTGCAAGCCCTTAGAAGGGGAATTAAGAAGTGGGTTGTGCTAACTTCCTTTTCACCCCCACCCAAACAAAGGAAAAATTTCTTCAGATAAAAACTTTTTTGGGTTTTTTTTTTTATGAATTACAGGATCAGATCTAGACCACCTCCTCTTAGCACTCCCTTCTTGCACATTAAGCAAATGAAAATATCTTCTTACAAGTCTTCTCAGTAGTACTGCAAACACTTTCAGAATAGGCTTTATAATCTACTCTGAGATTTATTTCAGCACTTCTATAAAATCCAAATAAATAATCCAAAGTTTTTTGTTAATTCTATTCTTCCAGTTTACCCTGTCATCACAGACGACACACACAAATGGAGAGCACAGCCACTTTGCCATACAGACACATGGAGAAATAGTAACTCTCCAAGGACTATAAAAATGTACACTCACATAAAACATACATTAGTTTTAAATACGTGCATGGTGCCAGACTTCAACAATACCAGAAGAATCTGATGAGCAGTGTGAAGTACCACAGCACGGCTCACTTTACACTGCACAGTGTCTTCATTACCTTCCATTCTTCTATAAAACAGACATCAAAAATAGGTAACATCAAGGAAAAACGGTTCCCAGATAGAAACTGTATTGTAAGTAAAGAGTAAATAAATCCCAGTGAACAAGTAGCAGCTATAACTGTAAAAGCAGTGGTCTCCCCTCCATCAAAAGTAAATGCCTCATAACTGCATGATTTAGTTCAAAGATGCACAAAACCTAGGGAAGTCATTTCAGAGTTCTTGAGTCTAATATAATAAATTAGAAAATAACATTAAATAATTATCAGCTACATTTGACAAATTAAATCTATATTCTGACTCAGTTGCACTTCAGTACTAGAGCTACTCACTACTAGAAAAAGCTGTGACATCCCTCGTGTCATCCCTCCTTTTGTTTCTCCAATCTGTTTGGAGAGCACCCACAGCAACAGAGACTTCATAGGCCAGAGGTTTTTGTCACCACCTTCAGAAAGCTTTTAGCAAATTTCACCCCAGATTTTCCTTGATGCTTTAACTCACTCATTTTCTGCCACCACAAGTATGGAGAATAATTATTTGTGGTAGCCTTTCTACACCTCTGAGGGCTGCTGTCAGCCTAAGGACTTCAAATTCAGTCTTTCCCAATAGGTTTATTTTTTACATCACTGCTCTTTGGATTTCTAATCAGGCCACATTTTCTTGAAATGGTGGGCCACAAATGTGCCTAGTTCTCTGTTGATGCCTTACCAAAGCTGAGCAGGGCAAGACTATATCACGTGTCATCTGTTTATAAACGACTGTTCAGTGTTTTCTGTCTTCACAACAGCATGACATTGCTGATTCATGTTCAGTTTCTGATCGACTAAAAACCTAAATCCTTTTATGCAGAAACTGACGGTTAGCCTGTTTACATCTGTTCTTAAATAATTATTCAACTTGGATGTTAGCAATTTTTCTGTCAGAGCAATTCTGATGGAGTAAATATGCCTACTGCAAACACATTAGCCAGAAGGATCTTAATTTTTTTAAGTTACATGTGGCATAACTTAATACAGAGCTACTGGCAGCTCAGACTAGCACGTAATACTGGATGGCCTAACTCTTTTTTCATTTCCAAGAATACTATCTCTATTTCATAAATAGTGGCACAATAAATACAACCATTTGTCATGTGGAAGAGAAACAAAAGGGAGTTGTATAGTATGTATATTACCTTCTTAATTTAACTGAGCCTTTAGAAGAAAAGATGTCAATCAAGGGCAGCAGGACCCTAGCTCTAGAGCTGCTACAGCCCACCAAGTGCATATGGTTGGGTTTGGCCCTCTGTTTGCGGTGGGATTTTATTCACCTGCAGCTCAGCACTAGAAGGTCTTCTGAACCTGTGAAGATTCTCCAAAGTGGTGATAATTTTATGGAAGACCACCTAATGTAGCATACAAAAAAAATTACTATGGTTGATGTAGGCATTGACTCCAAACCTTCAGGACCAAACTTTAATGTCTGCTAGTTTAGTTTTATTGTATTATTTTATAATGCATTAGTTCATTGCACTTAGTAAAATTCAAACCCATTCAGAATATCAAAACCAGAATAAACAATTTCATTCTGTTGAGTTGAACCTGCCAGCTCAATGCATTCCTAAGTGATTTAAAAAATTAGTAGTCCTCCTGGACAAAGTGAGGTAACACAACAGTACCTAGACAGCACTGACAAGGGGAGGATATGAAAGCAGAAAAGGAGGAATCACAAAAACGACAAGAAATGAAGTGCTAATGACTGCTTTCTTAACTTAGTGCTGATCCGGGAAAAAAAAAACAAAACAAAAAAAACAACAAAAACCCAAAACATCCACATACATGAGATTTTGTTTCACTGATCTTTTCTCCCACAAAACAATTAGCATCCTTGAATCAAAGCTTTTATTACCCTTGTCAGTATAGCAATACCATGAAATAAAAAACTTCACAATCAACCTTGTTGCTCTTTGTATTATTAGCACAAGAAACACACACCATAAAACACTGTTTAAAAGGTGCAATAAATAGCACCCAAGAGCCATTTTTGACATGTAATCAGTCTTGACAAGCTTTGGACTGACTTTGCTGGCCTATTGACCCTGCCCATAGGCAAAGCATGTCTCTTTGCCACAGCTAATCTTTTCTGGACACCCCTGTCACAGCACAACTCCATTTGAAACAGCTGAAAAGGTCAAAGAGTGTCTCTTCACTTTCAGACTGAATTCAAGTCAATTCATATCTAGGCACCCAAAGTACTGCGATTTGCTGCAGGACCTTTGCACGTTCACTCTGTTCTTTTTCCATTCCTTTCCCTTATGCCTTAATCCACCACTTTCTGAAAGCATCTTTGGTTTATTCATATACTTGCAAAATTGTTAATTAAAGGTCGCATTCTTGCCTTTTATAAAGCTGTGCATGTCCTGCACATAACAACTGAGTGCAAATTCAGAAAGTAGGCTCTTCGACTCAATTTTTAATCCTAACTTACCCAGACACAAAAACAAGAACTGTGAATACAGCCTCTGGACTACATTTCCCCAACCTGCACCCTTATGACCACTGCAGTCACTGGAGTAATTTCCAGGCATTAGAGCAGTAGCTTGGCACCTACAGAAGTGGAAGTCAGAGGATATCCGCTGTTCAAAAAAACTCTCCTTCAAATAACTCTACTGACTGTTCCTCACAGCTGTGATAATGTCTCTCTAGTGCTCCTTCTGGGTTCCTGAAAGCCAGAGCAGCCATCAGTTATTTACTGCTTCTTCAAATAACCTTGCCACCAAGAGAAAGAGAGCAAAACCAACTATTGCTTAGACTATAAGACCAATCCAGTAGTACAGTAGGGTCCTGCTCTACAAGAAAGACATTGAGGTGCTGGAGTGTGTCCAGAGAAAGGCAACAAAGCTGGCAGAGGGTCTAGAGCACGAGTCCTGTGAGAAGCGGCTGAGGGAACTGGGTTTATTCAGCCTGCAGAAAAGGAGGCTGAGGGGAAACCTTTTCCCTCTCTACAGCTACCTGAAAGGAGGTTGTAGCCAGGAGGGTGTTGATCTCTTCTCCCAAGTAGCAAGCAATAGGACAGGAGGAAACAAGCTCAAGTTGCACCAGGGGAGGTTTCGATCGGGTACTAGGAAAAAATTCTTCACCAAAAGGGTTGTCAAGCATTGGAACAGGCTGCCCAGGGAGATGGGTGAGTCACCATTCCTGGTGCTATTTAAAAGACAGGTAGATGTAGCACTGAGGGACATGATTTAGTAGTGGACTTGGCAGTGTTAGGTTTGTGGTTGGACTTGATGATCTTAAAGGTCTTTTCCAACTTAAACTACTTTATGATTCTACAGTATTCATTACATATTTTTAGTTTATTACCTGCATGAAAGAACTGAAGGCTAAAAATCTTAAATGCTCAATTTAGAACTAACTGGAAAAGCAAGATGAAAATTAATGGAAATCATGAAAGCAGCATGTTTTCCAAAGTATCTAATCCATGAAGCATTATTTTAGTTAATCTTGTCTCCTAGTCAGACCTTACAGGTTGGTGCGCTTTCAGTCACATTTGCATACAAGGACCTGTTTTGCCACAGAAGCAGCAGCAAAATTACCTTTGACTTAAAAGCAGGCATAAACCATTTGAACGGTAAATGAACATTTGATGCATATACACAAACTGTGAAAGAGATGCTTTCTTTCTCCTCTTAATCAACCATTATCTTCTTTTTTTCCTCCTCTGACATGAGAATTATAGAGTCTAAGATCTTTTTCAAGAAGTGAGAAAAGTGTTTATTTAAGAGATCTTTTGATGCACATAATTTCTAAATGGATTTCTATGGATTTCTGAAAAAAAAAAAAAACAACAACAAAACAAAACCCACCAAACAAATTTTGAAGCAAGAAAATTAAATTAGGTAATCATCTCCAAGTCTGATCTCGATTAGAGTAGAACAAATGTTATTTTCTAGTAACTCAGTAAAACCCATTTTAAGCTCCTGTTCTTAAAAAGATAACAGGATGACTTCCAAACTCAGAAGGTGAGGTACTCTGTTAAGCAATGTATTTTAGCATTCTAGAAGCCCTGAGAAGACAGCAGGTGCAAGGAATTAAAAAATGACAACAGAGAGAAAAAAGTGTATCTATCTTCTGATTTCTGTTGCTTTGCCTCCACATGCCCTCTGCCTAAAATTGAGGCACACTCTGCTGCTTAGGTTTAACCCAAAACTCACAAGTCAATGGAAAAGTACTTTGCGTGACCAGTTCTCATGGCCGTTTTTATCTCTTCCATCAAAAGCAATGTACAAAGAAAGCAATATCAGAGAGGTAAACTTTTGTTGAACACAGTGCTTTCCCTACCCCAAATACATTGAAGGAAATTTTATTTGGGGAAAAAAAAAAAAAATTATTCATTCCCTAAGATTATAATTCAATCAGCACAGTTCCCACTGGAGAACTCTTCATGAAGCTGGCTCCTGTTGCAGAGTCATTTTGAGCCTACCATCTTACAAGTAGGTGCCAGTAGCTTAACTAAATGCAAGTAAGCCACACAATTATCTGTTGTCATCAGTGGAAACAAGGTGTAATACAGCAGTGATAACGAAAGCAAGTATAGCGTCTTCATCATTCCCAGTGGAGGTACCATGAAGCACTTAAGCTTCATTATCACATTATTGTTCCATGGTAACACAGAAAGGGCTCAGTACAGATTTTGTGTCCAAGTCAAAAGCAATCAATGTTATCCATGCACATAATCAAACTATTCAAGGGTAAAATACCCCTTTCAAGTCTGTGCAGTAGATTTTACTTTAAATAATCATTGTCTTCTCCCTGAAAATGCAACACAAAAAGGAAGGCAAGGAGGAAATGTGCATGGAAAAAGGACATGTAAGAGCAAAGATCTTTTTTGTGCAGATGCCACTTCTTGAACCTGAGAGGAAAAAGAAAGAAAACAAAAGTCTCTTACACACACTCCAGTTGTTTTGTCTTTTAATATTCCCTAAAAATAATTTCTAAATAATTTCTGGTTTTCCCTCTCCAAAATTTTTCAAGGAACATTCAGATAAAATAGTTGGGTTTTTGACACACATTGAACGAGCCCAAGGTCCCAAGGCTGTTCCCAGTGCTATTGTTATATAAAGTCAGCACAGAATGACACCTATGAATAAAAGTTACTGATATCTTGCAATTTCCTGCTGTCACAAAATGATGAAGCTCCTCTTAAAACGATGGTTCTGCTCTAGTGGATATATTCCCTTCTATCTGCAGCACACACAATATATAATAATATAACTTGTTCTGTACACACGTGACACTAAGCCTTTGGCCATAAAGAATTTGAACTGGCAACCTCCAGACTTACACATCTGTCCCCTTTCAGTCTGAGTTTAGAGCCAAGCAGCTGAAAGTCAGCACAGTACATATTCTCTGTAGATTTACACAAAGTGGACTTAACAACCGTTCACTGGGATCACACAAAAATTGCCTTCTACTACCAAAAATGTGTTTGTTTGATCTAGAGCCTTGTTTTCATACTTGAAAATAAATTAAAACACAGATGTGAAAAAAATGTATAGGCTTACAGTCAGCTCCAGGTCAGGTCCATACTCTAGAGCATAGGCCTACTATTACATGGTCCTTTCAGATTGCTCTTATCTTCCAAAGATTTTATACACCTGATTCTTCCTTTGAGATTTTTGAAAAAAACCCAAAAGGACAGGACTTGGATTAATATTTTGCTGTAAATTACTTTCCATAAGAGATTCTACCTTTATTAAAAATTATCTACTCTTGCCACAATTGTCAAAGGAAAGCAAGCAGAATTGTGTGTGATCAACTGCAGGCACTGCAGGGTTACTTCATATATTCCAATTAAAAAAAAAATAAAATCACAAAAAACCAACCACCTAAAACCACATTATTTGCAATTGTCTGTAATACTGTAGGTGAGGCTCAATCTGTATGCTGACTGACAATGGGTTTCCAAAGAGTTAACATATTGCAGCCAGAGTCCCCTCTGCCAGTGATTGCTTTTCTGTTTAGTTCTATAAATGAAATTTATTAAAACCATTACACGCACAGTGATGCCACAATATCCAGAGCAAAGTTACTAAATCTAAAAGAGCTTTTATTTAATCAGGAGATAGCTAACAGATGTAATGACTGAGGGATGAGGCAGAACCTGGTTTTACATTCAGACCCTGACAACACAGTTTTATCACTTTCAATAATGTGGATTCCATATTTCCCTGAATCTATTACTTTAAATAAAAAGCGATCATTTCTAAAAATGTCCCATTTATTACACCCAAACCTTTCTGCTCATGTGCCCAACTGGAATCAAATTTTTTCTTGTCTTCCAAAAATCTACCCCAGTCATTTTTTTTAACGAGCAGTTAAAAAACCATCTCCCCATCCATCTTGTCTGCACGAAGAAGGGATAACCTGCAGCTGAATTACAGAAAGCCTATTCTCCCAGTGGGATCTGAGATAAGATAGACTACATTAACCCTAAGATTCATTTCCCAGCTAGGAATTCTCCCTAACTCTTTTAAGAAGATCACAGGAAACAGGCTGGATAATGGTAAGAGATCTATTGAGTGCACTTTCATCACCAGCTTTCATGGAGAGAGAAATGGTAATAAGGTCACAGAAGCCTGAAATGCTGTGGGTGGCTAGAAGACAGTTCTCTAAGTACACTGGCATTTCAGTCGTGATATACAATGCAATATAGGCCACGACTATCCAGACATCTGGGATACTCTGCCCACATAAGGAGGGTTTCAGATGAAAATTCAAATAGATACATCCATTTCACTGATCCTCTCCATACAGTTTGCTTTCTAAAAGGACTCATCAAGCAGTTATTTTCTACATAGGATTTAATCCTACTAATCATTAATAATCCCTATTTTTAAGACAGAGGTATGTGAAAATTTTAAAACTTTTTTTACAAGCATGAACATTTTTACCTGCCATCTAGTACAGAGCTATCCTGTAAGCCATAAACAATAACCAAGTATTTTGCACCTTATTTGTCCGCGTCCAAAAGTTGCCAAATATTTCCTGTGTATTAAAGAAACCAAACAAGCCTTAATTTGTAACAAAGGGTTTTCAAAAAAGTACTTTCTCTACCTGTGCAAGTTCTACCAAAGTACAGAGGAAGACAGGTAAATAGCAGTTTAATGCAAAAATCTACATTTTAGAAAACTGTCCTGCTCTCCCTCTTAACCTCTAAAAACATATATCCCATATGAGAACACAAGTCAGAAACATTTAATCCCACTACAGCCTACAAGCCAAGCGCACTGTACATTCTATTGACTTCCTCAGCCTAACACAATGCACTCTCCCCACATTTCACATGACAATGAGAACATCAAACTGCAAAGACATCAAACTTCTCGCTTCTGTTTCCCTGATCCAGCAGCTTGGTAAAGTCTCAGAACAGATGGAAAACATTATTTTGAGAAAGGGTCTCCATTTTGAAAGCAAAGAGAGGGTGAAATGATTTCCTTGTTATTGTCTGTGCTGTGGTCATAATTAGCCACCATCTCCTGATAGTGGAGCCACACTTTGTGTGACACACATTTGGAAAATTCCAGTGTACTTAACTGGCTTATTTATTTCCCCCTTAAGCCTAGATGCTAAGATACAGAAGGAAGCAGGGCTTCCAACAACAAATATTATGAAGGGACTTTCTCTTTTATTCATTTAAAATATAAGTAGCTATTGAAAACACAGTTAATGTGAAAACACAGCACAGAATTTAGAAAGGAATTAAAGCGCTATTTTGTAAATACTGCTTGCACCTAGCTTTTATAACTGGTAGCATGACTGGTTTGAGACATTGGGTTATAGTTATTTGAAGCCATTCCTTCTCTCATCTCCTCCAACTGGGATGGTCAGAATGATGGGACCAAACTTTCACTTAACTCAACCAACTGCAGATTATATTCACCTGCTCACCTTCCTGTCCAGGTCTTTCAAAAGTAACACAAACCAGGTATTTAAGTTGTGCACTCATTAGATAATTCACCTTGTTTGCTCATCTGTTTGAGCATACAACAAGGTAGTTCAAATGATCTCAAGCTTAAAGCTAATGATTTTGATTATTCAAGTCCTTACATCTGCTCTGCAGCTGTCTTTTCTACAAAATCGATGGCACAGCTGATTTAGTGCCCTCTACGACAGCTTCAGAAAATTCCTTTACAGTTAATGTAGATGCAATTTTTCTCTGCTCCACTTCTGGCTGAGAACACAGCAAAGGTGCAATGTCAGGACAAATCCTCTGATTCTCAGTCACAGGCTGACCTCCATAAACTCAACACGAATTAGAGCAACCGCTCAGAGCTGCATGAGTCCAGCTCCGTCACAATGCATATGTACATAGTGCAACCCTCTCCTCTCCTGCCAAGGGAGGGTATGGCTGCAGGCCTGCATCAAACCTGTGACAAATATTCTTTATGTGAAGGTTGCTCTCCCACTGCTGAGAAGTATTTACTGGGCACTATCTTTATGTACGGTTTATAGCACCACAGAGCTAATAAACAGGAAATATGTAGTGAATCCTGCAGAGTCCTTGCCTCAAAAATTATACCATCTATTCCCTCTTAAACCCTTCTACAAGTCACTGGTTTTAGCTTAATAAATACAGGAAAATAAAAGAGCGACAAATTGAGTGAGTGCTCTAGTTTTGTTCCAATCTTGCTAAAGATAAAAATGATTTTCTGGGAATTAGCCTTGCTGCAACTTGCATATGCTTTTAAAGCCAGGTGACTCTCCTCTTATTTACTTCACTATCCACTTCAATAAGTGGGAAATATATAATCTCTCACACCTTAAAACAAAAAGCAATCTATTTTACATCATTCCAGTGAGACTCATTTGTCCAGTGAAAGCGAGGTTATAAAATTCCAATTTTGCCTACGGTTAAATACTATCAAAAGATTAAAATATAAATAATGCTGTAGGCATGCTATTAATGGGAAGTTCTGGTTTTATTTAAAGAACATTTTTAATAAATAGGCAACAGAAAAGGTCACCAGCAAGGAAGATGTGAACACCAGACTCTCCCCCCTCTCCAAGGAACTTTAGTTTGAAAGCAGCCCAAAATATTATGTGGAATAGATTTGGCAGGCAGACACTGATAAAACATATCATGTTCTCACCATGCAATCTGACGCACTCTACTTGGCAGCATCTGCCTAGCAATGGACAAGAAATAAATTAACGCAGAGGCTAAATGACCCCAATCTCGTGCAACAAATTTAATTCTTTCATATATTGGTTGAGGTTACTGGCAGAAATGTTTGCACTTGAAATCTGCATCCAACCAACTATGTATATTATTTATGTGTGTTCTGGATATTGCAAAAGAAAACTTCCTCTCCCATAAAAAGGTAATCAGTTACCAATTCCTAAATCTTCTGCATTTGCAATAATATACACTGATAACCCATTCTTTAATAACTACTTCACATTGCACTAAAAAAGAAACCAAACCACCAAAGTAAAACTCCCAATTTGTTTACTGCTTATTGTGTAAAATCATACATACCAATCACATACCATAATGTGATTTCTACATCTCTCTATCCCACAAACAGCACAGCTTTAGATGAAGTGGTGAACTGCCATCTAAATGTACAGGCACTTTTAAAACATAAGAGGTGACGAGGTACTATGTGTAAATATCTATGAATAGAACTCATCTGACAAACTGGAATTAGTTTCTAATTGTAGCTCTGAAACTGCCAGAGGGACCATAGGTAGCATGAATAAGTTTGGATGCTAGGTAAGAGCCCCAACTATTGAAGGGAGGAAGTAGCAAAATCAAGTAGTTAAATTGTAAATAGTCTAAATCTTATTGTGTATTTTCTTCAGCATCCTAAAGGCAACAGGTTTGCTAGAGCTGCACTGAAAACTACCAGGGGATTGGTAGAGGGCACCAGTCTCCAGGGTTACTTTTAGGCAGGGTTTAGCATTAAGCACCAGCAAACTTCATCTGTCTTGTCAGACTTTGCTACTCCATTCATTCTCTAGAAGTCCTGGGATCACCCCCTTGACTTAAACTTATGTCCTGTCTTTAAAGAGCTCCAGTGGATGAAAGCAGATCAGGACACACATCTGCTAGTGCAGGTGACCATTTTGCTCCTTGCCTTGCATAACCTCAATACTAAGCATGAAAAAGGAGAGTCTGTTCTACTTTGGAGCTCATATGTACTTCTCATTGTTCCACACTGAAGCTAAATAAAAAGTAATGTGCCCTTCAATGATCCACAACTTTAAACCAGATAAAGAGTACCATGAGATAAGAGGGCACAATTCCATGAGAGACAACCAATTACATAAAATCCCATATTTACTTAATCTACATCTTCTTTAGCAACTCTAGTGAAAATCGGAATCCCCTGTAAACCGTAGAGGTTTTGCTAAATCCAGGAATGTTAACTCTGTACTTCCAAGTTTTCAGACAGCAAAGTTATCATATCATAAATCTTTACTTTTCAACCACTTAGTTCAAGATGACAGCTACAATAATCCTCCCTTGTGTGTCTTTATTCAAACAACAACAAAAAAGTCATAAAAAATTAGACGAAATTTTTGCATGTTATCTTACAGCATCATTTCTGATTCCTAACAGCGCTAAACAAATCAGACGGTTTGTGGGTCTACAGGCTAACCTTGCACCTCGCACACAGGGAGTTCAGAAGAGATAGCACAAAGAAATCTGTGTGTGTACGGCAGGTCCAATGCCTTCTGAAGGGAGGGTTGCAGGTGCGGCACTGACTGTTCCAGTGCTGCTGTGGACTTGACATACCCTAATTTTGCTGGACCACTACTCACAGAGTTGTAAGCGTTGGAAAATATGCTTTTACAATCATTTTGACATTAGCACCTTTGTATCAATGTTTACCATGGCTCATTTAAAGGATTAAAAAAAAACTCCACACCCAAACTATTGATGCTTTGCCAGTTATTGATGAGTCTGACACCTGCTCTCAGAACTAATTCCATACAGCCCCCTTGCCATAGGAGATTCTTTAAAAGTACTGTTGGGGGGGGGGGGGGGGGGGGGAAAGCTTGTCTTCTTTGCTACAGCCAATCCTTTTGTTGTGAGGATTTTGACACAGATAAGGACTTTACTAGCTCTACTGGGAATTAAACAAATTGACTCTAATAGGTTTTAATGTATAATGATTAGCTCATTTATAAAAGATTCTACCCAATCCTCAATTATTCAGATATGGGTCAAGATCAAGGGAGTACATCAAAACAAATCCTGCACCTGCAGAAGAATTCAGATGTTAATTAAATGAGAAACAAATCGATGGACTCTAACCTCATGCAGAGATGTAGGAAGAAGTGTACTAGAATTCAGGAGAGTCAGGACATCACCACTCCATGTAACACTATTTCAAGTAGTACCAACTGCTTTTATAGCGCGCTGCTTTCTCCTTTACCAGGCTGTATTAAACAGAATCATGATCCATGATTTACACCATGATAGATGGGTGACATTTGACTCTCAAGAAAACATTAGTACAAGCAGTTGAGCTATAGGTTGATAAATGCATCTTATGCAGAAAAATTGAAAGAAAATTAATCATGGCATGTGTGTCACATGACATGTCATTAGGTTGAGATTCACATGCTAGGTTAAGCCTGAGATTCAGCCCACACAAAAAAGTTCAACAAATCCGAGTTGATTTGCTTCATGTTAGTCTTTCACTGGTTTTTCACTGATGTAAAGTAAGAAATTTGAAATGGAAGGATATAAATCTTGAATGGAAGAAATTTAAGCAGAAAGGATATCAATTATAAGAATACTGAAGCTTTGATCTCATTTGGTTCCTTGATGACTAAAAAAATTAACCCTGAGATGCAATTTCACCTTCCGGATAGTCTGCACTTCCTTTCCTTCAGCTATTTGTTTTCATTTGGAAAGGACCAAAGTTTTGTATTTTTTAATAAGAGACTCACTGCCTAAAATCTGAATCGGCTTTCCATAACCAAAAAAAACAAAACAGAAACAAAATTTTCACTAATTCTGATGTTGTTCCCTAATACTCTTAAAATACACTAACGAAAGATGAAGTAAGTTGTTAAAATGCGTAAATTCATATGCAAATTAAAGGTATGACTCTTATTTAAGTCCCAGGTAATCTGTCTGTGGGAATCAGACTTGTTTATGGATACACACACACACTAAAAAACCCCACTTAACTCCAGTGGAAGTAGTAGTGGGCCATATGTTTGCTGAATGGCAAAAATGCACATAATTATTAATCTCAAAGGGCATAATCACATTTTTTAACATCTTCGTAGCAGGGTTGGGACAGACTAGTGATAAAAATCTTGGTCAATGAGCATCACAAGCAGGTGTACAGCTGTTTCAGCCAGTTGCTCCCAGCGTTTCCCAGCTGTGAGACCCCGGGAATCCCACGCTGAACAGCCCTGTCACACAGACCCCACCATGCGACCCCCAATTTTCATAGTAGCCCAGCTCAGTGCACCGCAGGAGTTTGTTGGCTACAATGCACATGACCCCAGAAGCCTTGAGACTTTCAGCAATCCCAAGCTGTAGTGTAAAAAAAATAAAATTAAATTAAAAAATAGGAGGGGCTCAAGCCTCTCTTACCTTTAATTTTTCAGTAAACAAGTTTACGTTTCACAATGAGGATCTGTCTTGTACTAAACAAAACCAATCAACCAACACCCAAAAAGCCAACACGTAAGGACTTTTTCCCATGAGGCTGAAAGCTACTCTGAGGATCTGGAATATCCACCTGGAGACATTGTGACTCAGAAGAGCATGGCCAAAGTAGCTCTCCCTTTGCTTCACTGATGCCTTGCACCTGGACTCAACACGAAATCTTGGAGCACGCTCTAATTCCATTAATCAGTACTGTATAATCAGCAATTTAAAAAAAAAAAAATAGGTTTAGGTTTGCCATAATATAAAAGCATAAAAGATCACCTAAGGGCATAAAATTTACACTTAAAAAAATTTAGCATTTAACTTTCCTGCAATTGGCAAATGCCATCTCACTTTTCTGATGGATACACACTGTTCCCAGAAAACATAAGTGTCTGTTGCCTCATTAATTTTAACCCATCCTCTAAGGTTGTACAAGGGACTTTGTCTAATCATACTGGACTATTGGCTGGCATAAAGAAATAAAGGATATGCTCCCATACATCTGTGAAACAGGACTGGTTTATCAGTTAGAAAATAATCCAAGCAAAATATCAGTATCAAATGCAAGTTTCTCCTATTGGCAGCACACTGCATCTTCCTAAGAGCGGAAGTGTTAAAATGCATTTGTGCCACGTCCTCATTTACACAAAGGCCATTTATTGCACTTCAGCAACAGAAGAGGGGAGCTGGACAGAACAGAGCACTACAAGAGTAAGAGAGAAACAAGCCTGATTTCATACCAATATGAAGCTTCACACAGAGCATTCTAAAAATAAAGGAGAAAAGATAAAAGTGTTTTTTTTAAAAATATCTATCTTGTACAAAAACACAGATGTGTTTACTCATGGTTTTCCAATCATTATAGGATAGATATATAGATAAAATACAGCTTAGGTTTCCTGTGTAATCAATAAAGCTTCTAGAGATTGATGAAGAACACATATGGATGATCTGAGAAGAATGGCTCCTTGCTCAGGTAGATAAGTAAAATGTGCCATCCCACATACGCTCCTGCCCTAAACCCAGCTGACTCTCTCACCAAGAACATACTCCTTGCAGGACTTTTGAGAACCACAGAGATGTGAAGTTAAATACAATTTCAGGAAATGATCCTTTTTTTTTTTTTTCCTAGTCATATTTCATAGCAATGAGCAGCTTTTCAAGCAGTATTTTCCAGTGTTTAGTTTCGCAGTTGAGTAAACGTTTACTCAGATGTTATTTTCAACCAGAATGCTACTTTAGTGGTGATACATCTCAGATGTAATACTTCAGTAGTGACAGGATCAACCCTGTGCATCCTGAAGTGAAACAGAATGCTATATACATCTCTGAAAATCCAATTAAGCCTCAGTGAGGCACTAGACTTTCCTAAATCATGTTTTTCTCCTTCATGTTTTACAATAGAAGATCATTGTTCCTATCGAAAGCAGACTTGTATCTCCATCGACCCAGCAGGCCTGCACAAGAAGCCTAAATTGCCTCATAACCAGCTCATGACCTCAGTGTCTTTTAATTATGTGGGCTTCCCTGTAGCCTTTAGTTAACATAGACATGCGGGGTGGAAGAGGGGGAGCCTACAGCCCACGTAGAAGAAATACAGACAGACTCTATATTTGAATGTACAGATCTTGTAACTTACTTCTGAAATGTGAACTCTAAATAAACTCAATAATGAGTATTTTCAAGCTGCAGTACTTCAGTTGCTAGCCAAGAACAGCCTAATTACACCACCCCTGCTGTGACTACACTATTCTGCACACACACCTAAACACACTGGAGCCAAGGTAGATCACGCGCCAGCAGCGGGAGGAAGAAATGCCTGAAAAGAAAATATTTGGGCAACTAGCTCACGCTGAGCACTCTTGTGCTGCTGCACAGCCAGGATGCTCTTGGCATGGTCAAATCCCACCGAAGTCTTCAGAAGGTCACTTATCTCTAACTACTTTACTTCCTAACAGGAAGTGTTGGTATTTCTTTTCAGTCTTAGATTCAGACCAAAGTAGCTTATTTAAGAGGACTGCATGCACGGATAGGTAAGCCCAAACAAAGTACTGTATTCAAATGAGAATACTCACTAGCCAAAAAGGTTTTTTGCTAAATTCTCATTATCTAGACATCTTAGTGTGTGTTTATTTTTGCCCCTTTCTTTTTCCTCTGTATTTCCAAAGTAACATAGAGGCATACATCAAATTAACATTTTCCCTTTCCGTAGCATTCTTCTGACTGTTCAATGACTAGTCTTGTTTCACTGATGTACTTTTCATTCCTCTGGGCATCTTAAAGCAGAGAATCAAGAATCTGGTTTTTTGTTTTCAAATTGCCCTTATAAGCATTCTTCAAGAATATGCCTGAAAAATCAAGTAAGTCTACCAAAGTCTACAGTCTGCCAAAAACATAAATGAATATCACAGAGCAAAATTTCTCCTGTATACCTCCCATTTATGCTTTTACAATGGCTGAAATCATACACCTTAACACGTTGACAGTGTGCAATGCTGTCCTCTTAGACCGTATTTAACAAATACTTTGTACAAAAAATAATATTAGTAAATCTCTTTAGTGATCCAAGAGGTCAAATATTTTTCCCCCTGTTAGATCCTAGAGAAGGGCATTCATTATACCCATCAAAATCCCTGAAACGCTTTTAGGTCATGTGTTTCTCACTTCCTTGCCCTGTGCACCACACTCGCTGTTGGGAGTGACTTCAGTTCCCCTGCTGGGTTTCCTGACTGGAGGATGTTCTGTTAACCACGGACAGATAGCCCCCTCTGCCAGCAAGTGGCAGAAACTCTCCCTCATTTAAAAAAATTATTTCAACTGCAAAATCCTACATCTTTTTTATTATTATTTTTGAAACAGACATCAATTCTCTCAATCTTTTGTGGAGAGCCTTTAGTCCCAAAAAGTTTTAAAACTTTTTGATTACATCTGTTCCCTAAGCAACTGCTGTTCTGAAGACGCACTCACAGGATTTCAGCTGTTTGTGCAATGCGAGGTGGCTGTCACAGAGCACCAGTGGTAAAAGGATTCTTATAGCTTTCCCCCGTCCCAAATGGAGGCATAATATTTAAACAAAGCTGCAGACACATCAATAATGAAAATCTGGTGAACCACTTACTCTTGACTCTTATAGGAATGTTGAATGCAGAATATCCATTAGTTTCCTGACAACATGGATTATTTATAGGCAAGTCTGATAGCACCACCTATTATTAAGGTTGCTCAATGCTTCCTATTATACGACCCTTGGTTTCAGTCTTTTTATACCTTTGCCACCTGGGATGAATATTGCATACTGATATCTGCCTGCAACAATTCTTGTTGAAAGTTCGACCCTTCCAGGAGCGAGGTTATTGAGAAATACAATGCATTAGTCCATGTTCTACGGGAATCTGGGAACCTTACTGAATTTTTTTATTATCCCTAACTCTACAGGAACTTGAACTTTGGCAGAACAGAGCCCATGTTTAGTGTTTGCATGTAAGAAAATCCTCCAAATATGGCCAAGTTACAAGCACCTGAAGGGGGGGGGGGGGGGGG
>VXAK01017858.1:224450-315995 GCA_013399435.1 Arenaria interpres
GGGGCACAGATTACCAGTTTTCATATGAACATCAGAAAAAACAAGAAAACACTGAAGACCCCTCTGCCAGTGAACAGTTGCTACTTATATACAAATCATTCCCACCTAATAGCGATACATGTTCTAGCCCAAACCTATAGGTGGGAAAAACAGGGTTTGTTTTTTTTTCCCTGGAATAGCTGTTTAGCGGTATCCAGAAGAAAAAAGTTAACGTAGCCTTGGACTTGAGCACGTTGCCTGAGACTGAGAGCAATGTTGCATTACTAACACTGTCATTGTTTTCAGTGATGATGTCAATTTATTTACTAACAGCACCTCTGTTTATTATCTGTAGCTTGTACCTTGAGAAGTCTTACTCACGTAAGTCACGTTTCTTTCCAACTTGTATCTCTCTTTCTCATAATGATACAATAAAAGTGTTCAAATAGCAGAACAGCCCCGTCCCTAACTATAAACAGAAAACTTCTAGGCTTTGGATCAATTAAGTCATTCTTCCAGTCCGAGTCTTTTACAATTATTGCTTTCAGTTGCAGTAAGGAATGAAAGTGCCAACAGCAACCTGAGACATTTTCTGATCTCACAATTAAGATGGCCATGCTAAAAATGTTCCAGATTTGATAGTGAGGGTCATCTACCTCAAAAATGGGCAGCAGCCTGTTGTGCTGGGGACCTATCAACCCAATTACAATTTCTTTTAAAATTCCTGCATGCTTAGAATCTACTGCTGCCATACAAGTGTCATTGAGCCAGATTTGCTTGTCAGGCATATGTAGAAACATAAGAAGAAATAGTCCCTGGCATAAACACTATAAAATAAGAAAGAACAAAGAGGTCTAATCCATCCGAGGAAGCAAAAGGAAATGAGCTGTGGTTCCTTGTGCAGTGATTTGATAACGCGAATCATAGTTCCAGTGCAATCACAGGTCTTTTGCCTTCTGCGCCTGCGAGGAAGAAGTGATCTGTACATACACACAACCTACGACTGGCTGAGTAACTGCTCAAAAATTCTGAGAGCCAAATACCACAGTATTTACTTCACATTGAAAAAACAATCTCCAAACAAAGCTCCAGCACAGAAAAAGGGTTAAACAGTTGTCTTTTTAGCTGCTATCTCGCTCCATTTCTAAGAGTCAGGAAAATAGACCACAGCAAAACAGTTAGATGGAAAGTCAGCACAGCCCCTCCTAGATAGCTTAGTCACTACATGCCTATACAGGCACAAGCAGCACAGAAGAAAACCCGGGGATGCAAAGGCATGTGGAGTGGTTTGTGTATCACACCAGGATGATAGTAATCTACATAGGAACGACCAGCCCGCTGTTCCCATTCAGACAGTAACAGGTCACTTTTGCAATGCAGTTGGCCTTTCCTGGCCTGCTGCCTATGCTGGAGTCATCCAGCTGTCCAAGCACCATGCTGCTCCTGCTGCAACCTTTCACTGCTGCCAAATCCTGAATTACTGGAAAATTACTTGGTAAAACGACATGTGGGTAAAAAAGAGAATCCCAGAATTTCCCCCATCACAGATAAAAAGGAATATTCCATTGCTGTGTTCTCTACGAAAGAAATTATATTAACCCACATTACCTCATCAGTGTAACATAGTTTTTAACAGCTCCTGTGTTAGATGAAAAAAGTGGAGGTGCTGAAGACTGCCACAGTTGAACTAAAGAAATATGAAAGTTTGCACTAAATTAATGCACTAGCACAACAGACTTTATTTCTTGTGCTGTTTTCCTCTGTCCAGTTTCATTCCAAGTGGAAACTCCACTTTCAGCATTACCCACGGATTTTGGAAACTAGCAGAGGTTAAAGTAGGGAATGGAACACATGCCTCAGGCAATATAGCCTAAACTTAGTTTTTGTAAAAAGTCCCCACAGCAAAGGCTAATTCTCAAACTAAAATGGCTCAAAGACTGAGGTTTGTAGGTCAGCTCAAGTTAATTTTTAAGGCTGTGCGCTGATATTGAACTTCAGTGGAAAATGGACAATTAAATAGTGTTTCTCTTCAGAATGCACAACTCTTCGTAAAACCTACCAGCCTGAGATTTCAACCAAATGATCCCCTTTTTAGAAGACATTCACAAGTTTGTTGTTTTTTTAAAAGCTTTTCTACTCTATTATTTGTCATCATTTCCACTATGTTGCTAAAGAACATATCTTTATGACTTTTTATAGACTTCAAGTTTAAAACTTTCTTGTATAGTAAATGGAGACAAACCCAAAAGCCCTGATAAAATTTTTTACCTTTCAAATAGGTCCACAGAAGGAAGTCATTAATGTATAGGCTTCTGTTCCTTAGTTGACCTTTTACCAGGTCCCGAAGTGTAACAAGAGAAGCATACTACTTATATCTGTCATTTTTACTGTCAAAAATTCACAGAATAATAAAGGCTCAAAACTACTCTTCAGAAGAATTTCAATATTTTTAACAGTTTCACCCAGAAAAACCCACCAGAGGTTACCATCCTTTTCTGACATGCTAGACAGGTAAATGACAGACACAGCTTCTACCAGAGAACTTACAATCAAGGCATCAGGCATGACACAGGCAAACAACAGTAGAAGAGAAGCAAGGTAGAATGAAAAATTAAGCAACTGAAGTCAGATGAAGCTATCTTTCGTCAATTATTTTTTTGCATGAGCCATTTTAGGTGAAGCTGTGACATGCTCTATCCCAATAACAGTACCTCTAGCCTCTTTGAATCATAGAACAGTTTGAGTTGGAAGTGACCTTAAAGATCATCTTGTTCCAACCCCCCTGCCATGGGCAGGAACACCGTCCACAAGATCAGGTTGCTCAAAGCTCCATTCAACCTCTTAAATAAATATGTAGCATAAACACTTTCACAATTATACCAGCAATGCAGAGGTATGAAACAACATTCCAGGAAGAAGAATAGGTCATGGTAGAGAACTTATGCAGAGTGGGGGATTTTGAGTTCCTCCTTCATGCACACATTTACTTACATCTCTACCTAGCATCTCTCATGTGCATACATGTGGTCATTGTATTTTCAAAGTACCTTATCAAGCTGGGAACATACAAAAAAAATGTCTGAACAGTCTTATACAGGCCACATTCCGAATACTACAGAAAACATTGAGTAAGTTCCCTGGACAACAGCATATAAACATAACAAAAATCAATGAAGTCATAAGCAGACTTTTCAAATCTTCCACGCTACTGGCAGCTCAGAGAAGTTGTTCACAAAATCTCTGTGACACTTGTAAATTTCTTTTCAGGCATATACCTAGGTATATGGTGGAAATTCAGTTAGGACCTCTGGAGTGGTACGGAAAGGACAAATAAAAAGGTAGCTGTGGAAGCCTACAGAGAGTGTGAAGAAGAATCCAGTAGGAGGAGAGCTTCAGATTTAGCATACCTTGATAAATAACTCCTGTCATATACAATTTGCCTTTATATCTTTTATATACATAGGAAGTTTACATATTAATGTTTGCATGATGGTAAATCGGAGGACTGCTTCATTAGATTTGAAGGAGCACTTCTCCTTAGGCCAGGCCTCTGGTTTGACTCAGATTGAATTACAAAGCTAAACAGAACAGGAAGGATCTGTGCTTCTAATTCTGTTTGATAGATCTCTTTGTCATTTTCAGATGCCAGATTGAAGATAGCCGCCTCTTCCTTGGCAAAGAACAGCGCTTTTAAGCTCCAGGCTATCAGAGAGAGCAAGCGCCTACGGTACGTGCACAGACTGACAGTTGCATTAAGATGTTTCCTGCCGTTTCTTTAAAAAGTTACGGCAACCTGCTCATTATTAGCCTTCTGTAGTTGGAGGCAGTTAAATTGGGTGAGATGAAGTAGAAATCACAGCTGAAGGTGCTCTGGGCTGTAGCACAGCACGGTAACCACGCACCTCTGCAGATGTGCTGACTGGGGAAGTCTTCCTATGGGAATAGGAGCAAGGTTTAGCAGAGATGATGCAGAATGATTGGAAAAAGTCTTCAGGAAATTAGCTTTCTCCCATTCTTTCTAAATCTGAGAAGATTCAAAGGCATCTCATTGTCATAATTGTTTCATGTTTAGTTATGGTTATTGAAAGCTCTTCTAATTTGCTGTACACTTCTCAAATTGCTGATTAGGGAAAAAATAGACAAATTTGAAGACAGATCTGAGAACATGTGGAGCTCATTAACAGAACAAATTCATGGCTTATTTTCTCTTATCCATATTTAGTGTTTGCAGGGGCTTTTGCTTTCTGCAATTTAGCAGGTGCAAGCTGAACGGATATAAAACAGACTTAAGCTAATATACATGTGTCCACACACAAAACTCTCAGTTAAAGTAAATGCAATACCATCCTCACTGTGGAATTACTGTACCTCAGACATGCAGCGAAAAACCCACAAATTCTCTCCCCTACATCATGTTTTCTAATATACTAAGCAACAAAAAATTTGGAGTAAAAGTAACAAAGCCAAAAGGTTTCAGGAGTTTTCAGGGAGTCAGTAACCAAGTGCTATTCTGCTCCAGCAATAAGGGACGCACAGGTCCCTAAGGCTCACTGGAAATGAATTTCACTGAATTTTAGAGTTGGAAGGGACCATAGAGATCATCTAGTCCAACTCCCCTGCTGAAGCAGGATTGCCCAGAGCATGTTAGAGGCATGAAGCCTCAAAGATTTCCGATATGCTGTGACAATAACAACATGTTGCTCTTGCACAGTGCCTTTCCCCAGAGGGGTACAAAGAAGAGAGGAAATATTAAACTTCATCGGCCCTCTAGAGGCAAGGTCAGTATTATTCCCATTTAACAAGATTTGCATAACCTAGAAGTTATTGAAATAATGATACTTAGCCCTCACTAAGCATTTTTCAAGGATCTCAGAGCATTTCAGAGATGAAGTCTGGTATTCCTATAGATAGAGAAAAAGATAAATAAATCATATGTACCTTCCCATTAGTCCCACATTTTCCAAATCCTCACCACTGCAATAGCAGTTTAGAAGGCTGCTCTAAATTATGATTAGTCTTTAACATATCACCTTGCCTTCAATTTTGTTAGCCTGAACACATGCACTATCCAAGCTGATATTGCAATGCAGTGTGAGGACTTTGAGAAAAAAAATATTTATCCTTGCTGTAAAAACTGAAAAGTCATCAGTTCTAATGAGGAATCTAGAGAGACTGAGTGATTGCCAAGATCTCTCAGGTGGGCCAGTCAGCTCAACTTGTAACTTAGTAAACAAAAAAGTTTAAACAAACTTAATTAAAATGTTTATTTATTTGCTTCAAAGGGGTACTAAAAGAAGAATTCATAGAACATCCATGAAGTGGTATAAATAATCTGAATAAATAATAATGGACAAGTAATGCAAACAGGGAATTCCCAAATTCACATTAAGGTGTGGCTGGAATCGCCCACAAGCACTGGGGGAACTGGACTTTGGGGGAGGCACATCAGCCCCAGGGGCTCAGCTGACAGGGCTCACACAGCAGCAGAGCTTTGAGACAAAGCATGGAAGCACTGGAGAGCAAGATTGGCTGGGTGACCTCCAAAGGAAGCAAAAGATGGGCTTGTGCTCTGCACAGTAATTTTGTTTACTGACTTCTTAATATCTTCTTAGACTTGGACCATTTGGGAAGGAGGTTGTTGCGGGGTGGGGATATGGTAAAATACAAACAACGTGTTGCAAAGGAGAATATTATTGGGAATTCAACATTTCCTTTCTCTAAATCATTTGGTCATTTCAAATGAGGTTAGTTGCGTAATCTGGAAAAAAACTGATTTGGATGAACCAATCTGTTCTGCCCTAATCTATTTGTGGTGATTTCAACTCTTTTGAAATACACGTAATTTCATCTTCAAGAAAAAAAACTCAATAAGGTCAATCAGCCTCCATTACTCTGAGGCTGTGATAGAGCAGCTCAGATAAGGCATCAAAAGTAAGTCCCAAGTTTCAGCTTTACACTTAGCTAGACCACTTTAAGACCCACAGTGCAGCTGATTTTTTTTTTCTTAGCTTTGTTTCTTTTAGTTAGTTTATCTGGATAGTTTTTGTAATCCAGTTGACCATGCGGCCAGACGCATTTTTTTCCTAGCACAAAGAAAGGAGTATGCTGCCAGATGCAGGGGAATAGATAAAGGCAAAGAATTATTAGTTCTCAGAAGAGAAATATCTTTTTATATATTCTGGCGATTTTTTTCATTCAAAATTTTCATAGGAAATTTTTAGACATTTATTTTCCTAAGAGATCCTGGGACTTCACACAAAGAAAAAGCAAAAGGCGGTATCATTTCACAGATCACAGGTAACCTTAACATCTTCTGGACAAGTATATGACATTGGTTACTTGAGGAGACCAGGGAGGACTCTAACAGTTTACACAACAAGGTAAAAGACAGCAATTGTTTTTATTTCCCTAGTCCATGTATTCATTCAGCTCACATTATCCAAAGAAAGAGAATTCCTCCATCTCTTATTAGAAATGCTTGTTTGTTTATATTCAACTAAAATACCATTTTTAACAACAGAGCACATAGGGTATTAGAGCATTATGCTGTAGCTGGAGGGCCAAGAACAGGTAAGGATAAATCCTACAGTAAGCAGCATGGCAATTAGACATATGTAATAATGCATATAGTGCATGGACAAGGACTAGATAAAATCATGTTATACATTACTGTTATGATTTATGTTTGATGTTTATATCATTCATGTAAGTTCCTAAGAGTAGTAAAATAGCTTGTACCATACACAATCTTGAACTTCATTTCTTAACCTGCCTTAAGCTTTCTCAGTGCTTCCTGAGTGACTTAATCCCACTTGCTGTGAATTTATTTACGATGAAAGCAAATAAAACTCTGCTTTTAAATTGTGATTTTTTCCATTCCTTGTTGCTGCTAAATTTAAGAGTGACCAGTTTTTCACTAGGCAAGCCTATTTATTCACAGCTGAAAAGCAGATTGAAATCCATATAGTTACTTGTGGTTTATTACTCGGACATCTTTGCAGAGAAACCAGACAAGCTGTACTCCCTGGAAAAGAAAGGCTAGTGGTTAGTAGCCATTTTCCTTAATAAATGGTTCTTGTTTAAACTTGGCTCCACCTGTTGTGACAGGAGTCACTGGGAGCCTTGTTATGGAGGAGAGAATGGCAGATGTCTTTCCTACACCAAATATTTCATTATTACAGTGGGGTTTGTATCTGATATGCAGTACACACAACTTCATTTCTGATCATATTTTCCATTATTGCTTTTCCAGACTGAACTAATACACAATTTAAAATTTCATTTAGAAAGAGTCAGGAACTACTCTAAATGGAATTTGAGAAGTTTAATCACTTAATATATCATGAAAAAGTGGGAATTCATTGGCTATGATACTTTCAATAATTTGGTAATCTGTTCTGCAAAGTGATTCACCAAGTACTTCAGTGGAAAAGTACACATCTTTATTACAAGTTTTCTGTAATGTGCTAGTGCCCTGGGACTTGGCTTCCCTGCCTTTCTCATCTAATAAAAAAAGAGATGATTCATTGATAATGGAAATGATTCCTAAAGTAAATTGCAGCCTCTGTTGTGCTTTGGTATTTGTAAGCAGTAACTGGAAACTGTTGTGGTTTTGCCATAAAAGAAAATAATTATGTTTTAAGTCAAATCGCATTAATGTTACCGAGGGGCTTCATGATACATGAACAAGCAAACACTTCACTCAAACATAATTACTGTCCTGTGAAAGCTGGCCTCAGTACCGCACTGGTGAATGAAAGGCAAGAAAATGCAATGTCTTGGAAAGGAAAGTTACCATTGGAACAGGAAGAAAGTCTGAGCGGTCAGAAAGGTTATCTTCACCTTTCTCTATTTTGGTTTTCAAATCTGTCCCTGGGACAAAGTCTGGGTTTTGTCTATTGTTTACAGTGCTAGTATTAAAGACTTCAAGAGAGGAATTAGAAAACCAGCTCACTGCATTAAATGGAAGACATTAATTTGGCTAAGTGAAACAGCACTTGCCAGCAGGACGGAGAGAACTCCTGTGCTGTCAGATGCCGCAAGAGAATCCTCTGCCAAAACCCTCCAAAAAGGTATTACGTTAAAAGCACTGCATCATCAAAAGCTTACACTGGCAAATCATCATTCCCCCTTGAACCATTTCTGTCCCAAGGACACCTTCTGCCCATGAAAGTGGTAGCTCTGTATGTGTTAACCCCCTCACAGATGGCACACGTTAAGCAGGAAACAGGAATACCTCAGAATGGTATGCCCTTAATTTCTAGGTTGAGCTTTCATTGAATGAGGTTCATTTAAAAACATAAAAAACTATGCGTTCACAATCAGTGCAATCTCAAAATGTACGTAGTTTGCTCACTTATTTGTGCCGAAGCTGGATCAGAATCAACACACCAGACTTACTGAGGTAAAATCTGATCCAATATCCAAGGCTTACAAGTGATATTTATTACGTTTCTTAAATAGAAGAAGGAATCAAAATTCTTGATTATTCTGCATCTGGATTTGAATTTCATGCATCTTTTACAGTTTCCAAACAGAGCTAATGGATGCTGCTGTGACTCATATTAACAATCACACCACATTAAAAAAATGCCCTTCAAGATTAAGTGTCTGAGCTGCAGGGCAGACTGCATCCCCCGCAAACTCAATTCCTCTTCTCTTGATAAATGTTATCACTTCCTTTATTTCAGTTTTATATCATTATATCCACCTGATCGACTGAAGCCCATTTCAAACCAGATCATAACTGTGATCCATTTTTCTTACGGAATGGTGAGAATGAACATTATGAATTAAATTCAGACCACATCACACTTTAAAAATTGCCTAAATGCCCACATCCTGTTGTTCTCATTACCTCTTCCTCCTTTTCTTTCCAATCAGTACTTTTATGAAACGTGATTTATCACAAACCAGAAGCGTGGCATACCCAAAGTTGCCCAAAATGTGCAGTCTCATCCTGGATGTAATGTATTTATGCACTACCACGCACACCAGCTGCTGAACAGTGTGAGATATATGCAAGGCTTACCCAAAACAAAAGGCTAATAATCCTGATCAAACTGAGTACTTGGGATTTTTTTGTCTTGTCTTCTGCATTGATTTGGTGAAAAAAGCTCCCACTTTAAATACTTATCATATAAATACATATAATTATATATACAAGTGTATGGTTTTCCTCTTTTGCTTGAAACTATTTGCGATGCTCACCAAACACAGGCAGTATGGTATCTAAGATTTCCCATGTGACCATGCTAGCACCGCGAGGAGAGAAAAAGAAAAATGAATGTCATGAAAGTCAGCCATTTGAAATGCAGAATCAGAAAACAATTTAGACTAGAAAAGGCTCCTATCTGGTGGAGTTCTGAGCATCTCTGTGGACGGAGACTCTACCACCTCAATGGACACTGTGTTAACGTCTGGCTACTTTTGCTGTGATTTTTTTTTTTTCTTTTAACATCTCACAGGATTTTCCCTCATTGCCATCTGTGTCTGCTGCCTCTTGTCTCGCTCCATCTTCCCTGCACTCTCCCACACTGGGTAGGTCCAAGCCTTGCTGCTCCGGAGCCCACAAGCAACACCCCACAGCTGGGCTGTCCACAACATCTGCACAGCTGAATCCATCCTACAGCAACACAGCAGCGGCTGTGGAACATCTTGTGAGTCAGACACTCTTCTGCCTCTCTCAGCTTTCTTTTATAGACAGTCCTCACTGTCAGCACCCAGCCTAGTTATGGATATTTGAATATATTAATCTTGCAGGAATAAGAAGAATTTATCTGGCACAGGCCCAGAAGTTCAAGCGTATATCAGCTTCTGAATCTGAACCACTCGTCTGTATTGGCAACTTCTAACACGATTTAAATTATAAAATTGGACTCCCTCCTAAGTATCTAATAAGCTTGCTTTTTTTTTTTCTAAAATCAACCCTAGAACAAAGAAGCTATGATATAAATTGGTAGAATTATGCTAAAAATTAGACCAGCAAATATTTCCAAAGCTTTGAGAAAATATTTTACTAAAACCTCAGTTTTAAAAATTATTAAATAAAACCTTTATTTATTTATCATTCTTGTTCAGGTTAGGGGCTCAGCTCTGATATTTCCTCTAAACTGCCTCTTCTATGTCTACCTCCAATTTAATTATACACAAGAGGCCAGATTCAGACCAGATGTTATCAGGCAAAAATCGACCGTCTCCTTCAGTGAAGGAGTTGTGCCTGCTTCCTATAGGACTGAATTTAGCTCCATAAGCTCTCACCAGCAAAAAAATGATGGTGCCGTCTGCCCATCGCAGCCAGACAGAACCATCCTACTGCAGAGACACCGAGGAACATCGGATTTCTCACAGCGGGAGCAATCTGCCCTGGATCTCCACGTGGTCAGCAGCATGCCATTAGAGCCACTTAGGATAACAAGCCCTGTATAAACAGATTATCTAACGAAAATTTTGGCCAAAATTGCTCTGTCGTCTACAATATATGGTTCTAATGTTGTTTTAGTAATGCAGAAAGTGAATAAAAACATAAGAAGCACATCTAAAATCTTTGAATAAATAACATTTGTTATTTAAGATAATATTACAATACATAACTCAGCCTTTGTAACTGTGACAGTAAGTATTTTATAGGTTTGATAATTGATCGTAAGGGAAGAACTAGCCACATGATAACATTGGCATAGGATAAATGAGGATCTTGTACAACAGGAATTCCTACAAATTTTTCCAGTGGCATTACAGCTTTCCATATGGTCCACTTGAACCGGACCAACTCTTACAACACGCACTGCTGAAAACAAACGCGATTGGTAAAACAGCTGTACTCCAGTTTTCATTAGTGCAATTACCCAAGTCAGTTGTACTGTATTATTTATCAGCATCTGCACAATACCTCAGTGGAAAATACAGGTCTACCCACACTTGTTAAAACGCACCAGCCTTTCCGTGAGGCAGTGGGGGGGATGCTGGCAGGCTGGGGGACTCACCTTGGTCCCACCGCCTCCCACGCCAGCTCCGATGCCCCCGATGGGGCAAGTGGCAGCACCGCTTCCCTGTTGGCCAAACCTCACCTGTAATCCCTCTGCTAACCCCACCTGCACCAGTACAGCTATTTCTGGGGTTGCAAAGGGCTGCAAAGCCAACAAAATAACCTAGTTTGAAAATAAACAGTTCAAGAGGGCAGTGAACTGCAGACTGTCAGCAGGAAAAAAGGCTGGGAAACAGGAAAGTGGGTTTTTTTCCTTTTGCACCTGGGAAAATGTAAGCAAACCAATGCCTTTGTGCTGTCTAGGTCAACCAAGCCCAGCTCAACAGAAATGGGTTAAAAAGCACTCATTATCAACACCCCAGAGAAGAAATTTATCTGCAGCTCTAGTGAAAAAAACATAATCAAGCATACCCTCAGTTCAAAAAGCAACATATCTGAACTAAAGCCTAAAAATCCTGAAAGCCATCAAATTAAAAAATAAATTAAAAACATAATCCCAGAATTAATAATTTAGAGTTAGATATAAGTATACTTAGAGTCATGGCTGTCTTAAATATACATTGCCCCCTTGGTTACAGGCTGTAAAGAAATATCATTAGAAGTTTTTTTGAAGTACTTGAGATCCTCAAACAAACGCAGATGGATTTTTCATTGGAAAAAAAAATTCAAAAAAATCAACTTTTGACCAGCATTTTTCAAATATGCATCCACTTTTGCAAATTATTTTTATTCAAAAAAGAGAAGAAAAAAGAGGATGATGTCAAAGTTCTGCTGCAGGATTTTCAAAATGAAAATCAGAAGCATTGTTTTAAGGTCAAATTTACTTCATTTTAAATACTTGAAAAATAAAATAGTATAAAATATTCAAGTTTTGATTAAATATTTGAAATAAATATCTTACTAGTTTTCATTACACCTTGCATTTTAAATCCTTTAATGTCAGTGTAGAAAATGTTTTATTAACATGTTTTACTGGCAAGAAGGGAAGGTCCCAAATTATTATTTTCTACATATAAGGAGAGGTTAGTTACAGTATACTTGGCCTCCTCCCCTCCCACCTTCCACCCAAAATTTTCAACTGCCGGCATACTTGGATGATTTCTCATAAACACACCACCAAAAATATAGAAAACACCTTAATTTTAGGTGTTGATACAAATAGAACCTGGGTATTAAAGCACAACAAAACTGGCTAACAAAACCAAAAGAAGCATGAAGCACTCCCAGATGTATTCAGTACTTTTATTGCTCTACAGAATGCAAGTAAAGCCCAGGTCTATAAACCCTCATCCAGATGATGTTCTCAAATCAAGGGCAATTTTTTTCTTTCATTTCAACAGGAACAAGCCTAGAGCTGAACAAAATTAGAAATTATGGACTTCATGTAGATAAAGTTATCTGGCAGCTGTTACGTGGAAAATTATAACAGATTATCGCAGTGGTAGCCAGTGGCCTGAAAATCCTTGAATTTATTAAAACATTACGAAGAGATAAGAATTGCAGTCAAAGCCTTGGAAATTAAATTTAGACACAGCAAACATTTGGTTGTTTGAATCCCTACCATGTGTTTCCCACTCCTTTTCAAAATGAAAGAAAAAAAGATGTAAAGATTTACATCCACTTCTTGGATGGCCTAAATGGCCAAAGCTCCACAGAAGCCAATGAAACCATGCTGACGTACACAGCCAGCATATACACTAGAAATGTTCTATTTGTTTTCTCAATGTTTCTATTTTTAGTAAAAAGCTACAGTACAATGTACCATGTTCTGTGATCCATCTTAAATGAACCAAATTTAGCTCTGTTTTGTCAGTATGAAGATGAAATGTGATATAAGATTAAAAAAAAATTTAATTTGAAAAAAAAAAATCAAGTAGAGTTCATACGTGTCCTACTAATAAAAATATGGGACAGACAGAGCTCTTTTACTGCTCTCATTTCCATATACAGCTAATAAGGAGTCCTTAGACAAGATATTTTTATGTTCCACCACTCAAAGCAGAAAATCCCATTTTGCCATCCAGGCTACTGTGTGGTATCCACCCATATGGCAGACAGCTGGGGAGGGTAACGTCTTAAACCACTGCTGCTGAATTCACTAAACCTGACAGTCCTGTGTTCACAGCACATAAAACATGGAAGATAATTCTTTCTTTCCTTTGACTGTCTGCATGGATTATAAATCCTTCAAGGCAGCTTTTTGCTCAATGTCTCTCTCTAAAAAAAAAAAACCACTCTCAAAACCCTGCTCACATAGTAGGATAAGGCCTGCAGGACCATTCGGGGCTTCTGCACATCAAACTCCAACTCCTGAGATAAGGTGTGGTTCCATTAATCTTCCTCATTTCACATAAGAGGTGCAGGTTCCTGTTAGACTGACTGGACACGGGTCTTTGCACACACGTCCTGAACACAGGTGCTGCAAGTTCCCATGAGCTGAACACAGTTCTTTGACAAAAACCCTTAGGAAACAAAATCAAGCATGTGCAAAATAAACATAACAGGCAGATAATATAATAATTAAATATTTGCCAGAAACACCAGAGAGAAAAGTATCCAGAATCTATTTAATCCAACCAGAAATCTTTGCTAGGATTAGTCTAGACCCTTATTATCTTACATAGTTTCCCTGTTACCTGCCCTATTTCTGTTACCATTGATAGCAGAAGCCATATGGCACCATTCTCATTGCCACATCATTATCTGTTGCGGCAGAAATACAGCAATAAGCAAACAAAAAAACCCCCCTTTTTTTTTTTTCTTTTTTTTTCCCCCTGACAACACCTCTACCTACAGAGTCAAAAAACCCACAGAAGAGCCCCAAAGCAATTCAGTCAATGAGTATGACTGCTATCAGTTGCTGCATGGGAAATGTTGTGGGAAGTTTCCCGGCCTGTTTGTAGATGCGTGTGTTTGTTTTTACAAGGTTCTCCTCCAAGAACAAAACACCAGCAAACGTTGTGTCTCCCTGTAGAGTTGATTATATTAGATCATTTTATCTTACTGACGGAGGGGAGAGACAGGCTGGGCGTGATGAATGGCTATTGTTATACCCTACCTGACCACCCTGGCGCCCACCCAGGCACGCAGCCTGATGGCAATCAGGTAGCCTGACTCACATGATATTTGACAAAGGATAGGTCAAGATCCTCCCCATCTGTTATCAGGAAAAGCCTTCTGTCTACTTGCAGCAATACTGCAGTATTAAATTTTGCACTGAAAAAATGGGTGGAAGTAAGACATGCAGTTCATAGGTTTCCCCGCTATTGTATTTACATGATTCAAAAAAAAAAGAAGGAAGCACTTGCATTGGAATAAATGGGAGCTCTTTTCTGTACAGCACAGCCCAGAGAATACGTTTAAATAGTTGAATGGGAACACCTACAGTGAGCCACCCATATCTATGCTTAGCTGACTAAATTATGAGCCTGCTATAAAACTTATGTAGAACTGACCCATGAGGAAAATTTTAGAAGATACCACAGGATTTAATAACACAAATCCCAGTATTTGGCTTGCTCTGATATACGTAGCTGCTGCTTGAAAACTCAGAAATAGGAACATTTCTGTTGTGAGAGAAGAAATTCCAGGAACTGAAATATGGAACTGCACACAGGGAATTACTAATGCAGTAAGTAAAAACCTTCTCCTGCCTCTAATGACATGAAAAAAAAATACAGGATGATAAGCAGTAAGTGCATCTGTAAGTCCAAGCAATATTTCAGATATCACCCTTCTAACCTGAATATCCAGGGACATGTAAGTTTTTCAACTGCAACAATAACCCTACACCCTTGTAGAAGAAGTACTGAAGTACTAGACTAGATCTTCAAGAAGTCTAGATGATGTATCCGTGTTTATTCACACAACCTGTGATTTTAGCAAATTATAAAAAGAGCCCTTTCCACATTCAGAGGTAGAGTCGCATCTAGCAGATGTGTTAGGGCAGTATTAATCCTACTCAGTATGGGAATTGCATGCTTCCAGGCAATTTTTCTTGCTTTCCTTAAAAATAAGGTCGTTTTACTACTCCCCCTGTATAGGCATCGTCATTTGTCAATTTACCAATTTTAACAGAAAGCAATTTATTACAATAATTAATATCCATTAAAAATTTATTACTAAGGATTATAATTATTTCTTTTTCTGTAGAGTTATTCTTGATAGATTAGGCAGGCACGTACTTTCCTACTCTTAAAGCTGGCCTTGTTGCTAGGCAGCAAACAACAACACCACACACTTTGGAAGATCTCACCAAATAAATTATCATCTAATTTTTTTTGACCTGAGCCTAATACTGCTATTTCTCTTTAAGAGTTTTGTGGGTGTGTTGGACTTTGTTCATTTATAACTTGAGGGTCTCATTTTCTTATTATTCCACAAAGCCATATGCAACTATTTTCTGTCTCCGCAGACTGAGGACAAAGCCGATCAGCTGTAGAGTTTTACGGCTAGTGAGCACAGCCAACAAGCAATGTCTGTTCATCAACTACATCATGCACAACCACAACCACACATAATGTCACTGGACAACTTTCAGCAAAGCTAAAATCCCCCACGAAAGCACACAGTAGCCAGCGGGCAGAAGGGTACTAGGACTTGAGAGTGAAGATCGCTTCTTGTATCATTACTGGATCATTGAGAGTCTGATTCTCAACCCTTGCAGTTTCAAAAGATGAATTTAGTAAAAGTTAGGGATGAGATTGAACCTTATTTTCAGTATATAATTGCACAGATGCTTCTAGGAATTGCATATTGTAATTATACCGCACCACAGGACATATGTTGAAGCGCTCCAGCACGACAAATGGCGTAAATCATCTCTAGCGTGAACTATAATGTGGCACATCTGCAGAGTTCTCCAACACAGCTTTATTGCCCTTTATAAATTATTAGACAGTTAAGAAACAAATAACTTCCGGCAAAGTCCACAGTGATAGACAGTATGGCGATTAATTTCCTTGTCATTTGCTACTGATTGTTGCGCAGTTTGGCTCAGTGAGAAGTGGCAGATTTCAATGAGGACCTCAAATGCCCACAGTTCCTTGAAATAGGCTTTTCTTTCTTTCTTTCATTTTTGCAGTTGAATCTGAAGCAAATCCCCATGGCTACCCCAACAGAAACGGTGACATACTACTGAAAAAACTTCCCCTTTTCCATGCAACACAATGTGAGGCATGATATCACCCCTGAACGCTGGACAACAGTAGGTTTTGAGCAGTGGTGCAATCCTTTGCATTTTTGCCAAGCAGACCATAGGTCCTCACATCTAAGTAGGAATGTTCTACACCTACTTCGCACTTTACAGGTGAACACATAGTGCCTAAGGCAACGGAGAAGTGCAAACGCAACCAGTCAGTAAACATGCAAGAAATAAGAAACTTAAATATGTAGAACCACAAGAAAATAGGTTAAAACCGCTCATGTAAATCCAAATGACTTAATAACAGAAAGTAGTTTTGTTATACAATTAAAATTCATACACAATCCATAAATCTGCCCTGAATTACCATAATCTCATGAAAAGACAATAAAGCCTGAGTATGCAAACCTTTCTCCTAGTTTCTACTGTAACAAAAACCTAAGGCCCATTTTATGTATTATAAATCATATATGTCACTTCACAAACATCCTCACAATTTTACTACATTCAGTAGGGCAATTTCTGAGTTACAGAAAGAAAATCACCATTTTTCAAATTACGATCTGAGGTAACAGGATCTCATATCCATGATTATATAGAAACTAGGTAATTACAGCGTATATCTACATTTTTAACATCAAAACCCTACGTAAGTCTAGAACATAGAATATGACAAAAAAGGAAAAAAAGGCTTAAGACACTATCAACCTCCGATCTTTCCCTGGCAAAACAACACTCCAATCACATGTAACTAGGTTTCACTTGGCCACCATAATCTAACTGAAAAGACTCCTGCAAAAATCTGCATGTTCCTCTCCCATTCCTTAATTTCAGAGGAGATCAATTTGGATAAAGTAAGATTTATGAGAAGTGCAGATTATTTTCAGTGAAAGATCTAAAAAGGTTGTTTTCTAAGGTTCAGAAAAATGGTAGCCAAAGCTGTCATCATCATCTGCTCTGGCTCGAGAAACAGCAACAATTCTATGAAAAAGTCTACCAAGAAATTCCTACATTCAAATAAAATAGAAATCCCAAAGCAGTTAGCTAGCGCATCCCACGGCAATCAAATTCATATATGTGAGGTCACGCTTTCCTGTTAGGCTCAATCTGGGAATCTGGGGAAACTGCAGACAGAGGCTGGACTCCTTTTTCTCTGACCGCTTGCTTCTGCTGCTTCTTTTGCATCAGGTTTGACAATCAAGTAGCCAGAGGGTGAATCTGTTCAACAGAAAGCTGATGTACCAGATACTAGCCCACCAAAAGAAAGAACAGTTTTCTCTCAGAAGAAGGCCTCCTTAAAGCTAGACTTAATTGCTTCAGCTTTAGAGTACATGATGAAGATTGGAGGAGTACACTCAGACGCAGCAAAAGGTGTTTCAACACAGTGGTCCAGCTGGACTCCACTCAGTGGCAAAATTAACTCACACCATGGATGTACAGTCACTAAATCTGACACGAAGGGGAAAAAAGGAATGAGTAACAGGAAAAAATACTGTTTAGCAGAAGGCCACAGTTATACCAGATACCAGTAAAAATGCTCTTTTAAGTTTACATCTATCCAGCATTACAGCAATTCATACAGGCAGCCATACAGACTATTTGGTAACAGCAAAAAGGAAATTTCTGAATCAATGCTTATGAAGGTGGGCTTACTGAAGAGTAAAATTGTAGCCCTCAGTTCTGCTAGAACCATTCTATTATTTAATGTTTCAATTAATAACAGGACTATGTTCTTATTAAAGTAGGTGTTTATAGCTATTGCCAACATTTTTTGAAAGGCTGTAATTCTCCTTCGCTTATCCTTTTCATGAGATGTGAGATTTTATGACCACCAAGGTAGCTAATCATGCCCAGCTAGTTGGGCAGTAATGCAGTTTTCATGTCAGTCGTGCTCCCTTTTGCTCAATTCAGATGGGAACAAATCCATGACTTGAGATAAGGCAGCATTGGCCTGGCTAATACTTGGTACAGATCCCAGACTTCCGCTGCCCCAAGAATACATGCTGTGAAAATCTGCAACAAAACACTTTCAGATGGAAAGAACTGCATCTGCAGCTCTGATAAAATATGGAAATGAGAATTGATGTATGCCTCTAATATAGAGAGCTTCTGCAGTCATACTGACAAAGGTTGCGATAGTGCAGCTGAGTAAGTCATATAGTACTTGTCCTGGGAATAGTGTCTGTATGGAACACTGCAAACAGCTATTATGGACAACAGCACAGCACACGGGCAGGTCTGGTATGCAGCTTATTAAACTATGTGCCTCAGAATAGACATAAGCCCCCAAAGACAGCTTTGGACTTAAATAGCAAGTCCTGCATAACTTCACTGGTTTTTGTTGGTTTTTTTCTTCCCGGAAAATAATTGTTGATGGCTTATTCCTCGAATTGAGTTGCATTCACGTAAAAGTAAAAATGGGGAAATGAAGTATTCACATTTATTTTTGTTCAAAATAATCTCTCTTACAATGTGAGTCTTGATCTGGGATTCAGAAAATGCTGAAGTCAAATACAAAGCTCCACAATCAGGCTTATATTTAAAGTTTACTACTGTTTCTTGGGGCACTTCCCACCCGATAAAAAGGTTTCTAATTATGCTCTCAACTGAGGCTCACGCATCCTCTGCTTCTGGAGTGCTTTTGGCTTTGCATTGACAGTCTGAGTCCCCAAGGGAGAATCACAGATAACTATTCCATCATGCACAGCCAAACACTTAGCAAACATCAAATTACGATGCAGCCCAACCAAAGCAAGGGTTGTGAGGCAGCTCCTGGGATACAGAAATATACACAGCCACAGCCAATGACAACGCAGGCAAATGTATAAACCCTTATTCTTAACTAATAAACATATGTCCAAATACATATCTGCGATGACTGATATATTTATACTCAGCTATTGAGGCAGCATGTGATAATCTTCCTATTTATTTAAAGTACCAATTTATACATTTTCTATCCATATAGCGCAGATCAAAACTTGCCTCTCACTAGAAATGCATATTTACATGAGCTTTGAAGAAATTAATATGTAAATTACCACACATCCCTCACAGCTTCCCCCTCAAAAAAAAAATTTAAAAAAATTACTTCAAAACCTCCTCTCCAGACAGGTTGTTTGGAATTTACATTACTCACTGCAGATGAAAAATATTATTATTCATTTATGGTCCTGACTCACATCATAAAATTTTATGTCTCTTATAATCAAACAGGCCCAAAAATCTTCTGTTTTAGCAAATTGGTGTACCAGTTAAATCCTTTAGAGGATGCCTACAATGCTAATGAAAACAATGCTATGACAAATTAGTAATGTAATTTCAAAAGAAAATTACCCAGTGACAGAAATAAGTGCACGTGCAATCGTCTAGTTTGCTTAGAAATTAGTCTGTGTGTCCAGTGTCTATTCCACAGCTAATAAGCAAGGTTTTTACCCCTTTGGTTGATATGAGCCTTACTAATGCTTAAAATCATGCTTCCTAATTCACCTATAAAACTTAATTTGCAAGCTATTTGATAACATAAGGCACAGGAAAAGTAGAATATACTATTCATATCTATTTTTCTGGATGTATTATTCTTTAAAAAAAAAAAAAATTAATTATTGCAAGCCTAAAATCTACATAGTGCTGGTTGTAACCAAATACTCCATTTGAGGAATTCACAGGGAGAAGCATGCTTTTGAAATAATCATACGTACAAATAATCGTTAGAGACATGACAGTATAATATTCTGCCTTGTTGCTTTCTGTGTATTAGTTTAAGAACCTGAGTTTCTATAGGGAAAAGACAAACCTGCAAAAAACTACAAATTACGTATTTTTATTTGATTTAACTTAAAGGTGAGGGAAAAATAGAAAAAGAAAATACAATGATAGTCAGACTACTCCCATATGATAAGATAGTGCGATTCATTCTGCCCGCACTACATAGCATCTGATGGCAGGCTCTTTACTAGAGTTATAAAACATGCTAACAATGCTATTAAGCTTACCTATACCACCTCCCAACACAGACATAAACTCTACCTATACAAAATGCTGGTCACAGTTGCATTTTGTACCTGCCTACTCCCAAGTGTCAAAGAAACTGCAGAAAAGATCCAGGTAATAGAGGAACAGACATTCATTTGCAACCTGGGAAGATCCAGATGGTTCTGTTAGGGAAAGACATTACCAAGTAAGGTCGATAAGGTAGAGACACGTCAGTTTAAAAAAGAAACAGTGCCCTCCAACAATGTTAGGGTATTCCAAAAATAGTGGATAAAGTTAGAGGATGCTTAATCAAAAAGCATTCTAAAGATAATTGGGTAGTTACAGGATAACAGGTAGTGTACAGTTAGCAGTGGCAGAAAAACAAGGAGGAAAAAAATGGTTAAATCACAGCTGAACAACGGAGGTGATACGTAAATCCTAATGCAAGTGTATTAGCACTTTTCAGAAGTTTAAATCAGAAAAGCTACAGGAATTGAAAACAAAGTTGAGCTTCAAGATCTTTCAGAATTATTACATTTATTCGAGTACTGTCTCCTTACCAGTATGCTTCATACCAATGCCTTAACAAATAGAAATTTTCAGTTTACTCCATGCCTCAAAGATTAGGAAAAGGTAGTTTTAGAGCCTTATTGTCAATTTCTTAATGGAAATTAGTTTTCAACCACTTAAAGTTAGCTCCAGTTAACAATATAAATTCACTAAGTTTCAAAAAACCAAGCTGTCTATAATTTCTACTAGATCAAAAAAAAACCCTAAGGATCTTTATAGTTAAGTTTTGGGTGGTTATCTCATTTTCTCCTTTACTTGTTTTAAGTAGGCTCTATTTTTTTATTATTTATTTATAATTCTTCGTTCTGGACAATCTAGAGCAGCAAGCCGTCACAATGTCTTCAGATTATTAATTTAAACTAATATGCCCAAAATTCAGTTCTGAATGCATGTTCGCAGAATATGGAGACTTTAAACAGGTTAAAATGCATCATTCTTCTCCTTTGAATTATTTCCACGGCCAAAATGTTTACGTTCCGTTCCTATGTATTTCCTAATCCTTTATGATCTATTTTGTCCCAGTGGAGCACAGATGTTTTGCTGAGATCTAATGCAAATATATCTCACAAAATATGACTAAATACTGTAAATCAGTAATTCAACATAACCAGAAAATGTAGAAAATGCAATATAAAACATATTGCAGAAAACACTCAACCACAGCTTTAGTCTTTTATATGAAGATAATACAGCTACTCTATACTTTAATGGGAAGCACACTTTAACCTCAAAGTAAGTGTCCTGTTCTCTTTGTCTCACTCTCTGCAAATAGCAGTTCCTGATAAAAATGAAGACGTGCTTTTGCTACTTCCAGGAGTATCTCTAGATCAATTAGCATTTGCATTATCGTTTCAGGAAGTGATACATAACACTGGCCAGATTTTGAGCTATCTCTTGGACAGCCTACATTCAGACGTTTTATCCCTCTGTCAACTCAAATTTGTCTGCTTGTGAAGTTACTGGAAAGGATGACTCAACATTAATTTCAATTACAGCAGAGTGAAAGTCCATTCATAAATATTGCCTCTGACAGACTTCACTTTGCTTCTTGAAGCCAACCTTGATTAACTGGTACACACACTATATTCCAAAGTAAAAGTATCCAGACCTCGCAACATTGCTTTAAGTCAATACACAGCCTTTCAGAGAAAAAAGAAAAACACGCCTTTTTTTCACATTAAAAAAATTCAAAACAAGATTTCATTATATTAAGACAATTTCCAGCAATCATGCCATCTCCCTAGTATCCTTTTTTATAATGACTTGGGGAGTACCAAAGATGCACTAAAAGACAAGATTTCATTCATTTTGAGGCGCATCTGATTGATTCTTAAAAGACCAGTATCAGTTTTTTTCTTTGTGAATGCCTGTAGAAATGGATCAGATTTCAAGCATTCGTAAGTTATTTAAATCCTAATATAAACGTAGCTTGATGGAAATCAAGTTATTCTAAGAATATTCTATTAAGTTTAAAGGTATACAGTACACTGCTCCCTGAAATGTAAAACTCTGAAAAGCACACAATACCCATACAACAAGCACTATATATACAGAAGATTCCCACAAAACGAACATGAAGTCCTTCCACATGCAATTAATGATGGGACAGCAGATGGTAAGTGAGGTCTAGTTTTCTTGTACCATTAGCATCTTTTCGCTGACTGTCATAGTGCCTCAGGGTCCTGTGAGCATTTAACAACAATCCAGTAAGATAAGGTGAGGAACAAAGACAAGGAGAGACTAAAGTCCAAGTCCGAAAGGACCTAGGAGCATAAGGATCATTGATTACTAACGTCACAGGGACTCAGGCTTTCAGTTCTTTTGAGAATCAGACCTAAATGATTTTCCCAAGCTGCAGAGAAAGCTTGAGGGAATGAACTCCCACCTCTATATTCTGTGCCAGCACAATCAGCCTTTGGTTTGTTTTTTCATTTTGTCTTCATCTTTTGAAATGCCACAAGTGCCAGAAGATGATGAAGCTAAGCCCAACTCTTCCAAACAGAAAGTCACGGGGACAGTTTTGGTGGAACTGTCAACTACAAAATTCACCCTACTCTGTCCTAGTGTATAGGGCAGGATAAATACTGTTCAGATGATCTGTAAAAGGCAGTTCAAAAAAGGCCACCAACTTCGAAGAGGCATCCACTTTTTGAAAACAAATATTAACTCAGATACCATGCTGTATTCATGGTTTGACTTTTCAAGTTTATTCACACCACACTTAGTTATCCGAAGTGAATGTATTGCACCCCCTTCCAGCGTAGCCAGATAAGAAAGGGCTTTTAATGCCAACCATGAGACAATCCTCTCTGGAGTCATAGTGGTACTGTACCATGCTTAGTTTCTGCCCAAAATATTCACTGACACCTTGCAGCTGTTGGGCTGGTTTCAAAATAAATATGATATATTGGTTAATTTAATTAAAAACTGAGCACAAGATGTTTTCATGAGTCTATATGAAATCAAAAACACTAGAGTACAGAGACAATATGCTGCTTATCTAACTGCAAAAAGATCTAAAAAGCCCTTTGTTCTAATTTAGCTATAAAACCTATTTCCCAAGGTTCTACGTTTCAGTCGGGGGAATATTTTCTGTTGAGGTATTTCCTCTGTGTAAAGACAACAGTCGCTAAAAGCAATTACTGGTATTGCCAGAACAGATATTGAGGAGCGGGGAAGCTTTCTCTCCAACCTCAGACTGGGTGTTTGCTCTGGAAAGGGTTAAGCCCACTGATGCAAAGGAGCTGGGACCCAGTGCATATTTTGTGTCTAGTAGCAGAAAATGGCTGTCCACCAAGAACCTTAAAGAAACCCACTAATCCCAAAACTTACACAGCAAATTAAGCCATCAGATTGAATACAAACTGTTGGCAGCATGGGCCCTGCATCTCCCCACAGCAGTTTCTATGGATCCAGTGGCTGTTTTGCTCCTCAGGGAGCTCCCACGCCTGCTTTTTCTCTCCCTCATGGCTCTTCCTTGTGCTGACACATCCCAGCCTCCCCAGCCACTCTCCTTAACAGAGCCCTGGAGCACCACGGGGGCCAGCAGCTCCCCAGGCTGGTCCCACCGCCCCAGCCAGCGAGGGGGGCAGCCCAGGGCTGAGCACCCTGGGGCCAGGCCAGTATCCCACCAGTGGACGTAGCTCAACAGGCACCAACTTCTCCACCTTGGCATCCCTCTGCCAGCATTGCCATCCTAATTTAACTCACTGTGACCACTACTACTCGTGTCTAAAAGCCGTAGCAGAGGCACAGACCCCTGCACAGCACAGCCCCCCCTTGCTCTGGCTGCGGAGGGAAGCACTCAAGGAAGCGATGGCTGCAAAGGGCCATAACGTTTGCTGGAGCTTCCACCTTTCTCAACTGTTTCATTTGTCTAGTGTATGGGATGAGCATACACAAGGTGCCCAACTGTAAGGAGCAGGTTAGATTTTCCTGCCTGGCTGATACCCACCATTTTCTATCCACGCCATCTCCTCCACCACCTTCTCTCGATCTGAAGATCAACACCAGTACTCTGCGAACAAACTTACTTTCTTAAAGCCTAAAATTTAGCTTCCACAGAGAGGAAACTGAATGGTGTTTTCCATTTCTGAAAACCAGCCTAGTGGCCCTGCAGAAAGCACCTTTCACTCAAGACAATTTGTGATCCCACTGTCACAGGATGCCATTAGTTTCCTAGCATTTCTCATGCTCCAAAACGCCTGCTTTATCACAGCAGTACCCACCCCCTTAAGGCATCTTAGTTCATCTGCCCATATAATATTCATAGGCAGCTGAAACTATTTTGTTTGTAAATACTGATTTTCCTTTTTTTTTTTAAATCCTAATGCAATTCCTTGCTGATTTCTCAAGACGCTTTGTCCGTGATCTTTTCCCGCATGTACACCTATTGTGTGTTCTGCTTTTTGTGGGAAGCAGAATTACCAACAGTCTTAACAGATATCTCTATCCAATTTTCACGCTCTTTGACTCTAATTGGCTCTCTGCCAGCCAGCAGCCATACCACGAGAACTGACTTTTTACCATGAAATATCTCGATTGACTTCAGATAATTCAACCTGAGAAAATAAATGCCTCTTTGAACAATTCAGCAACTATGATGTAAATATCTTAATTAGTGAATCTATGGAGGATTTTCCTTCAGTTTGTTTAAGGGAATATGCTAGGAGGTGAATCCCTTTGACAATGTATTTTAAAAATATTTATTGCTGAGTCACAATGTTTTCTTCCCAAGTAACATCCAGTGACCTGACTGATATTTTTGCTTGGCCACACCCGTGATGAAAAAAAGGCCACCAAGTCATTTGAAGAATGTAATTTTCCTTTCCTCTTTCCCCAGATTGGTGTTTGCCTCTTCTGGAAAAAAAATCCAGATCCCTTCCCACACAACACTGGCCTGGAGAAAATGGCACAAATTCAGTCACTTGTTCAAGTCCAATTTCCAATTGGTAGAAACTGTATTAGCACTTTTCAAAGCCTTGCTGAAGCTTAGCAGCATTCAGTCTTCTTCAGAAATTCATCCAACAGAGAAAAATCTCCCAACATCTAACAGAAGACACATTTCACAGATGTTAGTCAATTGATTAACTATGCATTTGCAATGTAATAGCCCCATACATGTGATCGGGGAATTGTAACTTGCAGCTCTTCAGCTGTTTGACACTGTTTATTGATTACAAAAACAGATTGCCTTCTCAGAATTGTAACATAATATTTTAATTACTGCCATATACAGCATCTGACCTTCAGCCCATTAGGATAAAATTATTCACATAGTATCCAAGTCTGCCTCTTCTCAGTTCCCAAAAGCTGATTTATCAGTGATGCCTAGTCAACCATGATTCTGCAGCTTCCCTCTCCTCTCAAGTAAGTTTCTTTTGTTTTTATCTCATTTAGCTATCAGAAGACTCAAAAAAATGCGTTTGTAAGCAGCAAGGTAGTTGCATGCTTCAGATTTCACAGTCCTTGTAGAAAGTTCTAGAAAATGGAATAGAAGACTTGTAATGCAAATACTTTCAAACCAGTAACCGCTACACCTCTAGATAATCCCTCTTTTGTGTTATGTACAGGCACCTACATGGAATTGTGCAATGCTGTTCATCCCACAGTATCTGATCCCCTTTGCTACAGAAAGTAGAAATGATTTATCTTGCAGTAGATTTCAACAGTTCCTATCAATTCCACCCACTAAAGACTCTGCAAGAGGCAGGGTTTGGAGTTTGCTTATTTTAATGTTTTATTGACCTTCCCCCCCCAAGAATGGCTCTAAACAATCCTTTTCCAAGATTGTTGAACAATCTGTGTGGGGAGAAGTGATAAGAGAAATTTTTACATGGAAAGCAATGGACCTTATACCTTTGTAAGGAAGCTCTCCATGTTTTAAAGTGACATTTGTGCAGAAACAAATAACCCAGAACAATCCCAGCCATAGAATTAGTCGTTAGATTGTGTTATAAAGGCAGCAATATAGATGCCCTTTTACAATATCTATGTGTTTCTGTAGGAAGCACACGTGGAAAGGGAACAGATATTATTCAGACTCTAAATTAATTTATTTCTAGCATTTATGTTTCTTTACAGTGACTATTCCTTCTGTTTTAGGAAGTAAAAAGATCAAGAACAGATATATACGATAGCTCTTATTCTTTTCTGCGCTGTGATGGCATATACTAGTCGAGATACCAGAAAATAAGTTTTTCTAGAAACAAATACCTAAACAAATGAACCGATTCATATCACTCAGGAGGAGGAAAGGGTGAGGGAGAAAAAGGAGGCATCAGCATGTAGCAATGGTTTCCAGTGACATAGCCAGTTTCAGCATATGTATAATGCCTTGTGAAAAATACCGTACATCATAACTGTGCAATTCACATCACAGAGGACTTAATCAGGTCTCAACTGAGAATGTTGCCCATTGCTGTAGAGTACCAGTAGTCGAGCAGGAACCCACGTAAAATGTAATAACTAAAACAAAGGGTGGACTATCACCATTTAATTCCTTAAACTTTGAAAAGGAGATGCTGGCATATGGACAACGTATTCGAGAGGTTTCAAGCCACACCAAATCTGTACAATTGCAGATGCTGTGTATGAATAAAACATTTAACACTAAAGTCTATTTAAGCACTGGAATCTGAAGACAGTCTCAACTATCTACACACATTTATTCCAAAATTCTCTCACCCAAATTTGAGCGTATTATAGAAGTCCATTCTCCTATTGGTAAAGTATTGTTTGGGCTGATACTGCTCTGCAAATAATTGCATGTGGCATATTTCTCCAAATGTGCTGTCACCCATTCACCCATTTGTCCTTCAGATAATCTCTCCAACATGCCAATTGCCCCAGGCTCTGGTAGATATTCTTCAGCTTGTTAACTGAGCAGCCAGTCAGTCTTGCCTTAAGGCAGCGTAAATGAGACTGTGTTGTTAACCAGGAACGTTTTATTGTACACGTGTATTCCCCCATTCTCATCTCACTACTTGTATCCTGCTGTTTACATAATCTGTTCTTCAAGACAACACTGGTTGCTGCCACCTTTTCTAATCCACAGAGCTTTGGCCCCGAACTAGGCTATTTTGATGACATATGAAATTGAAAGACAAACGTACTATTAGAATAAATAGTATGTTCCTCCTTCAACATAATAAGTAAATAACATACATCTAACAAAACAGCATTCCCAGACATAATCAGGGAAGATGAGAATCTGGGAACTGAAGTCAAGGAAACCAAGAAACACCTGGTTTCCATTCTTCGTAGCAATGCAGATGAGCACAGAGCTTTTACATCTGACACCCCAAGTACCAGGATTTGCAAAGCCTCCTGTCTATCTCCCTCAATAGTAAAAAAACCCACACATAACAAAAGCACATTACAACACTTTAACTAGCCTCAGTTTCCTAGCACATTTCTGCATCAAAAAGTATTTCATTTTTCCCTTATAATAAAACCCAAAGTTGCCTCAATACCCACAATTGTTTTGTTTCCTTTTGTTTCTGTAAAAGTATCATGAATCTTACCAGTTAAGGATTCTCTGTTACAAGCTCTTCGATTAAAGTGTATATCCCATGGGTGTATAGAAATCAGAAAGTGGGCAATGCTCAATGACCATGGATGAGAACAGAGTTTAAGAAGCACACAAAGGCTGTTATATAACCTATTAATTCAATGGCTTTACAGCATTTTCTGCTCTGCTGGGTACAAATGAAAGGAAAAATTACCTATTCCAAGCCTATAAAAATTGCAATCCCTAAAAAGGGCTGGCAGAATCTATTCTGGGAGATATTGTTCGCGTAAGTAAGAGGGACAGTTACTTTTCTGCTGAAAATTCCAGCTGGAATTGAAACTGAGGAATAATTCTGTTCTTTCTGGAACCAAACTTTGCTCTACAATGACAAGTTTTCAGCCACTCTCTTTTTAAGTTTTGCTCACTAGAAAATGAAACTCGCAGACAGAACTCTGCTTTTGTCACTGAGATCGATTTCAGGATGGACTCTGCTTTAGCAAAGGTGACATTCCAAGTCTGGAGTCAGGGTCTGTTTTCATTGAAGGCAACTGAGAAATAATGTTGGTGGCAGTTTTATTTCAAGCAAAGGGAATGAGCTTGGAAATAAATGAATAAATACAGAGAGGAGCAAAACTAAGGATTCTGACCTCAAATGCTGTACTTGGTTCATCACCAAGTCTTTCCTTATTAGCAAAAGGAAGACCAGAAATATCTTCCATCAGCCAAAATTTTGGGCTGCAAACTCCAACTGCAAAAAGTACACAGCAGCTAGTATCTGGAACAGCTGCAGATCGCATTTTAAGGAACAAAACGTGGTTTCAACTAAAGTGGTTATAATGAGCCAATAAGCTCATAATAAGCTCTGGAAAAAAAAATTGTATACATAGATAAAAATGAATCTACCTGTTAAAACACATCTATATTATCAGGTAACATATTTTGTACTTGTCCAGAACAAAACTTTTTCAGAACCTTCGGTCTCATACACTAGTATAAGTGCATTAAACATAGATACTTCAATGAAAATAATCCATAGCTCCATGTGTGACACATAAATTTAAATCATCATTAGGAGATCCATCCTATAAAATGATAAAATAAACTAAGCAACAGATAAACTTCATCACTGGATAATTTTACTTAAAGAAAAGTTATGTTTAAAAAGGCATGTTAGCATCAGTGATTTGTTAAAATGCACAGCTTTTAAAGTAGTTACAAACAGTAACGAATTGTTACATTTTAGTCTATTCTAGCAAAACAACGACATTAATGGGCTTATCGGTACTGAGAGCACAACTTGCCAATTTATTAATGCATGTAACAACGCATTTAATTAATTTTGTAAGTATAAGAAAATCACTATGCCCCTTTTAACATAGACAACTATCTCCATGCCTTAACAAGTGTGAGATCATTGCCAAGAGTGCCTTTTCCATTTTTTTTAACTAAGGCAACAGAAAAAAAAAAAAAAGCCTTTTTTTATCAATACGTTGATCCCTGTAACATGCTGTATATACACATACTTTTTTCCTTCCAGGAGGGCAAAGGTGGTGGCTGCTGCTCCTGCATTGCGCAAGGGGAGTTTCACCATGACTTCAATACAATTTAAATAACGCCTTTAAAGTTTGCAGTAGCACAGAAACAACAGTCTGCCACATTTCACAGGCTTATACATATTTGCACCTGCTAAGCTAAGTTAATAAAATGCTTCCTACTTCACAAACAGGAGTTTACAGATCACACCATGTGAGCAGAGAGCTCCCCTAGGTGACTGAGTGTACCGGGTACGACAGGAACCATCTCTGCAACAGGCTCCACAGCAGCTCTCGAACAAAGATTGCTCAGGAACGACTGTCTTGGGAACCATTGTTTAAAGTTACCCCAAAGCCTTCTCAACACTCAGAAAGAATACACACACACATATACACACACACAAACATTCAGGTTAAGCATTCTCAGTATCAATAAAGAAAACTGTAAATGCCAGGAATGAAAACCAAAACCAAAACAAAACGAGCAACTCGGGCCCCAAAACGCTCATGTTTTATATGTGTGTTATTCTGTTACTGACAAATCGATTCCTGCACTCAGGATATGATAAGAGATACAACATTAGCTAGAAATTCAGAGAAATGTGCCTTTCAAATGCTTTTTACATATAACACGTGTTAATACTTGGAGAATTCAACAGCATAGCTGAATTAACAATAGAAGATCATTTTAGTTGCTTTTACGTCAGCTTTCACAATTAGTCTGATCAGGTAGCATGTGGGCACACTTGTTAGAGAAGCATACTTCTTCATTTCAAAAAGAAATTGCCAACATGTTCCTTTACTCCATCAACTAAAGCACTTCTCTTTTTTTCAGCCTAAATCCTTGCAGTGAAATGGCACACAGATGACAGCATTCAATTAACTTCAGAATTAATGTAGCATGAAAGCACAGTCTTACTGAGAAGGCCAAGTGAAATTGAACAGGATTGCAGGTAGTTTCACCATATTTTACTGCAAATGATCACTCATTTTTCCTGCCATGGAACAGGTCAGTAGGGCAATAGTCAATACAGAGTACCCTTGGAAAACAAGTGGTTGCCTTGAATTCTTTAACGTATTAATTCAGCTCTAATTCTTAATATTCACCAATAACAGAGTTGATCTGCATGCCTGTGGTGCTGTCAAATAAGCTTTTTCCTGAGATAAGCTTTTATTTTTCAACCAACTCTGTGGGTTACTGAATAATACTCCAATTTGCTATTTGCAAATAGTTTCCATAAATTTAGTTATTGGAATTAAGCTCTCTTATTGCGTAAAGAGCTTTACCAGTTAACTTACTGCACGTGAATACATACTTATGAGCACATTTATGATACATGCATACTTGTGATATTTTATGCGGACCGGCTACCCAAGACGGCTTCAGACACTGACCTTATCAAAAACTAGTAAATTGGGTTGCCTGAAAATTAGTATTCCTATATGGTGAAAACTGAATGGGGGCAGGGGCTGGAGGGGGGAATATGCCTATGATCGAATCAGAAAAGTTAAATTTTGAAAATTTGGAAACAAAAATATAAGAAAAATTAAAATTGTTCTGTGTCATTAGATTCAATCTGTTTAAACACATCTAAGAGTAACTTATGTCTTGAAATAATTCAGTATGAACCACTGAATATATGAATAGATTTTATTTCAACACAAATTACACCCAATTCTCCTTGTTTCAAATGTACATAGGAAAATTACCAAATTTGTTGATCAGCACTCTAGCATCTCCAAAACCCATGAAAAACCTTGCCTCTCACCCCACAATGTGCTCTGCACAGTCAGCGCACCAAGTGTGTTTCAAAAGCACAGACGTTTCTCAGGTTTCTCAACTTCATAAGGAAAAGGCAAAAATCTTCTGAGGGCCCTTTTAAAGCATAATGTTCTCCATCTCGTTTTCCTTACCACCCTCTCTTTTTCTTAAACTACAGGGATGTTTGGCATCCGATACCAGCTCTGTCATCTTCCAGAGGGCATTTATAGTAGCTTTGAATTTCAAGTGGGGCTGGGAACCTCTCATAGAAATCATTGCACCATCACTTGCTGTTGTCCCCAAGGGTAAAACAGTGGAACCAAAAGGGAGTATAACGTTTTAGAACTCTATTGAAATTTTTCAGACAGGAGCTTGTTTATCTTCACTGAAATTTCAGAGAGGTAATGTAATTTGAAGTTCAGTGTGGTGAATCAGAGACTGACAGGTTAAAATAATTGAAAAGGAGCTCGAGTTTTCTTGTTAATTGCATGCTGCAGGAGAAATCTCACGCTGCAGCCTCGCATTGAACCAGTGAACAGAGACCCAATATTTACTATCAATCAACATTACAAGCATTTAATAAAAAGTTTTCATAATAGAAAGGTTGATGGAGCTGAGATGGATCATTTCCATTAACCAACTCCTCTCCACAAACTACAACTCCATTACCTAGCAGTCTCCTATTCTTTTAAATCTATCTTCCTAGAAAAAACAGTTTCTGCAGTCATAAAAACACAAAAAGCAACACTTTCTTGCATCTTCACTAAGGCACAAGACATGAATTTGGGACAAAAGGGTTTTTTTGGTTGTCCTGGTTTCAGCTGGAATTGAGTCAATTTTCTTCCTAGTAGCTGTGAGTTTTGGATTCCATATGAGAATAATGTTGATAACACATACTACTTTTACTTAGCAACACATATTGCTAAGTAATGCTTATGTTAAGTCAAAGACTTTTTCAGCTTCCCATAAAAGCTGAGAGGGAGCACAGATAGGACGAGCTTGCCAAAGGAATATTCCATACCATAGGTGTCATGCTCAGTATGTAAATGGGGGTTGTGGCTGGAGGGCAGGAATCCACAATGACTGTTTAGGATGGGACAGGCTTGGCAACCAACCACCAGGTGGTGAGCAATTGCATTGCATCACTCATTTTGTATATACTTGTATGGTTATTATTTTCTCTTCCATTACTGTTCTATTAAACTGTCTTTATCTCAACCCACAAGAGTGTTTTTTTTCTTTTTCTCCCTTTTCACCCTCCGCAACTTGGGGAAAGTGAGTGAATGGCTGCATGGTCCTAGTTGCCAGCTGGGGTTTAACCACAACATTGGGAGGGTTTTTGTTTCACAAGGGAGCCGTGGAGAAGAACAGAGAGAGGTGCAAGGAAAAGGATGGGATAAAACACTTGGCTCAGCCAAACCAGCTGTGACTGACAACAGGTTTTAAGTTTATCTAAGTGAAACCACTGAACACAGGACCTGTGTTCCCATGAAAACATTTGCGTGGCAGAAGAATTTAGCTCTGGATTGTGTGCCTCGTAAACGGAGTAATAACAGGATTCCTCATCATTATATACCTGCTTGTTTTCTGAGTTAGGAGTATCTTAGGTTTGCAAATGAAAAATGAAAGTGAATCATACAACGGAATTTACCCATTAGTAGAAGCCCTTTAAACTCGGTTGAGGACGTGCAGGAAAACAGGAAGCCTTCAAAGCAATCTAATGTACAAAAGACAGTCTGGAAATATCAAGTACCTTCTAACTTCAGCATTAAAAGCAGACTGTTAATGGCAGGTCCCAAGTCTGCACTATTCCACACTCAACTAGTTGTATCTGAACGTTATCCGTGCCTACATGCTATGGATAACCTACTGTCACAGTACGTACGTGCACATTCATGGTACAGATCTCTCCTCCAGAAAGTCACATTTTCTTACTCATGTTCTCCATTTATTCACAGAGATACTAAATAAGAAAAGGATCAGTGAGCATAAAGCAGGCGAAGACTGCTGGAAGGCAAGGACATAATCCAGAGTAGAGGAGGGAGGAAGGAAGTGTGTAAGCACTTCCAGAAAGCCAAAACACAAGCAACTGCTCATGTCCCCAAACAAGATTAACTGTGCATCAGCTTGCCTGTCTGCATCACAAATTAAATGTTTGTCTAAGCTATCTAGACCACAGAAGTTCTTGAATTATTGTCAGCATGTACTTTCCACATTTTTTGGCAATAGAAAAGAAACCTTTGAAGGACTCTCAGAGACTTTAGTCAAAAGGCTGATACTGTCTGTTCTTGGCTACAGTTTAAGCAGTGACATTAGAAATTATTTTTGGAAACACGTCTGGCATTAAGATGAATAATCAAGTGATTAAATAGACACATATTAAATGCTAGCCTATATTTAATACTTAAAATATAATTCTCTTAATACAGATATTTGCAACAAAACTAATACAGGTTTATAGAAAATATATTAGCTAAAATTCCATAACCTAATTTGCATGTACACTTCTAGGGACACCATCATCCCCGAAGCAATGTCAATGAAGTGAGCGAGCTACAAATAGATGAATTTGGGTCAGTCTTTATCAGGTATTTATTTGTCTTCATTTATTACAGAACAAAACCCAAGTAGTTCAGCCACATTTATGGTTGTTTTAGAAAAAAAAATAAAGAGGGAGAATGATTTTTTAAAATATAAATGCTTAGGCCAAGTTGTCTTTTCCATTAAATGTGTCATTAGGGGAATGAAAAGCAAGACAGATAGCCTTGTGCTAGTCCAGGAGAATCAAAGTGAAATAGACTATCAAAGTGAAGGAAAATTATAATTCTAATCACTAGTCCAGTAAAAAGTAGAGCAAATTAGTTAATTAACATTACTTTTTTTAAAAAGTGTTATTAGTAATGCAGAAGGACAGCTAAAGACTATTTTACAAATCACTGGCATATTTATCTTCACTGTGTACAAATACTGGATATTTATATAAAATAATAATGAATCATTGGAAATAATTGCTTCTGGTAGTTGCCTAATAAAAGCTAACATGCTGAAAAGAAGGGAGGTAGGAGGGTGGGGAGAAGAGCAGCAAATCATACCAGACACCTTCAGCACCTTGCAACAGCAATCAATTTTGCTTGTATCAGAGCCATTCTGTGGGGGCCCTGGGCATGCTGGTTGGCTGTGTCACCTGACCGTCAGCCCTTCGTTTTACTTGTCTGTAAAATTACTCTGATTAAAATACCATTATTTCACACACAGACTGATGCCCTGATGCAGCAGCATGTTTAGAACCAGAAACATTATGTCTATAACTCAAACAGTGATACAAAAAAAACCCAAACAGTGGGTATCGCTTGCATTGCTCTTTTCTGTCCTTTGATGTCAAAAAGACCAAGTAGAAGATCCCTCCTAGGTGGGGGTTTTCCCTCTAATAGCCCACACAGTGCATTTTCTGCACCAGTTTAATGAGTGCAGTAAATGAACTCAGCCTCAGGACAGTTACCCACATTTTCTGTGACAAGGGTATTTTCAAAGCTAACAGCCAGCAGGCAGCTGCTGGGACAAAGTAGATCTGTCTGACGCTGCTTCTAGCTGTGAAACACTAAATCCCTCTCAATTTCTGGTTATTATTTTTTTATTGGACTGGTTATAGCTGTGTCCCAAGAAAAACAGCGCTCATGCTAAACCTGGTAAAAGAAATAACCATTTCTCAAAATCCCTGGGTATTTATCTTGACATTAATTAAGTTTTCATATTGCACTGATATTTCTCCTTTAAGAAAAGCAAAGCAACATTCGTGAACATGAATATACTCACACACGAGCTGTGACTTTCCGAAGGAAACCATTCATATTGAAAGATGAAAGGGAGTGGCAGGTGCAAAATAATGGAAAATAAGTACTCCAAAACAGTGGTCCCTTTAAAATATTTTTTGTTTTAAATTCTTACATGTGCATAGGGAAGATGGGGGTGGCTTTATCGTGATTCTCCCTGGACTAGTTCCAGGTCCTGTTTTATTAAGTGCAGCCAGTTACAGCATCTCTTAGAAACAAAACAAAAACAAAGGTTTCTACATTTTCCTCAGCTTTGCTTTCTTACAGAGCACATCTATTCCAGGTCAGGCACAGGCCACAGTGTTCCCAAGTACTGTGTATCCTCAGCTTTAAAATGTGGTACTTAAGTTTCTAATCAAAAAAGGTGTTTGGCAGCCAGGAATCCCTAAAGGTTGTTAAAAAAATAAAAGTGTACTTTTCTACACCAGGCGAGAAGGTTTCGCATATTATCCATCTTTATCACCATATGGTCAACTTTTCCAATGCATTCTAATTAAGACTACATCCTAATTAGATGTGTATCTTTAGCAGTGACTATTGTGCAGTAGGTCTGTTCACCAAGATGGCTCTCCCTAGTTTATTTCCAGAGAAAGCTCAAAGTGCTGAGTCTGAGAGATAGGTATTCCATCACCTGAAGACTTTCAGCATTTTTCTGTTCAATAGCCTGAAGAGAAACCAGATGCAAGTCAGGGTAAGATGATACTTGGGTTTCTGAGAGCTTAACACATTACAGTGTGTGATGAGAAGTAGTGCAGTAGAATACAAGTTGCGTCCAGAGGTTTCCTCTTCTGAAGGTGCCGTCCTTTCCCTGAGCATATAAAGATCTGAGTATTCACAGAAAACTCTAAAGTCCGGACCAGCCTCTAAGGAAGCACACCCTTCTTCCTGATTCATTACTCTGAAATTTGAATTAATCCATTAGACTGGTGACTGGAAAGAGATGGAAATCAGGTGCAAAGAGAAAGAGCAAGGAGGAACATGCATGCAGGAGAACTACATGACTTAAATCTACTCTTCACTTCTGCTTAGCTGTGTCTGTAACACTAGCGTGACTGGAGTTAACAAATCCAAGCAGAAAGACTGACTGCATAGCTGCTGAAGCAAGGAAACTCAGATGGTAATTGCTGGGGAACATGCTCAGCTATTCACACTGGGTTTTCTAAGATGAATGCTGTGCTTAAGCAAACACTTAGTAGTTTTAACCTAGTTCTGGAGCACCAGCAATGTAATAACAGAGCAACCAGCAATGCCACAATGCCCCTCAGCTTTCCACAGGTGGCTTCCAATTCTGCAGTAAGCCCGCAGTTGTCTCGCCATACGCTACACACCAGGAACAAGGAAGTCATCAGTAAAGGAAATGAAACCATCAGGTGCGGACAGTAAGAGAGAGAGGCTAGTGCTGCCTTTGCAAAGCAGCCCAAACTGCAACCAGCAGACTTTGAGTGACATTCACCTGCCAAGCAAAACACTTCCCCTGCCTGTGCATGGCTTTCTTATGAGAGATGTGGAAAGTAAAAATATACATGTATCTTCTGGCAGAGCACTGTATAAAAGTACAGTATTTGTAACCCTACTACACTTATTAGCATTATTAACTACTAATATCATCACTGCTACATTTTATTGGCAAACACACTTATTTAAAACTGTGTTATAAATGACAGGATGTAGCACAATGCCTCATAGAACAGATGCACGAGTTTATTTTGTGGGCCTTGTCATTTTATGTAAGTCTTTCAAACAATCTTGGGTTTAGGGGGTGTGGGGTGCTTGGCTGAAGTGTTGGGATTTGTGTTTTTTGGTTTGGTTGGGGGTTCTGTTGGTTTGCTTTTTTTTCAGATTTATGATGTTTCCTTTATTTCCCATCACCTGGGTCTTTGTCTAAAGTTTTTCAGTGCTATAAAGAGTATTTACATGCCTTTAAATGAACTGCACATTTCACACTGCAATATTTTATCTTTCACGATGTTGAGAAGATGCACTCTGTTCTTTGAAGGTAGCAGTACATCTTACATGTTATTACTAGGAAAGGTCATGAAAAGATCAATACGTGCCTTATGCTTACATATCTTACTATAGGAAATTGTCCTTTAGAAGCAATATAAAAAAACCAACTCCCTTAGAGGGAAGCAGAATCATAAGGAATAAAAGTGGTAATTAATAGAAGGCAGATGGACGCCTTGAACCTTCAAGGTTTGATCCTGTGCAGCCTAAGAGGAGATAACATTCATAATAGACTCTTAATAAACCAAGCACAGATGTAAGTGGAGCTGACTAACTAGGAAAAGCAAGGGGAACTGGGGGGATGGGGGAGCTGCATGTTTACTTACTAAGAAGGGGATAAGAATATAATTAGTAGGTTAAGCAAAACTGCTTCCCTCTGATGCCCCACCTGTGCATTTTTTTGTAATAATGGCATAATTCCCTGCTCCTTCTAAGCACTGACTGCATCTCAGAGCCAGTGAAGATTTTATTCAATAACTAATTCAAAGGAACCAGGTTACAAATATAATTTAAATTTGTGGTGCAAGTCACCAGTTGGCCCAAAGTCGCACACCTTGTTCGCATGGCCTTGCAGTCTCTGAAAGTCCTAACACAGCTGGTGTGGCACAGGAAGGACATAGACCTGTTGGAACGGGTCCAGAAGATGGTGAGAGGGCTGGAGCACTGCTCTTACGAAGACAGGCTGAGAGAACTGGGGTTGTTCAGCCTGGAGAAGTGAAGACTCCAGGGAGACCTTATAGCAGCCTTCCAGTACCTAAAGGGGGCCTACAGGAGAGATGGGGAGGGACTCCTTATCAGGGAGCGTAGCAATAGGATGAGGGGTAATGATTCTAAATTGAAAGAGGGGAGATTTATATTAGATACTAGAAATTCTTTACTGTGAGGGTGGTAAGACACTGGAACAGGTTGCCCAGAGAAGCTGTGGATGCCCCATCCCTGGAGGTGCTCAAGGCCAGACTGGATGGGGCTTTGAGCAACCTGGTCTGGTGGGAGGTGTCCCTGCCCATGGCAGGGGGGTTGGAACACTATGATCTGTAAGGTACCTCCCAACTTGAACCATTGTATGATTCTATGATTCAAGCATGAACATTTTGGCTGAAGAATTTTTTAACTGCTTCCTTCTTGAATTCCTGTGACCACAAGGAAATCTGCATACCACTCAATCATTCACATCCTTTTCATGCACAGAAAAACGAGATACAAAACTAACCTAGTCCAAGATGCAAGAGGGATTTTTGCATTGGAAATTGGAGTTACTGGAATGTAGGAACCTAAGCGAAAATTATAGTCTTCAAAACCCACATTAACTTACTGCCTAAATTGCTCTTATATGTTAGTTTTCAACATTTCAAATTCCCCATCTGCCCTCAGCTTAGCTTCTGCACATCAATGTCAGGCAGGTGAGGAAGGCTGAGGAATTCAATACTTCACATCTGTGTCTTGTTAACACACACACACAAAGCAAAGTACTTAAGTACTTCCACATACTTTAGCTGAGGGGGTGGTCTAGCAGGCATTCCCATAGTACACTGAACAAGTTTAACTCCATAATGAAAGTAAGGTTTATCTATCAACTTCAACCCCAGTGACATGCCTCATTCATTCTTTTATAGGATAGCCTAGCGATGAGAGCACTCGCCGAGGAAAGAGAAAAGCTCTTGTTCTGAATACTTTATATTTAGAAATGATTTTATAAAAGTCCTCACCACAAGGACTTATTTCCTTCTAAAGCACATAACACTCCCCCCATTTCTTTTCTGTTTACTCTATTTGAATCCTAAGAGTCACTTTTGAATCCCTGGGAAAAAGACCAGCTTCAACAGGAGAGATGGATAATACCTCCACACAAAACAGCCTCCAGACAAGGCAAAGCTCCAGCATGGATGGGGACTGAGCCCTCGCCAGACAGAGGGAAAGAGGACAACATTAGTAACCCACATGCTGTGGACATCTCTAGTCACCCCTGTTTCACAAAAGAAATGCGTTAAATAACTTAGTGCTTTGTTTTTAAAATTAAAAAAAAAAAAAAATTAAAATAATTGTAGTATTGGCAAAAGGATTCCGAGTTACAAAATCCGAATGGGGTGGGCAGTTTCTGGGATGGAAATCAGTTTTAGTGTACACTTGTACAGCTTATTTGGCTTACTAACTTCCTACATAGAGCGGCTCAGTAGGCACCCATCTCCATCTGTTGAATTTTGTGTGTCTTGCTGAGAAACTGAGGTTTCTTCTCTAAGTTTGCACAGAAAGATTAGGACTATAAGTTTTCCCCATAGGAAAAGAAGGACCAAAGCAACGTGTTGTTGAATCCCCATCTCTTACTTGTTCTTGGTAACTTGTGTATCTCCTCTCACAAAGGCACTGGGGCTGTGACCTCTACATCCACAAAGACAGGAACAGCTTTCAAAGCTGGATATTCAAGCTTGTATACTGACTTTCAGGCATTTCCTCAGAGTACTAGTGTTCTGCTCCTCCTTTGGTAGGTTCTTGTACATTTTGTCCCAGTTAAGTATATCCAGTTGGACTGTCCAGGCAAGAGTCTGTTACCAGTTTGGGAACCAGTTCACCATGCCCAACTGTGACAGTCCTCCTTCAGCTCCTGATCCAGATACTTGTCCAAACATGGTGTTAAAACTGCCTCCACCTGGCAGCACTTTCAATGTCTGGTTGCAGATCCGTAGTACTGCAAAAGTTAAAGCCCATCACCAGGCTGAGGAAGGTGGAAAATGCCCCTGATCCCAGCTCTGGAACCTTTCAGGAGTAAAGAGAATTTATATCCTCTAATTGTTTCTGAAGGAAGGTCACTCCCCATGCATTGTCTACAACAGATTGTTTTGCCTTTTATTTTTTTATGGCTCACAACATTTAACTAACTAAATAATAGGGCATTTTCCACAGGGTGTCATTCATATCCTATTACTACAAAGTGACCAATTGTCAGCACGTGGCCATGTTTACTTAAGCTGTCACCTAGAAACTACTGTTTTTCCATTCGGAGCTAAACTATATTGCAACATAGACAAACAATGAGACACAAGCATGTCAGCAAATAAGCAGCAGGCTGCCTTTACACCTATTGTTTCACTTCCCGTAATCAGTGATTCTTGTTATTGACATAATTTTGGCCCAGGACATTCTATAGCGTGATTAAAAATCAGTATTATTTTTTTTTCAGGACTCTCTTGGAAAACATAAAACTTCCTTTGTCCTTTCTCTTGGAACCCATAGTCCTGAACATTTTATTATTATTATAGGCTTGAGGTTTTGTTTTTGAAGTTTAAACCTAGAGACATTTGAAACAAGATTATTTTAACGATTAAGTACGTCTGTCTCTAGCGTAAAGGAAAAGGAACGAAAAAGTTCTCATTTTGTGTTGTTTCTTTACTCCAGGAATGCCTCAAAATACAGGTTACATTCTAGCCTTTTTCTATTAATTATACACATCAAGTAATAAATTAACACCTATGGCATTACAAAATGGGTGTATTGTAACTACTAACTTCATGCTGATCTAAACCAAGCACCCAGATGAGAAAAGTTAAAGTGAGCAACCACTCCTGGTGACAGAGCAGTCCTTTCATTCACTTCAGTGATTCAGAGGAAGTTAGGGGAATTTAAGTAAAATATTGATTTTTAACTTCCATTATTTCTTAATCTTGGTAGCAACTTGATGCACCTTACACACAGATTTTCGTAGGCAATGAACAGGCACAAACAATTGCCCTTTTTTCCCCTCTCACTGCAGCACATCAGACACTGAAAGCAATAGAGAAATCAATATCAGCTGCATGTAACTTTCCTGCTGAATGTAGCCAACCCCCACACGTGCCTGGGCTGAAGGTTTCCTTCTGATCCAAGTGTTGGGCTGAGACTTTCACCTATGTAGAGACATGAAACTCCCCGACACTGAAAAGCAATCTTCCTACCAGAGACTAACGATAGAGAGGTCCCAATGACTATGCCCAAGGCTTGATTTCCTTAGACTAGCCTAGGTAGTCTCTGTTTATTACGTATAGATACGGACAGATAAAGCTGGGCAATTCACTTTGCTGATGAACCTCAATATATATATTTTATTAAGATTTCTTTGTCTTTTCTGGATTACAAGCCTCGCAGTCTGGATTTTATGTGCAATTTCAGGCTGCCAGGAGAGAACATTCAGCAGCTTCAGTGGAAGTGAACTTTCCCTGAATCTGCATTAGACCTTTCCAGTCACTCAGCAATTTTTCCATTTGCTTCAGTTACACAACCACTCCTGAAATAACATATGGATTTACTATAGAAATTCAGTTGCTCACACTGACCATGTTTGAAAGTGAGCACAATCATTGACCTTGAAATAATCTCAGCAATATAATTTATCTAATTCTCTAAGAGCAAAAATAAATATTCTATCAAGATACGGTCACTAAAAGAACTCAGATAACTAAGCATATGTCTTTGCTAAGAATTACATTGCATGCCAAACTTGGCTTAGGGTGTACATGGAGGACTTGTGCCTAAAATAAGTCCACTATGTTATTACGCTTTATACAGGTGCCTTAATCTACATGAGAGTGAGTTTTAGCGTACAAATGAGTTTGTCTTGTTCTCAGAGGAATTTTGTGCTAGTTTAACAGCACATCTGGTCAATATTTAATTTAGAGCAGACGACAATGTAGAGCAGACTGATTATTTGCCCAATGGTTGCAGGCGAATTACGTACAAAACAGCATAGCATGGAGGACAGCAAGGAAAAATAAAATACCAGCTCTTTAAAAGCAGGTAGTTTGGTTTCTTCCTTGTCTGGCTGAACAACTAACAAAAAAAAATTCAATACATGAGAAGAAAAATGACCAAACTGTGACATATTCCCTTGCTTGATAAATATTTCTTCAGCTATGCTAAGCTTATCTTACATTCAATTTCAAGTGTGTGGAACTCAAAGAAAATATTCTCTATGAAAATAGAATCTGAATAACTTCAGTTAAGGCACACAGAACCTGTAGAATAAATTTTGAGCTAGTTTGGGGTTTCCTGTTTTCAAAAATAAACTCCAGTTCTGTATGCACCTGAAAAAAATTAAGAAATTCATGTTGAATAATCCTGGTGTTCCATATGTATTAGTAAGCAAGGCTGAGAGTAAGTCCAAGAGTAATGTGAATGAGGCACTTGGAGATGAAGTGCAACAAATACACTAGCCAATATTTTAGCAAAAAATTTCAGTAATGGGAAGGAAAATATGGTAAAATGGCTTTTGAAATATTCTATTGATACTCCTTGATAACATGGTTGTAATAAAAAAAAAAAATTGTTTTTTTTTGAAGGTTTGTGTCCCCCTCATTTATCCCCCTTGTTGTCTACCCCTTCACTTCTTCTCCAGAACAGTCTCCTCAACCTCTATTCATTTACTTTCTTTCCCAGACGCAATCTCTCTCCGTTTGTTCCGAGACAGAAGAAGTAGCCTGTATATTGCCCAAAGACTATTAGCTTAAAGCTAATGATTTCTGACCGGTATAAAAGACTCCAAGGGAAACAGTTCTGTAAAGTGAGAGAGAGTATGTTGACTAATTTAAGGTTAAAATATTGTAAATTGGCCCCCAAAAGAGACACAGATTAACAAGGTATTTCAACTTCTAAGGAATCTTCAGGCTCCCACTGTCTTCCACTACACATTTTACACCCAAAATTTGCCCGGTTTAACATGCTCCCCCCACCCCCAGCACAAGACAACTTTACTTAAGATTCCAATTTGTCTGCCATTCATCAATGCCCTCCGCGTGAACCTCATGGCATCACAGAGACATTTCTATCCCCTGCATTCACAGTGCTGGAGTCTCTTGAGCCAACAAACTGTCAAATTAGTGCCAACTCATGACAGTTTTATGATATGTAATCTTGTTCACCAGCAAATGGTCTGAGACCCCCTGCTTGCTACTGCTGTCAAATAAGAAATGCTTTTTTGTGTCTCTCTGATAAATTTATATTTTGAAAGCAGATCCCAGCTGGGAAAGTAGTGGTTTTGCCACACAAAAACCTTGCATAAGCACACTTAACTGCTTTCTCCATGTGTTACTTGCAAATAAGCTTTTAGGTTTTTGCTTGAAAATTATAAATTGGGAATAGTAAATTGGCTTAGATTAATTCAAAATGTACATTGACCTGCTGATTCAAAATACTTATTCACCTAACAAGTAACAAATCCTTACTCCTCCAACATTCAATCACAATTGATGCAGTACTAAAAATATTTTGCCTGATCTACATCATCTATAATGCGCACGTATCAAAAGCTGAAGTGCAGATAAACCCAACATATTCAGAAAGAGGAAAAGTTGAATTCACACAGAACATCTCCTAAGATTTCAAGACAATAAACACCGGATGACAGAACAACACAGAGAAGTTAGGAAAGCAACACACACACACCTTACATAGAGAGTTCTTTGAGACAGGAAATTAGTCTGTCCTTTACATATCTTTATAAAAACTTTGTTCTAGTCATTGTAATATAAACCAACAAGAGTACTAGCTGAATTGTTATCTGTATCCTGAAATAATCAGCTTTAACATCCCTCTTTGTATAAGTGATCTTATAGTAGCTGCCTGCATTTATTTCTTAATTGGTGGCAGAATTAACCACAAGAAGTAGCCAAAGGGAAAAATTAGTGTGTGAGAAAGGCTTAAAAGCAGAATGCTATTTTCAATTTGCTTCATTTATAATTCAATAGACACAAAGGGTGCAATTCTGCAAAGTTCCCATACAGAGTACCCTTGTGAAGTCAGAGGAAACATGAGGATTTACAGGAACAAGCCCTGTAAACAGGATCAAAAAACCCAAACAACCTAGGAGCGGGGGGGGGACAAAAATGGGACATTAGGCAAATATCAGTGATGACTTTCATTTTAGAAAATTAGTTATATTGTCTCCTCTTCAAAAAGGTCCAAGTGTAATACAATTGGGCTACAAAAGAGTCCCTAATTTTCTTGAGCTGCATGTTCCTCTGCTCTACAGAACACCAGAAAGTATTAGTGCTTTTCCTTACGATAGCCTCTTCAGAGGTGCGATACACATATCTAGAGTTTGAGCTGAGAGGTATCGACTAACAGAACATTCATACATACCTCCCTATAAAAGTCTACCAAGTAACAGAATAGCTTAGGTTGGAAGGGACCTTATAGATCATTGAGTTCCAACCCCCTTGCCATGGGCAGGGACACCTCCCACCAGACCAGGTTGCTCAAAGCCCCATCCAGCCTGGCCTTGAGCACCTCCAGGGATGGGGCATCCACAGCTTCTCTGGGCAACCTGTTCCAGTGCCTCACCACCCCCACAGTAAAGAATTTCCCCCTAATATCTGATCTAAATCTCCCCTCTTTCAATTTAGAATCATTACCCCTCATCCTATTGCTACGCTCCCTGATAAGGAGTCCCTCCCCATCTCTCCTGTAGGCCCCCTTTAGGTACTGGAAGGCTGCTATAAGGTCTCCCTGGAGTCTTCACTTCTCCAGGCTGAACAACCCCAGTTCTCTCAGCCTGTCTTCGTAAGAGCAGTGCTCCAGCCCTCTCACCATCTTCTGGACCCGTTCCAACAGGTCTATGTCCTTCCTGTGCCACACCAGCTGTGTTAGGACTTTCAGAGACTGCAAGGCCATGCAAACAAGGTGTGCAAATGCACTGGATCCCTGGCTGCACAGCCACTTGATGCTGAATTTGTGTCTGGGTAGATCAGAGAGACTGATGCAAGATTGTGTGGGGCAATCCTGACCTTGGGAACACAGAGCTTCTGGAAGGGAGAGCATCCCGAGGAAGAGTCGGAAGTGCTGCAACAGATGAGCAGATAGCGTCTCTGGGCATTGATGGCTTTATATGAAGATAAAACTCTATTCTTACACAAAACACCGAGGTTGAATCCAAAATCTCACCCACAGTTTTGGGGGGAGGTTTAGCTCACATATATACCAGGTAAGAGAAAAGGAGGTTGTTTTCTTAGAATCAGTTTTTAAAAAAATATTCTCTGGGCAAGGTTTATCAAAAGCCTACCTCAGGCGCCAGGGTAATCTGAGCACCACCATCTTGTCCCAAGACAAGCCAGTGACTATGAAAAACTATGTGAAACGCATTCCTGCCACTCTGCTCTTCACCCTCCATATCCTGGAGAGGAAAGCCCAGCCCCCCGGGGACTGTTCTCCAAAGTGCACTCAGGAAACCGGAGGAAGCAAGTGATTTTTCCACCACTGAGGTACCCCCCTCCCCAAGGTCAGTTCTTCTTGCAGAGGAGGATGGTGGCCCCTGCCGGGCAGCTAGGCAGGTGCTGGCTGAGATTACCCCAAAGCTATCCCATTTTTTATTGGAAATTACTACAGATTGTCTCATGGATGAGGATTCTGTAGCTTTAAGATCAGAAATCATTGCAGATATTCCACTATTATTTTTTAACTGAAGGTAAGATTTATTAAGCGGGGGGGGAAGGAGGAAGAGTACTTTCTAACATAGGTGATATTAAAGGCCAATAATTAATGGAAGAGAAGAATCTGCAGCTCATCCCATTTAATCTTTAGTTTATTTGAAAGTGTTGCTTCTTCCTGTACTCTGGCCTACTAGTGGTACATTACATAGCCTGAAATTGGTTGGGTATCAACAGAAAATCAGATAGCACAAGCAAGCAAATTTCCATACAACATCTACACATACAAACTAACCAGTTCAAATGTACAAAGCCCACAATTCTTCCATCCCTGCTCTTTCTGGAAATGAGAATATTAATATGAATGACACATTTTTGCAACGTAATTCATCCACTGGCGTTCCAATTAGCAGAACTGTTGCCAGATACTAGTCAAATGAAGTATTGGAAAGACAGAACCTCAGAAGTTGTTTACAAATCCTTTAAATTTAGTCCTTTAGGGCTAGCATTTTCTGTATACAGATAAGAATTTTTAGATCAAGAAGAAAAGAACACTGTATTTCCCATGTTGTTATGCATACTAATGTCTTTAAAATATTTGAATTTATTTTCCTAAGTAAAATCACAAATTCATTTGGGTTCATATAGCCAGGGACTTCAATGCAACTAAGAATTTGACACGTTGCAAGATTCAGAAGCCATATGCCTAAACCCAGCCAATCTAGCCTGTAGCTCTGCACATACAACTACCTGCCTTCAAGCAGCTAAGACGTGCTACTTGGTCTTCCCTGTCAAACATCAATAATCCATCTTTCCCATTTACCTGCCATCTAATCAGAAACGGAGACGTGACCTTTCCACTTGTAAGTTAACAAGTTAGAATTGCTGCTCACTTCACAGAAGGACAGACACAGACTTGAGCAAAACGTGTGATCACACAAGTACATTTCAAAAATGCAAGGCATAAAGTCAAGCAGGAAAATGGCTTTTTTTTTTTTATTAGCCTTCCTTTTAGCTAAGGAAGTTTTATGTTGTAATCCAGAAAAATCCCTGTAGTTCCTTCCTCTGTGTTATTAGCATACAGAAAGGTACCCTTCATCCTTAGTGCCATCTTACAGCCTAAACAGAGCTGAGGAAGAAAGGCACACAAGCTTCTTGACACAATAAGAAATGGAAGCCAATCTCTGGTGTTCCTGCTGAGATGCATCCTTTCATCCTTACTGTGTGTCCAAAGCAGATATAAAGGCTAAAGGTATTGTAGTGTATGCAATATACAGTATAGTTTTTATTTATAAATAATATATATACTCAAGTATCCTTATAAAACATGCTTAATCATTGTGGTCTATCATCCTCTCATGAAAGATGCTGCTACGAAGTTGCATAAAACATCACCCAATTACAGGTTGTAGCAACTGACATCTCTGCAGCGTGTAGCCGAGCTCAAACCTTTCTGTGCATGATCTATGTTGGTAAACTTGTCTTTGTAGTTGAGGGAAAACTGCACAGATCCCAGTATAAAATGTAGTCAACCTTTAATGTTCACTACAGTTCTAAACAGTGACATTCACAACAGTGAACTATCAAGTAAGTCTTAACAAAAAAAATGAATGGATCATTATTGCAGATTTTGAAGAAAAGCACTCTATAAATCCTTCAAATCCTAGTCTGCTAGAGAAAAGCAGTAATAACAAAAAATAATTTAAAAAATAATTTAAATTGAGAAAAAAGAGCAAGCAGAACATTATGGTGCATTTGTTCTTTGGTGCCATCCAAGAAAAACTCCTGAGAATAATCTGTGTTTATCACAATTGCCAGACTCAATTAAACTTCAGTGTATATGCCTTGGGTCCTGAGAGCAGGTAGACTGCTTTCATGGAGTAATCAGTTCTGCAGGGAAATTGGATCAATAAAGCCCTCAAAAACTTGTCACAGTTTCTTACTAATTTTCCATTGCTTACCACTCAATAGATGAGCATTAGCCAGCCTGCCTTTCCTTGATCAAGCACGTAGTTAACTCTCCTTAAAAGAGGTAATCTGCTACGCCACACCAGACGTGCTTTCCTCTAGGGGATCAGAAAGAGCCAGCGTTCCAGGCATCACTTCACCACTTAGAATTGAATTTGTGTTCAGACTTCAGATAAAGCAAGAAATGAAAACATTACTTCTAAATAAAGAAAAGCATGAATCTCATTCATACTCTTTTTCATGGAAAAGCATTAAAATTAATTCTCACCACCATGCTAATGCTTCACATTCGTCTTCAAAAAGCACTGTTCAGTATTAATAACAGATGCTCCATCCAACTAATCCTTCACATATCCTGTCATTTGTTTTGGCTTTCAAGCTTGCTGCTCTTAATGGATTCTTTTTCCAAGTAATGCACATCATCCTAGATGCTGTATCATTGCAACAGACAGAGGTGCCTCTCTCCTTCCTCCCCCCTTCACGCAATTTTTGTGATGCACCTATTACCATACAGTATTAAAAATGATACACACACAAAAAAAAATCTTACTTGAACACCAATATATCGTACCTGTAGGTGAACAGTGAGTTAAGGCAAGCATGGTTTCTTAGTTAAGACATTAGAACAGGGCACACAAGGTTGGCATTTAGTTGCCGACTTGGCCGGGATTCTCTTACAATCTTAGGTAAATTCATAATCCTTCAGCTACACCTTTCTTAACTATAAAATTACAGTAATTACACTGTCCATATGGTATTTTATTTTTGAGCTATTTTGAGGCTTAGATGTTCTGTATTTGCTGATGTCCAATATTTAATACCTCAAAATACAGATTGATAGGGGTCTCTGAACATTTCAAGGAAGAGTAAGAAGAAAAGCAGAAGAGAATCCTCATAAATCAGTCTGTTTCTTTTTTAATTCATATGTATTTATAGAAAAACTAAGTTTTCATTCTTTCATTGCCAGAAATTAAATGGGATGCAAGCTCTTTGCTAGAATTAGACAGGAAGAATCGAAGAGTGACTGACAGTTCCCTTCATGAAAAAATTAGAGCCACAGCTGAAGGCAGGATCATCTTACTTACTCCTTTTCACTGACAAAATCTATTATGCATTGCTATATAAATCTCACACACTCTCTGCGAGTAATTATATAGATAAAAAAATCAAACAATATCTATCTAGACAGGTATCTATGTAATTATATATAAAACACACACAATCAAAATATGGCAGCAATATATATCTTGGCAGGCTACGTGAAGATGACCTTTTAAAGGAATATCCTTTTGTAAAATCAAAATGCCATTCTGCTTCATGAGACAAATTTTAAAGGCAAAATAGTGAAGCAGTACTGAGTTAATAAAGAAATAAAAACATAGACATACAATGTTCTGATATATATACACACACGTATATACTCTCTCACACACATGGGATATATACACATACACTGAGAAAAACGTGTGTTTAAGAGTCCAGAGCAGAACTTCCCATTCGCTAGGTAGTATCACTGTTATTTTAAGACAGCAATGATCAAATTTAAGGTGGTAAAAGTACAGATAGGATGCACAAGGAAATTTGTCCATCATCTGAAGTTATAGTCAGTGCAACAATATCACGATTGTCCTATCCCTTTTCCTTGTCAATTCCTTCGACTAACACTGTTCCAGGAAGGCAGCATACAGTCTTCATGTTACGGTGCAGTCATCAATAAACTGAGAGTTTTGTAGTCTATATACATTTATACATACATGTGCTCAAAAGAAATTATTCTGGCACCATTCTTGTATGATTCTAGTTCAGCATATGTACAAAGCATATGCTTAATTTAAATCCTGTGCTTGAAGTTAAACATGGGGTTGTGTGCTTCACCTAGGCAGTTTACATAACTATCAGAGGGAAATAAAATTTTTGGCTTGATCCTGATTTGGGCTGTATTTCTAGTGGTTCTGTGCAGAGCCCACCACATACTGAACTCTGTTACCCCCTTATAAATTGGGTATGAGATTTGAAATCATAATTTAAATAAATAAACTCATACCTGTCACTAGCAAGGGCACACCTGGGGGAAGAGTATCACCAGCAATAGTATGCCATTTTCTATGGATTTCAGAGTTTCGGAGTTAAAGGCATCTAGAAAAAACAGGCTTTAAGCTTTTGAAGGATACCTTTAGTTACTCATTACTAACCGTTGACATTTTACATGATATAATGGTGAATGCCTGAAGGAGGTGCAGCATCAAAACACACAAATACACATCACTAACTCAGTCCAACATCTAGGGCACCCAGAGCCTCTCAGTCCTGAGAAACTCCCCTCATTCTGCCGCTCTCTGAGGTAGGTGAGACAAAGTTTAAGAGACACAGCTCACTAATAAAGAGAGGTCTGGGACTGCCAAGTTTCCTGTTCCTGTGAGCGCTGGCACGGCTCCTGGAACAGAGGGGAAGAACAGTCTGTTAAAGTACCGCTGTCTCCAACAGCCCAAACATCTGCAGGAATAATAAGGGGATTTACTCTTTCCCCTTTACTTTCTCCCACTTCTTGGCCACTTTCAACTACAAGCACTTGTGATGTTTGTGTGTATGCCACACGCCAATATTGACTTAAATCTGACAGCAGAAAACCCCAGTTATTTATTTAGTTTTAGCTCATAATACTAACTTTCTGTAGCATCTTTTCAAAGCATTATACCAATAACTCCTAAAAACAGGAACATTTAAAAACATTTTAATATAAAAAAACCCTATTTGATCCCAAGGAGTAGAAAAAGTGTCTGCGTAAGATTTTATTACACGTAACTGTCCACTTTTCACCGTTGAAATTAAAGCTTTGGAGAAGGCTACAGAATATAAAACCTAAGTCATGTTTCCAAAGTGGTTTAAGATGATCCAGAGTCAAGCTGAATATGTGAATATATCTAACACCATTTTCCATTATAAGTTTTGTTATATGTAATTGAAAACACTAAAACAGAGTCTTTTCTACAGTTGTGTAACTAATATGTTACACTAGAAAGAGTTCTTAAACCACTATTTTTGAAACATACGTAGAATTTCATCCAGAAACACACAGGATTCATCTTTTGTGAATAACAATGTATGCTGAAACAACTTTTTGACAGCCCCAGCTCTCCCCAAAGTGATTTTTTTGAAGCATTGCAAGCATGGAAGTAAATTAATATCATAGAACTCTAAGCAGCTCTGAACTGGTGCATTATCTGAAGTTAGATACAAGTATAATCCAGTTAGTTACCAAATGGGATGCTAGCTCATGTTCTGAGCAACCTGGCTGTAGTGAAGTATGCTTGCTCTCTTCTGAAGGTACATACATCTCCATTTCTTAGCCCTTAACATTAAAACTAGTACTTAGGAGTTGAAACAACTTGGCATGTGAAAAGGTTAGTCCTCATGTGAGACTAAATTAAATAGATCAAGAACGGATATCTACCTAAAAAAATATGCTCAACCACACATTATAGGCTCAACAAAGAAATCACAGGATGAAGTTCTGTATCACTGACTTCTACAGCAGATTAGACCATAATGATCCCTGCTGTCCTAAAAATCTATTCCTCTGAAGAAAAAAAAAACTCCCATCACACCACAAAAACATGACACAAACAAAATAAAAATATCATCAAGACCATACACCCCACACCTGACTCATTTTCCCATTCTATAGTTCTACTTAAGAGTTTTGTTGGCTTAGGAAGGGATAGTGGGCATCTTCTGTGTTATGATAAATCAACTTTTCATCTCAGAGAACTTTTAGAACACATTTATCTGCAGCATTCAGACATGAAAAGTGTCTAGCACACACGCCCTGACTGTATTAGACGCACTTTCCAAGCTTAGATATAGGAGTTCAGTTCCCCTCTCATTTCTCAGGTCAGAAAGGGCTAACAGCACTTCAAAAGGTAGCACACACTCTCAGCTGGATAAGTTCTTTCGCTGTGGGGGGAATTATGGTCCCAAAGGAAGCTCCTTTCTTCTATTAAAAGGAGAATTTTTGGCTGCTGAGGGAGGCAGAGCTGTGGGAGAAGATTTTTAATGAACTCAAGTAGAAATTGTGTGAATTAACAGCTGCGTCACTGGACCAGGAGTCAGGAGAGACGTGCTCTATTCCTGGCTTCGTGACCTCAGGCAGATCAGTTTTACTTAATAATTACTGCACTACAAGTAATTGGTAGACGAAATTGTAATGCAATACTCACATAGTACTGTTAGCCATTTTATGTTTCTTTCAGTTTAGTAGCAAATGACAGAAAAGATGCCTCTTTTCTGAAAAGATAAAGTGTAAAGAGAAGACAAAACTCAGGAGCTGGTTCTCTGGGTGCCACATGCGTACACACTGAGGAGCGAAAGTTAAGCAGGCAGACAGCAAGCAAGGAAGAAATCCAAGAAGCAGGATTGCCCTGGCCATACTGACCAAGCAAGGATTAGCATCCATTTCAACCTATTTCCTGGCATTTCCCCTTCCACTGGGCTATAAAGCCTCTTCGCCTGGTGCTGTTACAGTGGCCTCATGGCTGATGCCTGAGGTTGTTCGTATTCTGTTTAATCCTTTACAAAGAATAATGACAAGCAGCAACTGCCATCTCCTCCTACTCAGTCTTTTCCAAAGACCCGAGGTTCCTCTTACATCCTTTCTAAGATCAATTCAAAGCAACACAAAGTATGAAATGGTCAGTACTGCAGAAGAAACTTGAATAGTGACATATTTTAAAAATAAAAGCCTAGAAATTATTAACCATTTTAACGCTACAAGTCCAATAAATAAAGTCACAGAATTGTCTAGGACTTTCCTGGTCACAATGTCAAGCATATTTAAGGAAACTAGTGAAGTATAACAAATTCTACATGAAACAGATAATTTCTTGCCTTCTGAAAGCAACATGGATGGCTTAAAGTTTGGAAAGGGGGTAAGGATTATTAATCCTTTATAATACTCTTTTATTACAAGACTATCAATCACTTTGCTGTACGTTAAAAAACAAAGACTAGATTCCCAAAGCCAAACAAAATTTAGAAAGACATTCTGCATCCTCTTCCCTTCTGGTTTTGCAGAGTTTTTCTCCAGCTGGTATTAACCCAGACAACCTGTCTCTTTACATTCGCCTCAAGCTGCCTCTAAACTCTCAGTGCACCCTGGGTAAGAGATTTCTGTTCTCATCCTGCACCTTAACCGCTAAAGTTTCTAGTTCTAATGTCAATATTTTCTCTAGGTCAGGTCAATATTTGGTATCTTGGCTTTCTTCATAAATGAAATTAATACTGCAGCAAGAAAAAGCCCTCCGAGTTTTATCAGTTTTGAAACATAAGCTCAAAAAGGAAGTCTCAGGTGTCTTTTGAAAATGGAAAGGAAATATCCCAGCTGTGAACTTCAGACAATGACTACAATTTTTAGTATCTACCTATAATTGCAATTCAAAAATTATTCTATCTAATATTTTTCAGAAAGCTGCCCATAAGTATTAGGATACATTAACCTCATTTGCTGCAAATAAATAAATAAATAAAGGCAGGAGAAACCAACAGCCAGGTTCCTACTGTTTGTTACACCACAAATTCTTCATCAGAAGAATTACCCAATGCCAGCATCCCCTGCTGTGCCTGACATCTGGCTGAATTATCAGATGTTTACTACTGTTCACCAGTATGGTGTCCAGTTTGCCACAATGAAAATAAAAAGGCAAAACAAAACAAAAACCCCACAGCATTTTTAAGCTATAACTTTGCTACGCAGAAAAAGGCGAAATGTCCTGTTGTGGGATAAGAGAGGCATACACCCTGTCCCCAGTGGACAGGAATGGCCTCAGACAGCAATGAGCTATGACTCAGAGAGCACAACTCAAAGTGTCTCAGCACTGTGACAGCACACTCACCCAGTACAGCTTAGCTTTGTGCACCCTAAGAACACAAGCAAAAACCTCGTGGTCTGAAGCCCTTTTCTCTAGAAACACATCATCAGCTTCAACACCTACAAAGGATTAGTTTAAATGCAACAGCATAAAGAGAATACCTTTGTGAAAGGCTTTTCAGCTCCAGCCCAGTAAAATCAGATTGCTCAGCTAAATTAAAACCTTTTTTTTCCCTAAACCATTTTGGAACAATTAAGTCCATAAGGTACTCAAACTGTGAATTTGTAAAAATCTCATATTTAGTCGCCAGTATAAAGCACATTTTTTTTCCATTCCTTTTATAGTATTCATCACCAACATACAACCGTAGTCTATGCAAAACTATTGAAAAACAGAACAAAGAACATGTTTAGAAGATACACTTGCTATTTGAGTGCAGAAATAAAATTAAAAAAAAAAAAGACCAGAATATTTCAATTATTTATTGCAGGAATGAATTTAAAGTGTTTTATACTTTTCCTACCCTTCCTGCCTATATACGCATAAACTTTGTTGGAAGAAATCAGTCTTGGCTTCTCTAACAAACTGGAAAGGTTAACCCCCCTGTTTTAATAAGAAAAGAAATTAATTTAGAGAGCGCGAGAACTGATGGATCACATGCGCTTTCTACTACCTTCAGCATAAGCACCATCATTTTTCAGACAACGGAAATTCTCCTTTACTTCATTAATATTTGCCAGAATTAAGTAAATCTGTGCTACTCCTCTAGTAACAAGATAAATATGAATCACACCCCGTAATCAGTAAAACATCTAGCATCCTGGTATAGTGAGGGAAGCCAGTGAGAATGAACATCTCAAGGTGGAAGCCAGACATAGCCGGGAGAGCCCTGTGCCCAAGGCTCCGCTGTCCTTCCTACCGTTGGCCGTTCTTCACAACTACCAGATGTTCTTTCGTACTATGAGTTTCCTTCCCAAAGCACTGAGTAAAAACGTTACTTCAGTCAGACCCTTCTGCACTTCAATCCAGCTGACCAGGGACACGCTTCAGCAGGTAGATGCTCTGGTTTCATGCTTCACAAGTAAGCAAAGCAAAGAGCAACAAAGACAATGTGTAAAGTTACACATCACGGAATAAAACCACCTGACTCGCGTGCCTGCTCAAGAAAACCTAGTGTTAGCCAAAGCGTTAGCTAAAATATAAATTACTAGTATATAAAACCTCTGCAAAGAGCATTTCTAGATCTATTTCTCAGTGCCCAGCAGGTCACAGGACACTTCACACAGCAAGAAACCAGCCTGACTTCTCTTGTTGCCTTGAGGAGGGCTGATTCACAGGACCAGGAAACAGCAGCTACAAAAATGACTCGCAACAGTCCTTCTGTTGCAGGTAAGAGCTCCGCATGCGCTGTGGACAGCAGAGCAGAAGGTAAGCTCTCCTGGCACAGCCCCATGGGCAGCAGCGGCTGAGGAGGCCCATGGGCATCCTGGGCTGCCAGCAGCCCCAGTTGCTGGATGGGCAGCAACTGCCGGACACCTCCCTGGACACCAGAGAGGGGAATGTCCCATAACAGCACTGTCTGGTGAAAGCAGCCTGTCTCAGCATGTACAAACCTGATTCCTTCCCTTCAATAAGGCACTGCTTTATTACGTTACTGGGCAAAAAGCAGCTTGTTCAACACAATGGCAATTCGATTAAGTTTTTCTGGGTAGAAGCTTAAAACAGTGTTTGACAGTGATCCCTAAAATTCAAGTTGGGTCCTTGTTGCTGTCAGCAGCTTCCTGACAGGAGGTTAGAGGTTTGGTACAGTAACAAGCAAAACAGTGCCACTGACTTGATGTGCGCACATCCAGTGACCAGCCAGCCTACTGCTCCCACTTGCAGGGTACCAGAGGAACAGACATTTGGGACTTCAGATACCAATTCAAGACAAAGACGAAAAATTGAAATATATCAACAAGATTTCCCCCTTTCCTAACACAGAAGGGAGAAAGGGACTTAGCTGAAGCAGCACACTTGCCTTGTCACAGCACTCCTCTGCCCTCAGATCACAGTTTAAGAAAGCAGCCTGGGATTACAGTAAAACTGTAGCAATTACTTCACTGCTGCTCTGAAAAATATGGACCCTTCGCCTCTTGTGGCCCTTTTTCTGTGCTTCCAACAGACTTCCTAACAGGAGAGGAGACCTGACATCTTCATTTCTTTTCATTGGTGAAATACTGCTAAGGGTAAACACCTTTAACAGAAATTATTTATTATCACCAGCATGACTAAATATCATAGACAATGCCTAATACTGTGTCCGGTAACAAGCCATGGATTTTAGCTGTATCACATCTATTTGTGCTAACATTTCTAAGGGAGATAATTTAGGAAGATAGGGAGGATTTAAAACAGTTCGCACAAAGATCTAGCAAAATAACAATCAGTAATAAACCAGCAACAGTCCAGCTCTCAAGCTCTTAAGGAACATGTAAAACTGGTCAAGATTTTCAGGCTGTTACACAGAAACAGTCTTTGCAGGCAAGCCCAGCCGGTGCTTACCCAGAGCATTGCTCAAAGGCCAGAGAGCAGAGCCAGAGTTTGCTGAAGCCCGAGACATATAGAAGCAAACTGCTTCAATGTCCAAATTAAAAACTGCATCAGAGACAATGAACAATGTTGAGGTTAAAACAACACTTTTTAACAGAGATCAGTTAAAAGAAAGATTTTAACAAACCTATATTGCCCAGGTGAATACAAAAAGATGTTCTTTCAAACAGGGATAGCATGTAGCATGACTGGGCTCAGCAACGTCAACCCACTCAGCCAAAACCCATCACTGAAGTCAGAGCCACTTCTCAAACTATTTGACAAAAACACCTCTCCACTGAGCGAGCAGCTCACGCTGGAGTCCCTGACCTGACTTCATCCTGGCTTCTCATTCCGCTCTGGAGCTGTTTGGCTGCGCACCCTGGTCACAACAAGATATGTATATGTACATATATACGCACATATATATGCATTCTTCTTGCCATTTGCCCAGTGTGGCTTCATAAGTACTACACCATCTTATACCAAATAGGGCTGAACCTCAACAAAAGGCCAGATGGATTTACTGGTCTAAAACCTGAAAATGTAGCCATCACAATTAAACCTTAAACTTTTCCTGAAGGAGAGGATCAGGCTGATGGTGCAAGCCTCCAGGCCAGCCATCACTCTGCAAATGCTATTTCCCAAGAGGCAACGGATGAGCATTCACTGGCCTGTTTCCACCTCAGATTTATTACACACTAGGGAGAATAAATCTTAATATCTAAGAAAAAAAAAAAAATCAATGTAAACTTATTACAAATGCATGGTTTATGAACTTATTTTTAGAAGTTGGTCAAAGTATCAGGGTTTTTTTCTTAGTTAAGTTTTGTTTCCTATTTTCACCCCAAATACACCAGTGATTTGACTAACAGGAGATCAGAGAAGACAGTAAAAGTTAGTTTTGAAAGTATTTCCTTCCTCCTGAAGTAAAAGCTTTAGTATGGCAAATCATTTCTTGAATATTGCAAAAACCCCCTAATAGTATTATTATATAGCAAGACAAAATTTGCCCACTATTTACTAGTTACAATATTTATTCCAAATTTTCATGGACTTGGACACACAGCTGAAGGTGCAACATGAGTACTGATTGAGGAATAAATAGAAGCCACAGTTTTTGCCTTACTACCTTACTTGCAATATCAGGTGTCATTCCTGCCCTGACACTCGGGCAAGAGGCACCAGCCACCCTGTGCTGCTGCTCAGGAATTGCCAAGGGTTTGGGTGTGGAGAAGGGGGCCTCAAGCAGAGAAAGACGAGAAGGACCTGCAGATCTGAGGCCCGTCTGCCTGCTCTCCCAGCACCAGGTCTGCCAAGACACCTCACATTTCCCATCTCCGAGCACAGTTCCTGCAGCCGTATTTCTAGATTTTCCTCCTAACAAGCATCCCTTTCCATCCATTCACTTAAGGCAAATGCAGCAACTTCTGCACCAGAAATTGCCTCAGATCTGTGTCATACTTGTAAAATAAACCTTCAGAAGAAAAAATAAAAAAAAAGGAAAGAAACCTCTGACCACAAAAAACTTGGCCTCCGCAGAAATACTGATCCTTAACTCTTACAATGTATTTTTCACACTGTATTATAACAGATCAATAGGCTTAGAAAGATAGCCAAGAGGGGCATTCTGTTTGTACAGTTCATGTTATCCAGCGTGTAGCATTTTCTACAGCAACACCGTATTCTGCAGGAAGAAATGCAGCACAAGTATCCTTAACCTCCAAGGAAGCTTAGGTTAAAGAACCCTCTACTGAAACCTGTGTTTTCTCCAAAGTTTGCTGTACTTCAGAACTTTACTTCCTCATCCACATGTCTCAGAACAGTTGCATTGATTATTCAAGCCATAACATCATAACCTCCCTCCATAGCTAATACTGTCAAACAGCCAAATCCTGGAGATACTCAGTGGTTTTATTTAGTGCGTTCTCCTTCTGCTGACAGTAACAGTGCTCACTAAGCCAATATAATCAGAGAACAGTCTTCAAGGCTTACATTTAGTTAACTAAGCTTACAAATTTGCATGCACTTAGGTGTTCTTCAGGCAAACAAGAAGATGCAGTTCTTCCTTCAAAAATTTTACAGCACATGTCATTCCAATCATTTTACTTAGGAAAAAAAAGAAAAAAATAAGTTATGGAGTAGAAGGGTGTGAATGGTTCCAAACTTCACAGATTATCAGTTAAAATCCTTTTCAGCACAAAACTCAATGTAAAAAAAAAAAGAAAAAGAACCGAATTGGAAAAGTAAATTGCATGCAAACTTTCCACTGATGGTAACTGAAGAATAAAACACACAGTTATCTGACACAGAGAAGGTTAAGAGGACAAAAGAATGAATTGGGTGGACATGAAAAATTGAAGGAAAGACAAATTCGGAACTGATGTCAGGCCACACATTTTAATTGCGGAACTGCATGCCAGACATTGACACAGAGCCGGGGTCATTCAGAGAACGATCAAAGGGCACTTGGGGGACATTGGGGTGCAGCAACTTTCTACAGAAAATCTTACTAGTCTTTACTTATTTGCACTATTGCTGCGTTATTTGAAATAGCTAGCATGAACTGTGGTGCTCCTTTAGGAAAAGAAAACCAAACACAGAAGGGAAGAAAATAGTCCCACCATTGAGTTTGTCAATCATAAGCAAGAAAAACTACAGGCATTCAAAACAAACTGCCCCTTCGGAGCTGAGGTCAGCTTGTCAATATCAATCTTCTCATTTTGATGCACATTAAGAGCCATTGGAGTGTCCCCTTTTATCCTATGACTGCAAATTGACCTTACTGAATACTGAATACAATATGGTCATTTAGGGATGTGGTAATTACTGGTAACTGCACTAACTAAGTTAGTAGCACACAGGGCATCATTGCTCTGGCTTGTATTGCCACCTGGCCTTTATTTTAAGAGACTTACTCTTATTTCACATGCCTTGACTCAAACTATATTCACATCAGTGACTTATTTACAATTATTTTCCATTGGACTCCCATGACAACTTACACTAAAAAGGAGCATTTTTCACCTGGAAAAAAAAAAAGCTGTTGCTTTGCAAATTTTACTTAAACCTATAAAAGCTTGTACTGCACATATACTGCACCTTCCAACCTTGTCGTAGCACCTTCCAAGTCGTCCAGCCTTATCACGGCACCATTCTGCATTCTCTATCTTAAACATTGTGTCAAGACACTGATGGAAGAAACACTGCACTAGTGCTACCTTGTCATTTGTAAAGGAGAAGAGCTTACTGTGGAAGTGTTACTGAGGACATAATACATGCCATTGCACCATGATGCAATCTGCTTGCTAAATTTCAGCCCTTTAACAGAAGCACTGAGATCACCTGCATGCAGGGTAGCATCAGTTTAATGACCTTAATTTAATTAAAACAATGTGGGTGTTGGACCCACTTATCAGTTTAAAGTATGGAAAGAAATGAACAATATTCTATTCAATAACAATTTAAGATATGAGCCATGCACAAAACTATGACTTTAGTAAGACAGACTTAAAATGTGATTAAAAGAACTCAGAACAGCTCACTGAGTGTGTGCGCTTTGTATGAACTTCTTGATTATGAACAGCAGTTCTCAAGAGGGAATACTTTGTGTGTGCTGCTGCCTTCAGCACAGTATTAAAATGCTCTTTGTCATATCACATTTACCCCTTCTGACAAAAAACATTTGCAAAGGAATCAAACAAGACTTCTGTCAAAATACAACACAGGAACAACCATAGCTGGGTCGAGAATGAGACTGTATGTGTCACGGCCTGTCACCACAGCGGTGACACAACATGAACCTCTGATATGCACCAGCTCATCATCAGCAAAACCCACTGAATTGCAGACCCATTTCTCTAAGATCATAATCCACTTCCAAAGTGAATCAAAACGGTAAAATAGGCTGTCTCCAAGACTCGAGATTGGGAGGGGCAGGTGCACAAGATACATGTTATTTTTTGCATGACTTCTGAGCAGCTGCAGCCTCATGAGCCCAAGATGTGGCCTTGCCAAGAGGACACTGGTGAACCTGGGCACACACACCAGCTGCTGCGCTGCTGCCAAATACAAGCCATAGCGCTTCCTCATGCGGCAGCTTCCTTCAGTCTGAAATCAGCTTTACTGATTTACTGACAAAGATATATAATGTGATCACCATAGAGATGACTTTTTGTTAAAAGGAAAAAAAAAAAAAAAAAAAATCAATAAAAGCTTGGGCTGGAAAGGAGAGGGACCTTGGAATTGATTTGGAGATGACATGCTGGGCTTAGGCCCAAAGCAGAGATCCTGGCCAAACAGAGTCTAATGCTTTTAGAGTTCATTTAAAGACGACCCCAAATTAAATTTCCAATTGTAGGGGCCTAATTCACTCCAGATTGTTTAGAAACACTGCTAAGGGGAAAAAAAAAAAAAATCCCAACACAAATATCCTTCTGAGGTTTTGGAGGTGAACTTAATAAATTTTTAATCAGACCGTGTATATTCTTCCATGCTTGTTCACTTTTGTTGCTATAGGTTGTCACATTCTGTTAACCCAGAGGATCAATAAGGAGGCACGCTTCTCTGACAGCTTGCAAACACTACTGTTTTCTTCACGCCGTTTGCATTCAGCGCTACTTCTGCCATAGATACACCCACATTTTTAGAGCTATTTATTTTCCCCCCAAATAGACACAAAAGAGCGTAGCAAGGAGAAGGCACAATTCTCCACCTATTTAAACTAAGCACCCACACCTTGTTTTACCATTATCACAACCCAGACTGGAGACATTACCTGGCTTTAGAGCTTGCCATACACGCATCCCTCCAGACTGCAGCAGTCCCATCGCATCAGATTCATCTGCAGTGCAGTCTTACCTGCAAACTGTGCCAGCAGCCTTGGCTTCACAACTGTGTGAAAAGTGAGAAGAAACTACGCACTGATCACCCATCAAAAGGTCACTAAACCTGCCCCTGCTGTGAAATGCCACTATATATGTGCAGGAAAAGGTCTGGAGCACCAGGAATACAGCAGCGACGAAAAACATGTTCATCTGCTACTCAGAGTATTTCAGCATCTCCAGCAGCCTGAAACAGTACTTTTGCAGAATTCTCAATGCCAAAGTCTTAGTGCCTACCTAAAGCGTCACTCTGCCCAGGTAAGGGTGATGTCGTGAGCAGGGCGGGAGGGAGAAGGGGAAATGAAGGTGAAAAAAGACTTTTTTAAGAGTGAGTCATGCTCACTTTGACTGTGGCTTCAACTGTGTCTTGACAAACAATTAATGCTAGATTTTCACACTACCACTCGTTTGGCAGAACATATTTAAGCCAATACAAAACACAGATCGCATTTCAAATTAGCAAGATCACCAATGAATTATATGATGAGAATGATAGCAAGTCTGTGCTGGCACCAGGCTTCAGCATGCCACCTGGTATTCCAGATTGCACTGATCCCAGCCTGGGCTGATCCCCACCACCTGGTGTATTGCAAAATGCCTCTTCTGCAAGGCTTTCTGAGCAGCCTTCTTGGAGGGAGAGCCCTTCTGTTTCCAAGGTCACCCACATTTCCAAGAATCAGCCTTGCAGAAAGGCTGCTTGGCTGGATCAGATCTTTATTTGCATCTCAGAACCGTAAGAACCATAGACCATTTTAGCCTGCTCACTGACCAGTGCTCCCAACACCCCACGTTCTCGTGACCAGGACTACTTTCTCATGCCCGTTCGGCTCATTGAGACCATCCATACTCCAATCCACAGCAAACACCCCCACTCCAAAACAGCGTGCATACCTCTGCCAGAAGTAGCTTCAGTGCTGCCATAACTTCACTGCATACAGCACTGAGCATCAGTTCTCCACAAGAAAAGAAGTAAAGGTGGTCATTGCACCATCACAGCTCAACAGGCAAATAACTCTTATGGACCACGTGCTTTTCTCCCCTGTTGAGCCAGTTTGCACAACAGCTCATTCCTGGTCACAGACCATGCTCAGCACACACCTTAGCAAGCCCCGCTGCTTGCTGAGTTGAGGACATCTTGTGTTGTATCATCTGACCAAGAAACAGAACTTCTCAAATGTGAGCAGACAAACTCGTTACCCCAGAAACTACCCAAGGCAAGATCTGTTCCTGTATTTAGCTACAGATAATTTTGTAAGTCTAAACAACAATGAAATTATTGACTGCATGGCAAAAAGGGTTGGATGACTGATCTATGTTGACAAGCAGAGAGGAATCATGCAAGGGTCCAGCCAAGCTTCCTTCAAAAAACCTCACTTTTAGCAGGAGCAGTTTACCAGTATTGTTGCACACAGGCAGCTCTGCATTGCTAGTTACCTTCTTAATAAGCTCCACAGGTGAGCGCTGATGAAAAATAGACAGCCTTGACCAGGAAAAGCCTTGGCCAGGGCCCCTCCAGGAGCACTCACAGGGACACAGCACACAGTACCTGGTGTTCCAGCCCTTGCAGCCCCCCAGGAGCATGCAGCCAGATGGACTCCACGCTACAACACAAGTTCAGCAAAAGCAGCACCATCTACAAAATCAGCCCACCCCATCCATCCCCTGGTATTGCACGTAGCAAATACCAGGACTGATCCAAAACTCGTAACAGCAGCAACATACTCGGCTTCAAAAGCCTTTTTCTTACATTAGCCATTAGTTCTTACTGAGGCTTCTAGCAACACCAGGGACTCAGTAGTGCAAAGGAGCTTTCTTCCTTACCTGGTTTTATCACCATCCTCCAAGCACAGCAGCCTTCATGACCGTGTTCAAACTTTATATAGACCAGCTTCAGCCACCCAACACTGAACAGCTTTGATGCTGAACACCTGAAAAACAAGGTGTAGCAGATCAGTTATCACTCACTTTAATCAGAAAAGCCTGTGCCTCATCTCTTAAACTACAGAGCCCTAGCAAATTTTCTGGGGATTAGGTAGCATAGAGTGGGGAAGGGAGCCAAGGGACTGCCAGGGATGCACAGAGCCTGCCTGCCTGAGGTGTGGTGCTGGCACCCCAGGTGAGCTCCACAGCCAAAACAAGCACAAGAGAGCAAGAAGTCACTTGTAAAAAGATTGGTGGAAGGACTGGTTGCATACTGGAAAACAAAAAAGATACATGAACTAGAATAAAACCTGCCAAAATTAAGTTGAATCATTATGATTTTTTTTTTTTAGAAAACACATTTTAACTGATATGATAAAGATATATGGAATTACTGCTTTGTGTCTCACAGCTATGGTGTTCTAAATCCAGTACCAGGAACACTAAAGCACACTATTATGCCTTTGCTCAGTTTCCCACCTTGGCAAAAGGAGTTAATTTATGATCTTTCTGCTATGAGAGTAGCGTAGATGCTTCTTACACTAACATGAGTAAAAAAACCACTGAGACTCTTAGAGTGAAGGTAGAATAAAAATGCAAAATATATTAGCTCTCCACATTAGCTATGGCTGGAAGGAAAATAGGACGCTCAGCAGAATAATTGCTTTACTCAGTACAGAAAATTATGCATTCCAAAAGGCAACTAGTAGCATGAAAATAAGTGAATGTTAGAGGACATTAGCAGAGGGGCAAGAATTCCATAGCATTTACAGTCCCAGTTTATGCTTTTAAGTTTACAGCAAATTAGCCATAGCTTTCTAAAACTCATCAACACTTCTGTCACTAGAAATTAAACCTTGAACCCTAAAATTGACATCTCTGCCATTTCATAATAACAAACCTTAAATGAGACAAACTAATACTTTTCTGTAGTGGTCAGGAAAAAACACTGATTCAAATCATGCAACAGTAGCTTCAAAGGCAAAAGTCCACTTATCCTTGCCTCTCCTAATATGTGCTCATTTGCTTCAACGAGAACATTAATATTCAAGAGCAACCAGATAACCAGATCTGCTTCATCACCTACAGTTCAGCAGCGAGGCTGCTTTGGAGTCACAGCTGACTCCCCAGTGGCAGAGGCTGCCCTCAGTGGGACACACTGGGCACACGTGGCCAGGGTATGCTCCAGTCCACTCCAGTGGCATGAGACTGTGTTCAGGGGCCTCGTTTATGTCAGGGAGGTGGAGGAGGAAGGAAGGCTCTCAGAGAATGCGTTACGGGTTTGAATAGAGTAAGTTACGTGATACTGTGAAACACTCAAAGAGTAATCACTTCTGGGCTGGGGGAGCAAGAGGCTGAGGCGGGTTCTGCTTTACACAACGAGGCACAGTTAAATGAAGGGCACATTTCCCTAATGAGCCCTTTTAGCCCTGTAACAACAGGATGAATCATGTCCAATGTATATTCCAGTTCTCTACCTGAGAAGATTAAAAAGGCATTGTTTGGTTTTCCAGAAGTGAAAGGCTGGATCACTATCTTTCCCACCTGCAAAGCCTCTGGGACTAACAGGCATCACTCCATCTAGGAGACAAAAATCTGCCCTTCCAGCTGAGACCATAACCCCCAAGTATTGATCAAACCTCCCTTCCACATAATAGAATTTCCTGGTGAGCTAATTGTTTTTACTTCTTTCATCTCTGTAAATGAGGTCAATGGCAAGGGCAAAGAAGAAAGAATTAGCTATAAGTATTCTTGGCTTCAAAGCAAGAAGAGACAGAGCTTCCAGATTTTGGAAGAAGTGCCGTACGGCGTTTATAAAGCACCACGGGACATTCCAAATGTCTGAACTTAGAATTGCTTCAGCTTAGGACAAGGTTTGCCTGCACTGCCCAAGGATTTATGCTTTCCCTGCCTGCTGTTACAGTTTGGCAATGCCACTTGTGGGTCAGTGATGGCCTTAATTCATGCTGTCTCCCTCCAACTGGTGACCAGCTCTTGTCCACTGCTCCTAAAGCACTTTGCAAAAACGCGTGAAGCTTCACAACAAACATGGAGGCAGGGAAGTACCAGTCTGTACCAGTGCCTCATCCTCCCGACCATCTGCCTGCAGTGACGGAGCTGAACGGCACCTCCTGCCCGGCAGCCCCGTGTTGTGAGAGCGTAAGCGAGGCAAGGCAGAGCGTAACAGCACGGATTTGTGCATGCGGATAGACACCCCCATCAGGTTTACAGAAAGGAAAACTGAGCCACCAGCAAAGGTGCAAATGGCAGGAATAAAACCTGACTCTCAGAAGTGTGACTCCTTTGGCCTTTTCTCCTAAAGCAGCAATGATTCTCTGAGTTCTGGCCTTTCGTCCTCCTCACTTCCCCCCCCCCCTCACATGAGCCATGTCCTAAATCAAGGCTTTTCCCTGTGTAATACTGCAGTTATTCCATGTGGGCTTTGAATAAAGAGTTCAACAGCAAATTAATTGTTTCCCCACCCAAAACCAGAAGTCTGCAGGGTGCTTGTCTCAGGCCATCATTCCTGATCCTTGTTAATAGTTCTCTCTGCAATAACTATGCTATAAAATATTATTTTGCAGAAACACTAATGCATCCTATAGGATTTTTTTGTGTGTCTGTGTGGAATTTTTTAATACAGTAGAGGCCTATTAAGAGACGAGTCACCTCCTATTCATCTCTAAAAAACCAAAGGCTTTCCTTCTGTTACCTCTTTTCTTTCCTTCTTTGAAAAAAATTAGCATAACCAAGTGCACTATGAATTAAACCATGCAGTCATAAGTATTTTCATATATTAATGTCTTAAATCTCCTGTGCATCCTTGTTCTTCTTCACTTACACAAAATAAATCCTGGAATAATTTCGTTAAAATAGAGCCAAAACAGAGGAGGAGGCAGATCCTTTGTATAGGATAGGCATCTGCCATCAGGGGATTTCCAACAGGAAGGGGAGCTGAGGGATCTCATACTGCCAGCAACACAACAGCACCCAGACCCAAGTGGTTCTCAAAAAACAGGATTTGCCCTGATCAGCAAGAAAGTTTCAAAAAAATGTTTACTCAGACACACTATTTTACAGCAACTCTCCTTTGAAATTTGCGATTATTGAGACATATATCTAGTTTTACTGCTCCGCTTTTCATTCCAGCTGCTAACATTCAGGCAAATCTACACTGGAAAATACTTTTTTTTTTCCCCCATCATGCCACACAGCAAGCTTATAAAGGCAGTAGTGCTACGCAGAGTCATCGCTTTCTGTTAAAACAGACTCTACGCCTACTTTCACAAGAGTTACTTCCCATATTTTGGGAACAGCTAGAATCGAAAACACATCCTGCTGCTAGTATAAACAGCAAGAGTGAAACTTCAGTTATCCAACACAAGGATTAAAAACAAACCAACCCACCTTGTGTACAGCACAACGAGCACATCCAGTATTTTTTCATCTCCGAGTTCCAGCCCTATGAGACCAGCAGGCGGAATGCTGGTTGCACACAGTGAAGCCTCTGCCACTCTCAGGGTTATCACAGTGTCTTCTTTACAGCCCTCAGGTTTATGCTGGTTCATAACTGCCCAAGTACGAGACAAGCTAGACGAGTCAGAGCAGGGTTGAGGCTCTGGGAGGTAGAAGGTCAGTTATGGCCTCACCAGACCTTACTCCTGCCTGTCTGCAAGAAGGATGCTAGTGCCAGCCACCACCTCTGCAGGGCAGGTGGGAGGGGGGCTCTCATCAACGGGGCAGCCAAATAGCCAACAGGTGGAAACACTTTTACTTGCTCCTGGGGGCAAGACAAAACTCAATGCTGGAAGCTTCAGCAGTTTGCTGTTCCTCTCTAAACACTACTGCTAAAGCTGTACAGGTCAGGTTTGCATTCTGGAAAGATGCTTTTTAAGCCAAGCTCTGCTTTTTGTGGAGTTTGCAGAGACCAGCTCTTGAGAGACAGGAAAGACCTAGCAGACATTATGGCTCTCAAAACACGGGTGGTAGGTACCCTGTCCTCAGGGACCAGCCCCGGTTAGCCAAAAGTTACAATACAAGTAAGGTCAATAGCAGCACAATATCCAACATTTGCAAGTGGATTCTGCAAAGCAAAATTGTTATGGGAATCTTCCTGACACATCTACATATGTTTTCACCACATTATTGCCAGAAAGGACACCTTATAGAATATAAAACTACCCAAAAACATATGCAACTCTACTCTGGGAGTAATTTTTGAAAGTCTGTTCTTTCCTGGATGTGAGCAAAGGTTATTATGTGTCTAGAATAGATATAGCCTAGACAGATGGAGCATCATGGGGGGAGGAGGACTGAACTCACGATCTGTTTGTTTCCTGAAGAGCCTTTTGTAATGAACTTTGTAAAAAGCCTTTTTGTAAATCCAAGTGAATTAAATTGCTTTATATAGCACAGGGATAAACAACTTAGTGACAATTAGACTTTTTAAAATTACTTAAACAATGAATGTTGGAAACAGATGAACAAGCAGGAAAATTTGTATAAAATAATTTTAAAATACACACATTCCGGTAGGATGGAAATTAGTTTTCTTCCAAAAAAGCGTCTTTAATTTAAATCATAGAAGCAATCCCATCAAAGTCAGGGGTTTAATATTTTCAGGAATAAAGATCTCAATCTTTCCTTTCAAGCTATGACCAGTGTCAGATCACAGAATCATCTATCAAGATTCTCGATAATCTGTCTCTTTCCCTGTGCTGATTACTGTCTGTAATGAATAATGTGCCCTAGAAACTATGCATGATCCAAAGACCTCTGAATCTTTAGCAGTCTGCAGCCTTGTGAAATTTGCAGCCTCTCTTGCTAATTTTTGAAAGAGCATACAACGCTACAAACACATGCTGAAAAACTGTGCATAAAGGAGAATTCTTATAGTTGTGGTTTTTTATGGCATCAGAGATATATTATTTAAAAAGAAAAAAAAGAAAAAAGGGAAAAAAAAAGAAAAAAAACCCCAACCAAACAAAAAAAAACCCAACAACAACAAAAAGCCAACCCCCCAAAAAACCAAGGAACTTATGATCTTACAGCCAAACCGGAGAGAGGACCTGAGACAACCTTAGCAGGCCTGATGAGACTGAAGTGATTTTTAGCTAAAATGTTATTTTCACCTGCCGTTGTAACACTTAACCCTGTTGTGGCACAAAAGCCATGTTCTTCCTCAGGCACGGAAAAGCCAGGTTTGGTGCAAATCCTAGAGGGAAAATATGAGCACATATCAGTTCAATCCTAACTATAATATACCCACTTACTAACCTGCTTCATCTCTGGCACAGTGGATTTATCCCTTCCCCCATCCATATGGAAGGAGCTCCAGCAAGGCAGAGTAATGGGTTCATGATCACTCTTTTAGCTCTCTCCTACGACATGGTGGTAGGACTTCTGTCTCAGGGTTCTACCAGCTGCTCTTCTCATGGGGAAAAAGGAAAAATATGCGTTTAGACAATTCGAAGTAAAAACGTACTGCCGGTATAGAATTTGCTTTTGAGTTAGCCAGTCTTTACCTTGTTTTGCTTACATTCAGGATATAATCTTCTCCTATATGAAAAAACGTTGGGAACTCCTTCACAGATATTATCCACAGATAATTTAAAATGAGGCTTAAATGGCAACCTGTTTATACCACAAAAGGTGAAATTAGTAAATGGATGATACTGTAAATAATTCAACTAGCTTTTAATATTTAATTTCTATGGATCATAAGTTTGTCTCATAGTTCCTATGAAACCTGCCCTTAATAGTAAGTGAAAAATAATTACAATAGCATTCTTCAAATGTCTGTGTTTGAATAGTGATTGCACAGAGCATGAGGGGCTGCAGCCACAATTTAATGAGATAGTAAAAGCTAAAACCAGCTCAATGAATTTGCTCCCTCCTCTACCTCTCCATGAGTTTTTGCCAAAGCAGATGACACACTGAGTTGTGTCACACCGCAAACTGGAGCAGAGGATTGATCTTCGTCAAAAGTACCTTCCCTGTTTTTTCCTTTAGACACCACTGATGAAGGAAAATGGCAGCATTCGCTTGGGATACTATCCAAATGCCCATGTCCTTAGGCCATAGTCTGAAACCCTGATTTTGCACCCAGGAAACCTGGCGTTTAGCAACAGAAATTCAAAGCCAAAGAACCAGTTGCCCAGACTGCATTTTCACAGACGACCTGTCTCGGGTTCACTGCTAAGTTACCTTGCTGCCAAGTAAGTTTCCAGTACAGCAAACTTCAAGTGTAGGAATTTAAGAACCCCCAAAATAGGAAAACAAAATCCAGAGGAAAAAAAATTTTGTGAAGACAAAAAAAATAATCCAAGTATACCCAGCAATATCTGGGGGAAAAAGAAGCTGATGAAGGAAAAAGTTGTGGATAGCTCTTTATCTGATTTTTATGCATTTGGCATAGAAATGCTTTATCATGCCCTACAATATAAGCAACTCAACATTTTTAGTACTATATAGAAGCAAATATCTTTTTTGTAAAGAGAATTAATTTTAATCTATTTCCTCTGTTTCCTCCATTCAGGCAACTGTTTAATACATTGATCTTCCATGCATTTCCATTTTCTCCACCAATACATTTCTTATAATTGGAATGAGCTGCTCTATTAAGCTTCTTAATAGATTCTATGTTCTCAAAACCCAATAACTTCAGGACAATACATTAAAATAGACAACAAATTAAGCTTGGTGTTTGCGAATGTGAGGCTCCATCAACAATGACCTTTAAAGCTACAGCAAGGATGCTGTTTAAAATTGGTTGCAAAAGAACCGGTGTCTAATATGTCTAATTGCATTAGTTTGTGTCAGTGCTACAACACCCTGAGACACTTTCCAAACAGTTTGTTGGTGCCCAGAACAAGTTACAGTCCTGGTGTGAAGCAGCAATGGACACTTGCAGATGCCAGTGAATTCACTTAGAGCTGTGAGTCCACAGCAACTGTGAAAAAAACAGGACCTCTGTGTTTAGCTGCATCACCTGGCACAGAGACAGTCTAGTTTGAGCGATGAAGTCAAGACTGGCCGTAGCTTTGTATATGCAAGCAACCTTGAGCATTACACACAGCACAAAAGTATTTTGACAGTCTAACGTAGTTATTTTAATTATATCAATTGAATCCAATAACTATGCCACAATATCACATTAACTTAGTTTGAAATACAATGTGAATGGAGGTTTTATTTGCAAACCATTATAAAGATGTAATTCCATTTTAAAATAGCAAATGATATAAAATAATTCTCTCAAAGCTAGTTAGCCCTGGTACGATTCCTACCTCCTCCCATAGCTGTACAGCCAGCTACTTTCACATGTATTTTATACCACCTCTCAAGTCATCCAGACAGCCGTTTTCCACAACAAGCGAAAAACAAGGTGATCTGACGATGTGTGGGGGGAGGTCTCAAACACACAACGAGCAGCTGGAGTCAGGGGATGGGGACACACTGACAGACCCTGTGCAACTGCCAGAGTGGGTATTTGCCAGATACCCACCCCACAACCCAGCCTCTGGGACAGGGCATGAGACCACATCTGCTCCAGTACGTCTATCACCCATTCCAGACTGAAATCATACCAAAGCAACACTAAGAGTTAGGAGGAATGAGGTCTAATACTTGTACAATGAATCCAGGTAGTTAACCCAGATGCAAACTATTATTCATCTAGCTTTATGCTTCCCAGGAAAGGCCTTATTTAAAAAGCCAGCTCCCAGCTGCTCTTCACCTGGCATTAGCCTTTGCTAACCATTTGAACAGATAGCCCTGTGGGCACAAGGCCCCACCCCAGCAGCACGACTGCCGTCTTGACTGTACCCCATCACGCCCTCACATCTTATCTGTTTTTAACTGTAATTCCTTGCAATTTCAGTTTCTCTCCCAAGTTACACATTTCTGCAGCCTCGTAGGCTGCTGTAGAAATCCCCTTGCTCACGGGCAATTAGCATCCTCTTCTAGGTGAAACACTTTGGGGTACAGTTCATTAACCTGCCTGGAAGACCCGTATGGTGCCTTCTACCAGCAGACTACTTTTTTTTCCCTTTAACATGGAAATCATTGTACAAAAGACTTTGCTTTTGTTACAGGTTTTCGTGTTTGCCTAGGGCTTAATCACAAACGAGACCGCTAATTATTTGTACCTCCTGCTGCGCTGACGGGGTTTATCTAAGATAAGAACAGTTCAGCCCCTTGTTCTGCCACCTGCCAGCGCAGGACTCTTGCCAGTGATTCCCTCTGATAACTCAGAATTTGGGTTGGTGGTTTTTTGCAGCTGACAGGGAGGACTAAATATTGTTTTAGTTTTCCCACTGGGCAGTTTTACTTGGTGGCCGCAGTGGGGGACAGAGCCTGTGGGGCAGGCCTCGGCCTCCTCACTACCCCAGGCCCGGCAGGGGCAGCGGGTTCCCAAGGGCAGGGTGGGGGCATGGAGGGGGGGGGGTCAGTAACTGCGGGGGTTTCTGCACACAGTGCAAGGCCCTCGCTTTCTCCAAGGCCAGCAGCTTTTTCAGCCTATACTTTGTTATGGTTTGAGAAGCCCACAAGAAGGTATTGTCATTTAGACAATTATTCTCTCACCCCATGACCCCTCCCCACCCGGGAAGGGGAATCGGGGAAAAAACAAGGAAACCCAAGGGTTGAAATATAAACAGATCTAACAGAATAAGACTAAATAATTAACATTAATAACACTAAAGAACCAATAGTGATCCCAACACCAACATAAAATGCACAAGGATTGCACTCAGCCCATTCTGTCAGCAGGAAGCCGTGCACTCCCAGCAGGGACAGCAAATGGCAGACACTGCGAGCGCTGGGGCTTCGAAAGGAAGGGAAGGGCTCGGGGTCTGGTACCCAGGCAAGCGGTTCTCTGGACCGCCGCGATCACGGGAGAAACTCCTCAGCAAACTTTCTAATTTGTATTGAATGTGATGTTCATGGTATAAAATAGTCCTGTTGGCCAGCCTGGGTCAAGTGGCCAGGCCGCACTCCTCCTCATCCCCACACCCGGCAAGGCTCAAAAACACTGAGACCTTGAAACCCACACACCATAGCAGGCTATGAAGTACATATTTTTCACAAATTCAGACACTGGAGTCTTCTAAAAATGCAGTTTTCCCAAGCATTAGAAGAGACCTCACTGAAAAGTAAAATTCCCGAAAGAGAAATTAATCCTGCATGGCTCAAAGCAGGACAGTGTGGTGCAGCCCTCCCCTCAGGCCGGAGCGGGGGGCTCACAGTGCCCTTCCCCACAGCACTGCACATCACCAAGCAGGGACAATTAGCAAGACAATTAGCAAATGTAGGGGCTCTGGACAGGCTCTCCATCACCATGGAGGCGGCACCAGGCCTCCCCGTCCCAAAGCAGAGCCAAACTGTCTCCCTCTCATCAGTTTCCAAGATAAAGTCAACAACACTGAAGATTGCAAAACCTCTGTCTTCCTTTTAGCAGGGCTCACAACATACCGGCTCCTATCTACAACCCACTGCATAAAAAACCGTTTTTTTATTAAAAAAACAAACAAAAAAATCAGTTACATTTGCAAAATGTTCTCTTCCTTTGAAAAGGGCTACCTAAAGAGTAAAAGAAAAAAAAAAAGTATAATCTAGAACAAGTATCTTGTATAGTCTTTGCAGGTTAAACATTTTCATGCTCGGTTGGCTCTCTGAGTGGTTCTCTCCACAATGAAAACATGACTGAAATCCACCATTTCCCCATTTTCGTCTTTGGCAGAGCTATTATGAACAAACTAGGTGAAAGTTATTTTTCATTACATATATACGGCAGATGTGAAAGCTTAAGTCAACTGTTGCAGTGGTAATTTATCAAGTGCTCAAATAAACAACCACTACTTGTCACACACGAATACATGGAAGATACAAACAACAGCACATAAAATGGAAGTTTGCTCACAACAGCATAAAAATGGGCTTAGTAGGAAATACTTCCTTGATGGTTTAGATTAGACCTGGCCTAGTGCCGTATGACAGAAAAGGAACCAACCCTGCAGAACAAAGTCACGGTGGACCACCCTGCGCCAGTCTGTGGGGCAAAAAAAGCCAACAGCTTTGCTGTACATCTCCAGAAGCAGCAGTCGGCTATTCAGCAGAGAATCTTCAATCATTTAAGCATAAATGATGTTTTCATATTCACGTGACCTCAGCTGAATCTCATGGGGGAAAAAATTACTGACAAATTAATTTGAGTCAGGCTTCAGCCTAATATCATATAGGCAAAGATGGATGCATTAGAATTTCAGTATCAGTACACAGAACATTATGAGATTAATTAAGAAAATCCTGAAATGCTAAACATTCACAAAAAAAGTCTACAAACCCTTTCAGCAGAAAGCTTTTGTGTGAGGCAGCCTGATCCCACACGGGATCTCCCATCTGAGATAGCAAATATTACTATGCTGTAATAATAATAATGAATTTTGGCTTGACGATAAGAGTGAACTCATTCAGGAAGGAGACCAAGAAATTACCGATGTTATCTGACCCACTGCCTATTTGAGGATGAAGTATTAAAAATACATATATCACAGTAACTATTTGATGCCATATATGGCATAAAAAATAAATTCATCTGCTCTTCCAACAGAATGATTGTTCAATGTCTCTTGTCATGCAGAGAAAGACTTCAACTCCCAGTTAATTTAACAGGATTGAAATCATCTACTACCTCTGCTCTCCATTCATCTTAAGAAAGTCTAACACTGTTATCATCAAACCAAGCTGGCTGGCCAGAGGAAGATTTTCCCAAAGGAAGCAAGTTACTTCATCTGTGCTTACCTCACAGAACATCACCAGGTAGTTACACACATTTGAGAAGGGTCTGATGCTGCCAGCCCGGAAAGCTGCAGTCACCTACTGACAGTCTCAGTGTGCCAAAACTGGTCAAGCAACTCGATGGAACACTATTTTGATGATCTGCTTAGTAGCTAGTGAGAAGTGGAAAAAACTGAGATGCTTTCATGCAGGACCAGATGATCTAAGCACAGGAGCCAGGTACTCTGGTGGCATCTGCTCGCACACCAAAGCTAGAGAATCCCAAACTCCTGCCCAGTAACAGCTGATCTTCAACACCTTTTAATGGAAGATTTGCCAAGGACAAAATTTAGGCAGCGGCTCAAAGTACTGCCAACACAGGAACATATTCGGGGACATCCAGAGGAGTTCTCTCTCGCCACAGAAGTCCACTAGTACTAGGACAAAACACTTACAAACAAACAATATGCTGTAATTGACATTAAAATACTTTATTGGCTAGAGAGAATGTGCAGTATGGATAGAAATATACTGAAATACAAACTCCTCCAGAATATCAAGTAAAAAAACCCCATAATCCATACTTCTACATCTTATTTATATACATTGCCAAATGTATTCAAGAGCGCGAATAAGGTCATGTTTGCATTTTTTTCTTCTCTTGATAGCACATCTAGCATAGTCCAAGGCTTTTTGGTTTCTTCAACAGAAAATTGCACAGCCACTCTATTTCCTCATTTGGCCTGAAATCTGATGAAGTTTTAAATACTCTTCTCTCCCTTGCTAGATCCTTTCAAGCTTGACTGTTGCCTCTTTTTCTCCCTCTGTCCCAGTATGCGATAGATTTTTTTCTTAGCCTCCTTTTGCCTCTTGAATTTCTGTTCATCCTCCTTCTGCTTAACTTTGAGATATTCTTTAAGCTGTTCCCGATGTTTTACTTTGGCTTTCCTTATCTTGTAGTTATTCACTGTACTCAAAGCACTGAGTAGGGCTGATATCTAAAACAGAAAGTAGAAAATCAATTTACAAACAGTTCAGTTTTGGTGAGCAAGAAACAGTTTAACCTCAGCAGAGCACCATATAATGAATCAGAAACTCAAGGCAAATTCCTAATTATTTCTGCACCTGTTACCCAATTTCTAAAATGGTTTAATTATTTATCTTGTTAGGAAGTTAATCAAAGGTATAATTTTTGTGAACTCTGATTTGGTTAGACACTATTTAAAAGGCTGCGCCTAATTGCAACTATAGAACATTTAAAACTGCAATTTGGATCTTCTTGCCTTTGCAAGCACTCTATTATTCTCAATTTTTCAAGCAGAGTATTTGCTCTAAGTCCTGTCTGTGTTAATAATGCATAGCAATGACAAGTCAAATAAAAGACTGCAGCTGCCAATTTAAGTCATCCATAATGGGAGAGCACCTTGCAAGTACAGTGCCAAAGACAAAAGTCACATTTAGGCTTCAAGTGACCTACTAAGTTCAAAACAGACACCGTCCACAACAGTGACAGTTCCACATACATACTGTGCACCACACAGGAAAAAACAAATTGCAGGTGGTAATTTTTCACTTGGAGCATATATGTCTTTAGCACTAGCAGTAGATTCAAGTGCTAAAGCAATAGTGAGAAATGGTCTAAGCAACACATTTACCCTTCGGGAGTCCTTGTTTCAGAATAAGTGATAATTACCTTCTTTTCATGAGGCTCCCTGATAACAGCTGGTCTCCACTGGTCTTTTGGAGTCTTGCCTTTCTTCTCAAAGTTCTTAGGCTTGTTCTTAAAAGGCAGTGCCTTCTGCAGTGCTTTAGGAATGTGGAGCTTGTTGAAGTGCCTTTTCTCCCTCACAATAGGCTATAGGAATGGATATAGAACATATGTAAGATTCATGATCTTGAAAAGCTTTTATTATATTTTCCACCTTTCAAAGAAAAAACAAAAAAAACCAAAAAACCAAAATACCACAAACCAAAAAAACCCCAACCAACCAAACCATCCCCTGCCGCAACAAAACCCCAAAAATGTTCTCCGCCATCCTTACACTGAACTGTGAATGGTAAGTTCACCCCAATTTTACTATGACAGAAGACTCAGTACGTTTTTGGAGAAGACTTCTACCCTGCAGATTACTTTATAAACTTTCACTGACCAACAATAATCTCCTTCTACTGCTTTATTCCCATCTCATGCCAGGAAAGACTCTGCCTCGAAGATAAAAATATGAAGTCACACACGCATATGTATGATTATGCATTTACACTGCTCTCAGTTTGCACAGGCCTGAGTCAGAGTGCAAATTTGACTGTGATCGCTGGTTAAAAAAAAAAAAAAAAAACAAAAAACCAGAAAGACTTATGAAATATACCGTATAGAGAGAATCTTTGTTTTGTTTCAGTTTGATGCCTCGCTCGTGCCTCAGCTGGCCTGTTGTCTTCATTCCACTCCAACTATCTTTCTCACCTGCTGGCTTCAGTAAGGATGTTACGGGGTTATAAAATGTTGGGATAGAAACAGGATACCAAGTCCTCACAAAGACAATATCTGAAAGAAAAGGAAATGTTCTTTGGCTCTGTAACAACACAGTTCATCACATACACACTCCAAGCAAAGGCTGCCTGAATAGAATAGATAGCTAACATCTAGACCACATGGTAATACTGTGCTTGGCATAGATACCAAATCTCTTCAATGTCAGGCAAAAGCAATGTAACTATTTCTACACTTGGATTCTGCAAAACCCCATGAAGTCATCAACAGTACATATTCCTGAAGAGCAGCCAGCTGAATGCCACCCTATTCTTTATTCACATTCATTTAAAGAATTAGCAACGGAGTTCATGTATGTATCTGTGCCTCTACTGTTACTGACAAAAACAATTTGCTTTTCCTCTGCCTATTTTTATAAAAGAACTAATTTGCTTTTATTTTGCACTATCCGTAATTTCAATGGGTTTAGGAAAAGAGAGATCATATAAACCCAAACAAACACGAACTCCTATTCTCAACATCATAGTGACACTCGGCAAACATAGGAGATCACTTTCCCCTATCCCCTGCATAATTTCCTCAAAAGGTTAGGAAAAAAAGTTAACTAGAGTTACAATGCCACTCTTTGGATTTCTCCGAAAAACGTCCTTCTAGCACTTGTACCACTGAACACAATTCACCTTCATGTTCAAGGAGAAAAGGATATCATGCTGTATAAAACACTTGGAGAAGCGAGTCTCCAAGACAAACCTTTTCATCTGCATATGATATGACTTCTGAGTGTAACTGAAAGAAATCCAACATAAAATGCACATTTCATGATATTTCATGCTCTTTGAATTCACATCTCAATTATCAGATTCCAGAGATTCTGAGACATGGCTTTTCAATCTGTGAAGCAGGATGAAAGTTAAGTGATAACTTCCATGGGAAGTGCAACTTACCACTCATCAGCAACTTGTCTTCAAATGTTGCTCTGAAAGCACCTACTGGAGCTCGGAGGGCCTTTTTGATCTGTCCTCGGATACCGCTCACTGTACGAATTGCTGCACCTTCAAATTTAGCCACTTCCAACTGAGAGTTAAACATTCCCTGAAAGTGTGAATTACCCACCATCATTCAAGATGCCAAGTCTCTCTCTGTGACCTACGTAGGCCACATAAACATAAATAATTCCCACAAGCACATCTTAAAAAAAGTAGGAAAAACATCATATTTTAAGAGTGCTGATCACACCAAAAACCTACTGAGCTGACTTCAAGACAACCCACCAAAAAGTAATCTACTTAAGAGTCATATACTACAGGCAAGGGTTCTTAGCATTAAATATACACATTTAAAATTCTAAACCAGAACATATTTAAGAGGATCTGTCCAGTTTTCTTTTAAAGTGATTTGCTGGAACACTGCATACCTTAAAAGCAAGTAAGTTGCCTTAAGTTATTAGCTGTGAGACTCTAATAACAATACAGCTCTCCCAGGTTAGTGCTCCTTTCATAAATCACAAGGAAGTCAAGAAAAATACTGTGTCTGCTTAGCGGGAATACTTGAGTGCTTCACGGTTAGGATCAGTGCTTAGTCGCTTACTGCCCCAAAGGCAGAATATCCCAACCTCTTCCTGAGCCTGAAAGCCCAACTAAGGACATCTGGAAAGTCAACAAAACTTCACTTCTGCAACACTTCCTGCCCCAGACACTTTTGTAACTGTAATTGTCGAGTCCTAAGCACTGCTAGAAGTCATCTTTGACCCCAGAGCTGTGGGATCAAAATACCTGAGTGACACCAGGGACGGGTTCACATTCCCCAGAGGTGTCTGCCACTCTGGGAAGCTAATCACTGGTGGGTTTGAGGAAGGAACAGTCGAGGGAAAAACTGAATGGGAGCCAGGAGACTGTTCCAGAATGTTTGTCTGGTCAACAGTAATTCATATTCATTGGCTGATGTTCAGTACAGTTAGCGACCACACTGAAGAGAGCTCAAAAAAGCCCCAAGCAACTGCTGAGATCCAGAACACTATGCAACAATTACGGGGAACTTCTGTCTCGGGAAAGACAGATGGAGTCCCAGGTTGCATTCCTTCCTAACATCAGCACATGTGGTTTTACAGTATACATACCTATAGACCTACCTTAATAAAACAAGTGTTCTTAAAAATTTTGAATGGAAAACCGGTTAGCTTTAATTTCTTTACAATAGTTATGGATTTATCTAAATCGAGCACAACTCCTGTCGCAGCAATCCGGAAGTCAGGCTGAAACATACGGAGATGAAAGACACTGCTGAATGTATATTTACCAAACAGAGAATAAACCGTTTCACTGATACAATTTCACTGCTTTTTAGTTTGAGTTCAGAATTTATAACCTTTACAGGAGTACAGCAGCATGACAAATGTAAATTGACTTCGTACTGACTAGTTGAGGTGCTGCTGACACAACATCCCTACCATTCACTAATGAGATTTTCAGAACTGCCATTCTAATTACCTTGGAAGCAATCTAAAAGTCCTTGTTATCTACCTCACTGTGTTCTCTTTATGAAACAGAATCTTACTTGGACAGAAAGTCTCAAAGGAGAAGTGCTTTGTGCACTGCTGTAAGTCACTACATTATACTAGGGACGCATGATGAAAATAGTTTTTTAATACATGTAACAAGGTGACTGTGCAACAGGACTTAAACAAGGTGTATCTTAGGAAGGAGATAATAATCACCACTCCGATTACTGCCATGCTTATTACAATGCATACAAAGCTTTCATTATACCTGGCACATAAACATAAATCTACCTTTGGTTAATATATGTGCAACAAAGATCATATTTGATAAATACTGCTTTAACACTAAATAAATAAATTTGGATACCCATAAACATTCTAACAAAATGTGGAGAAATCACACTGAGGGCAAACTTTTTCAACAGTATCAATTAGTATCTCATCCTATAAAAAGCTTTTAAAAATTATCTAAATACTTAGTAGCTGAAAATCAAGTGGGTATAAATCCTTTCACAGAAAATAACAAAGCAATATTTATCATTTTTAGTGTTGCAGATGAATACTGTTAAAAAAAAGTGCCTCCATCCAGTTTCCTATCTCATCACAATACACCTTTCAAAAGCTTGAGTCCCCCTACTTTCTCAGTTCCTACAACATCACTGCTTTACGGTATGCAAACCTTCTTCCCTAAATCTATATATTTTATCTGAAGACCCATGAAAAGCAGTAATCAACATTTTGTAACAGCAAACCTACCGTTGTGCCACTGACAGACTGAACAGCCAAAAATCCTGTACCCTGAGGAGTGATGGGCCCTACAAGAAAATCAAATTTAAAAAAACATTATGAAGAGCTTCAATACACAACATCTAGCCTCTATTTTAAGTCAGAAAGCCTAGAAATAAGTGCCAAATATTCTCAATAAATAAAACAAATGAAAAGTTTAAAGCATTCAATTCATTACTCACATAGATAGCCCCCCAAGAGTTAAAGGAATGGTTAAAAGAAGTTACTCATGTACGGAAGCATTTGCAGGGCTGGGCTCATAATGTGTACAAGTGTCTCTGCACACAGCCAGAAAATCAGGCTCCTCTTTGATAGGATACAACCTAGCAGAATGCTCAGAATTTGATTAAAAGCCAAATAATCCACAAATCATTAAAATAATTCACAAATAATAAGCAATTTCCCATTTTCCCCATACTATTTGGTATTATATTTCATGGGGACCACAACTTTTATTTAAGGACTTCTCAATTCCAGAATGTATTTCCTGATACATCCTGTAAAGCTTGAGAATTTTCTAATAGTTAAGTGACACAGGCTAGTAGCTCCAGAATGCCCTCACCCCAAAACGTTGCTCCACAATGCATGTGTTGTGGTGTGTACTTGAGAAGTCTGTGACGCCCATTGTGATCTTCAATGTAGAACATGGGAATAGTCTGAAATCGCCTCCACCCTAATGAGAGGATTAAAGGATCACGTGTCTTAAGTATCTTCTTATACCATCGGTGCTTCTTCAGGCGCAACTAATTAGAAGAAAAGATGAACAATGCTATAACAGGATGATAACGTTAATTCTGAAATTCAAGCCTTAATTTTCAGGAATGACTGAAAGCAACTTCCATCTACACTAGAATTTTTTATTCAGTGAGCTTTACATCTTTGAACATTCCCATTAACACTTGGCTGATTGGAAAAATAAAAGTAATCAGTATTTCACTCACTCTAAAGTCATGTTTGTATGCATATAAGCAGGCATTATATTAAAAAATATATATGTGTATGCTAGTAACTTTTCTATAGCCACTTCTCTGTAGACCATGAACCTCAGAGTACAATTTATGTTAGCAATTTAGTCCTGAGACATAGCCACAAACATGAAACAACAATAACTTCTTCCGGTTATCTGTAAAAATCCAGTGTCTGCTACTGTAGAGTTAATTGTGTCAAAAGCAAATCCCCTATTCAAGGGACAAAGGTTTCTCTCTATGTTCACTGTATCTTTAAAAAACAAAAAATAAATAATAACTCCAGACTCTCTGAAGCACACCTGTACCACTATAACGTGCAGTCACAGCTTTGGCAACCTACCTGTACATATCCGACATTTCCTTCACTGTTGCCTAAACCACCCAGGATAATAGGATAATGAGGGTCAAAATTCAGGACAAATTCACATGGGACGTTCTCAATCTCTATTCGAACATACATCCCAGGCCGGAAGCCTTCATACTGCACTCTGGTCTCATCATCTTGATCTTCAAATTCCGCTCGATTAAGCTATATGACAAAGAGAAAGTCACCATGTGTTTTACAGAATTCAGGTATTAATAACTTGTTCACGAGGTGCCAGTTCTATTTAAAACATGCTAACATTTATATAAATCTTTCGGAAAAGATCTGATAGTTTTTGTGACTTTTTATTCAGAGCAAGCTCTCTGCCACCATGAATTCCTTCCAATTTAAAATCCCAAGTGGGCCTGTTAGTCTACTTGAAAGACAGTACCCAAGAGAAGCAAATGACTGACTGCCTTCTGATATACCTTTCATAATGGTAACTTTAGGTTTTAAAGACACAACTGTCAAAAGTACATTTTTGATTTAGGAACCCAAGTACCTTTTAAAGTTAACATCCTTATCTTTAAGGTGCCAGCTGATGAGGAGGCTGGGCTTACTCAGCAGCTTAAAAATACTTCTGTGCATCCTCACACTGTATATCGTCAAAAGGGTCTTTTAAAGCTGTTCTGTACCATATTAATGTAGATATTGTGTAAACATTTAACAAGATATCCTTGTGAGTAACAGAAGCCTCATCCCCTGTTCTAGCTCCTGATGCTCAGCTACCTAGAAGACACCAATGTTTAAGCAAACTAATTATTAATTTCATTTCTCAAGGTATTTAGATATGGCACCAGTCTTCTGGTCTAAGTTAATTTGTCTAGAAGCCTTTACACATTCCCAATTCAAGATCCTTGCTCTTCCATCCTGCAGTGGGAGTATTGCTGATACATATTTCTGTAACAGACCTCAAGTGCAACAGTTATGAATTGTCTCATAGTTTTTTACTGGAATATCCTTCTTTACGCTTTAAGTGCTCTTAGTAAGTAAATCAGCAAACCAGAGCGTGTACGATCAGGGCCTAATGCAAGAAGGTAACGATTCATTTAATGACTATTTAGTGAAAGATTTTGTCAGAAGAGAAGGCAGTGAAGTTATTAGCAATGTAAGGCTATGTTCTTCCAAGTCAGCCAAAGAAAGAAGCTACTTTTAAGCTTACAAGATTTTATCTAAAAGAACAGGTCTGGAACAAAATCAACACCTCCAATTCTGGATTATGTTACCCTGAAGTACCTACCACACACAGAATCATCAATTATTTTTTCCTCAGAACAACTTGACAGTTTGATGAAAAAGACTATCACACAGAACTTAGCCGTTAATAACATTACAAAACTAACACTAAAAATAAGTATTTGAATTTGGAAAATACCTGACACAAATTAGTATGAGAAAGATTTTCACTTTCCAACACATAAAAGGATGGCTTTTTTGGCTTTTTTTGCCCCCTCCTCTTCCTGGAGGGGACCTTCTCATGTTTTGGGTTTTTTTGAGACCTGTCATCCTAGTTCTACCACTAAGAAACAAATGGATAACCGTTAAAACTTTTAAGTAGATGAAGTTTAGATGATACATCCTGACTTTTTCAGTGATTTAGAATATGGTTAACTACTTAAGTCAATTTAAATTAAGCTTTCAGTTGTTTGGCTTGTTCACTTGCTTTTCTTTACAGCTAATGGAATCAAAAAGTTCAACCATAAAAAAAATCACAAACGTGTATTTCTTTGTGTGTACTTTCTGAAGTAGCTCCTAGGTGTCATATGTGTCTCCAGAAAAAAATAACTTTGGACAACTCTGTGGGGTATTTGAAGAGGTATAGCCAGATAAATTGCCAAGTTAAAAGCTTGTACCTGTGCTTGTTTATGCATTTCTTCTTTAAGATCATCGAAGTACGTGGTATCCCCTTCATCATACTCTGCATCAAACATTTCTTTCAGTTTCCGTTTCTTGTCCATACGCTCCTTTTTCTTTTCCTCCTCCTCAGGTTCTGGTTTGGACACTTTTTCATCTTCATCCTCTTCTTCACTTCCAGACTAATCAACAGTAAGTTATCAAACATGTAAAACAGTTCATTGAAAACAACCCATTCTGATTAATAGTTTAACATATATTATTAGGTAATATTTTGTCATAATGCGAATCAGCCACTTTTAAAATATTTAAATTATAGACAGACATCAGCAAGNAAAATATTTAAATTATAGACAGACATCAGCAAGTTATGCATACAAGAAGCAACATCAGCAGTGACCAAAACATTTCATGATCTAATCTCATCCCTTCTCAGGATAACTTCTTGACTTAACATTTATTTTCATGTCAGGGAACAGACCCTAGAACTAATCTATCTGTTGTTCTACAGCTAAAATAAGGACACACAACAAAAGTGGCCAAAAAAAAAAGCGCTCGTTGATAGCTTTGAGTAATACTGTGCTGGAAGGCAGCACTCTGGAGGCCAGAGAGGAGGAAGTCTCTTCACAGGCTATTTGAAAACGGCCAAAATGATGTTGTTACTCTCAATTTTATAATGAAATGTAAAGTCACCAGGTTGCTCAGTCGAAAAAAAAGGTGATTTTTCAATCTGTATTGTCACAGACACTACAGCTCTGTTCTTGGAATATATCCAAGCCACAGCATAAAATTGCTTCCACCAGCCTCTTTTATGCAGATATGAGGAATGACGAGAAAACTGTGTCAGTTTCCATGATTTGTTGTGTTTAAACGGAGCTCTATAATCTTCTGCATCAGATGAAATGACATTGTACAAACAGTTATGATCACATCTGGTTTTAAAATACTTCTCTCATACCTCCAGATCCTCCAGCTCTTGATTAAGCCTGACACCTACTGTTAAGTGAGGCGATTTCTCCTCTATAATTAACTTTACACAACAACTCAGTTTGAGACTAAAAACATGCCATTTTAGATATTTATAGCTTCCAAAGTCCGTAATACATATAGCTTTTCTTCCTTGTTCCCATTGATCTTTTTTCTATTGATTCATGAAAACTAAATTTACTACACAGGACGCCTATCACTTGAGCAGAAATTCATATACGTGTATGTCGCTAAAGAACATAAAAATTCAGGTCAGACCTCATCTCCTTCAGCAACACGCTTTCCTTTGTGCACAACACCAGTTTCAAGATCTTCAAAATCTCCATACAGTTCGTCTGCAACAATAAGCACCCAAGATATCTGACAGTTAACCCGTCTGTTACATTGCAGCTGTATTGTTCCATGCAATTGCTCACGTTTTCAGTATTGTGTTTTTCTCAGTACTGCTTTGTAGATTAGTTTCAGCCCAAATATTTTTTCTTCCCATCAACAGTTTTATAAGTCTGTTCTGCCCTCTCTAAAGCTTCAGCTGAAAATTCTCAACTAAGCTCCAGTGGCTCCTCCTTTTTCCTTTCAATACCTTTAACTTTATGATTTCAAAAACGTAAATAAAGTTTACGTCATTCCAAAGGATCACACAGCACATCAGTTAGCACTCTAATGACACAAGACACCAGCAGAGCAATCGAGCTCCTATCCTTAAACAAAGAAAACTAATATGAAATTTAAATATAGCAGACAATTTTTAAGTTAAAAATAAATTCTTATAGAAGTCTGTCAAACCACAATCATTCTGCATACACGATACAGCCATGTTATTAAAATTTTCTAAATATTTCTTAATTAAAAAATCTAAACAAAAACAACACCTCCAAAACATCTGAGGACAGATCTCACTTTTCATTCAAGTGTGAATGACCAGTTTGTCTTCCCATTAAAAAAGAAGTTAAAAAAAAAAAAATGCTTACTCCTACCAAGACTATCCAAAAGAATAAACCACAGATAGAGGATGAAAAGCTAAACTCGGATACATAACTCAAAAGTTGGTATGGCCACATGTTGACCAAGGACTCCACTTCCTAATTTAAATTATAAGCCCTATTTTCAGGGAGTAAATTCTCAGAATGTGCTACTTGTACTGAATGTACTACTACTCTGTACTGTTTGTACAGAGATTTACAGCAATGTTTAATTACATTAGTAGCTGTATAATACTTTATGTAATACTTTGAAAAAATTTGCAAGCATATCACTAATGCAAAACATTCTACATACCTAACTACAAAGTCATACTTTTCCTTAAAATCCTGTATACAGTAATCATTTTTACAAGTCTTACACATACCATCTTCCTCCAACAACTTTGCTGCATCTTTATCATCTTCCCACTTTCCAGTAACAAAGCAGTCTCGAATACTGCTCATAACCTGCAAAATAATAGAGTCATTGCCTTGTACAGTTACAGCTTGTCATCAACAGAGTCATTCTCCAGTATGTTCCCCCCTCCTCCACCAGAGATACCAACTCAGAGACGACCTGATATTCTCATGCACAGCTCCACATGGAGACACCACTACCAAAGCTACACAATACCTCAGCAAAAACAGGAATGTGAAATCAACTCAACTCTTGCCCAAAGGTCTTTACACTAACAAGGTCTCTACCCTATATCATATTTTCATTCACAATTCTCCTGATTTTACTTTTTGGTAAATAAATAGCGAACTATTACCCACCAAATAGTCAAGACAACCAAGCATTAAATTAACTTATTCTAACTTTCCATTCCTGTAAGAACAGACGATGGAATTTGTTAGCCAGTAAATGCTTCTAATGACAGCAAGTAGCAGAAGATATAACACACTCTAGCCACAGCTCCCATAGGCCTGTCTCAATGACACCTCAGAGGTACTTTATGAGACACAGTGAGGACGTTACCAGTATAGGATATGCAGAAGCAGTTATCCAGTAGTATTACCTCTTCTAAATCCCAATCTTGTGGCTTTTCTACCAGAAATTTGGAGCAGTCAAGAGCATTAGCCTTCTGTTTGGATGCCTTGTCTGGACGGCTGACACGAAACAAACCTCCAAGTTCATCACCTGCATCCTCACTCTCATGGTCCTCATCCTCGACAGCTAAATGAAATGTACAAGCTGTGATTATTTTCCCCACAGTACGTGGATCACATTTAACAACAACCTTTCTTCTGCCTTACGTTTCACAAAACCTACAGTAGTTTGAGGGGAAAAAAAAGATGCAAACTAGAAATGGTTTTAAATATAAACGACTGAGGAAAAAGGTACACTGATGCAGTGTAAGAGTTAAATTAATACCCTCACAAGAGCAAAATAAGGTGAGCAGCAACCAGGGACATACTAGACACTGTGATTATCGTGAACTTCAGTTCTACAGATGTTCTATATGGAAACATGTAATTCATTTCACAAATTCCACTGGATCGAAATTCTTTGAACAACCTGAAATCTGGTTCTATTTGCATAACTGGAATCGTCTGAAAAAATATTACCCAATAAGTAAACACAGGATGTTAATTCAATATCATAAATAGAAACGATACCAAAACGATCTGTAGGAACGACATCAAGCTAGGTAAATCGAGAATACCAGATTTGAGAATCTGTCAGCAAATCTTCCTGCTCCTGCACTGTGGAAATTTTACAAAAGCCCAATTCTCATTGTGTTCTACAGAGGTTCTGCATGATGAGGTTTGTACTCTCAGACTGCTACTGGCAAAGTTGTGAATCAAACAGGACAAATTACATAAATAGCAATTTTGTCTTCCTTTCAAGGCAACAGCTTTTTTTTTTTTCCTTGTCAAACACCCTTATTACAGACACAATAATACTAAGTCATATCTGAGAGAATATTCCACTCAGTCATTGTGAGACAAAAATTCCTGAAATCAGCCAACAAACAACATCCCTTTATGAAACACCTCAATTGCCACAATGGATTTGCATAATTATAAAAATGACCAAACTGTCTGGGGGAAATAGCTGTATCAGAAAACATGAGTAACAATTGAATAGTCTGGAAAATGAGCTTAAAATGCTTTTTATTAGAAAAGTGAAAACTGTCTTTATTACAATTACTAGTGAAAATGAGTATCAGCAATCAGTAGAGTCAATTAAATGTCCTCAAGCCTCCCACCAAAAGACAGTGCTCAAAGATTTGGAGTTGCAAACTTGGTAACAGATAAAAGCTACCATATATTAAGTTATTAGTACATGTTTCCAAACAGATTTGTACCTGTTCCATATACGAGTTTACGGAGATTGGGTGTTGAACGTTGTTGTCTTAGAAAGGCCTCAGCTGCCTTCTGTCTAAGGTCCTCTTTCCACTTAAGTGCACCTAAAAAGCAAAAAAAATAAATTGCATTCTGCCTCCAAAAAGGAACAAGAATTAGGAGGTACACAAATAATTTAAATAAGGACACGACAACAACAGGCTTAAGAAATGCAGACACAACCCACGGTTTCTTTTTTTCATACTCCATATATACACAGAAACATCAGTTGTGGCTACAAATTCGATCACTGATTTTTTTTTTTCTGATGAGTCCTAATTTTAGGGTAAATTTTTAGAAGTTTATTAGCAATAGTAACAGATTTTATGATTTACATGCTGATACATGTTGTCTTCACAGACTGGCAGAATGGTTGAGGTTGGAAGGGACTTCTGGAGGTCATCTTGTCCAGCCCCACTGCCCAAGCAGTGTCATCTACAGCAGGTTGCCCAGCACCATGTCCAGATGGCTTTTGCAAACCTCCAAGGATGGAGATTCCACAACTTCTCTGGGCAACCTGTTCCAGTGCTCAGTGAGTAATTAATACGTTTTAGCAATGTTCCCTCAGTAATGTTTTATTCTTTCTAAATGTAATAGAGCATCATAATTTGTTTTACACACGTAGCCAAAAAGATCAAAGTTTTAGGGAAACGTCTGCAGAATCGATGAAGTTTATAAAATGAATCGCCTCCATTTTAGAGGAAGGAAACCCAAGACCTAAATATTACATTGCAAATCAAAGGCTTAATAGCAGATGATCCCAGGTTTCCTAACTTGAAGTTTGCCACTTAACAACTACATATATATATGTGGACAGGCAACATTATATAGTATTTACTAATTATAATATTCTTTAACAATGAACCCAATTGAAAATGGACAGTAAAGGTTCTTAATATTTATAGTCTACCTGTCGTGTCAGCAGAAAGATCTATTTTTTCTTCGTACTCCTCTTCCTCTTTCAGTAGATTTTCCACATCATCATCCTCAGTTTCTACAGCTTTCAGTTTAGTCTGGCTAATACTATCAGTTTTCTTTGCTTGAGTGTGTGGAAATCCCTTCCTATTTGACTCTTCAACTTCTAATTCATCACGTGATCCTTCTTCATCATCACCCTCATCGAGGGAAGAGTTTTCAGCCTCAGATTCTGATGCCTCTTCTGCTGTGCAGTTTCCTGAATCTGTAGTAAGCACTGATTTTCTTTTCAGTCTGTGATCTGAGATTTGTGGTCTCATTTCTGTATCTTTACTATTTATTTCATACTGCTTAGATTCAGCTACTCTTTTGCTTGCAATCTCAAATTCACTATCTGAGCTTTCATTTTCATAAGTCCTTTGCTCATCATCATCATCCTCCTCCTCATTATCATCATCTTCCTCTATCTCGTTCTCTTCAGGGGCAGTTTTTCCTTCTTCTCCTTCAGAACTCATTTCTAGATCATCATCACTGTCTGCAAACGCTGGCAGCTCATTCACAGCTTCTTCTTTAGCCACCTCTGTTTTCAAACGTTTGGCTCTCCCAACACACATCTCTTCCTCTATTAGCTCTCTGTCGCTTTCTTCCTCAGCATCGTCTTCATCATCACCATCACTTCCATCCTCAGACATTGCTGCTGCTTCTTCTTCATCTTCCTCATCACTTACCGCATCATTTTCTTTCTCTTCTTCTTCAAACACTGCCTTCCGACGAACTCTTCCAGTCTTCAAATCAATCTGTCTCTCTTCTTTTGGCATCACAAATCTGTTTTCCCCAAAAATCACATTTGGGGTAAGATGGTAAAGTACAAGGAGATGTTAATGAGACAATGAATATTAAAAACATTTTTAATTTAAAAAAAACAAACAAACAAAAAACAAAAAACAAAACCCGAAGTGAGGTTATGGAGAACATTTAAAAGGCAATAGAGTTTTTAAAGTACAGAATTCCTTTTAATTCAAGAATACACCCTATGCTATAGCCGTAAATAATTTCAAGAAATTTCTTCATTTTCCACGAAATAAAAAAAGGTTATACAATGAATTTTACTGAACATTAATGCTGCCATTCTCAAAAACTCTGATGAAAACCAGAAATATGTTACGTACGGCGACATCAGCAAGGAATTCCTGGAGGATAGGACTACACGGTTGCAAAACTTTTCTAGTATCAATTATTCCTATCTCAAAAAACATGTTGCATATGAGTAGTCTCAGAAGAGGAAGAATTAGGCAATAAGCCATTCTACTAACTGTGCTCTATTAGAGCCTGACGTTAGACATTCATTCATACTCAAACGCTGCTCAGCATTTAAAACTTACTCTTGTCCTACATCTTCTGAACCCAAGGGTCTAGAGTCCATGAAGAGAGAGACTTTGCTTGACGCCATCTTAACATCAATGGCCGAATGCGTGGAGATGAGGCTCTGAACTAGTTCGTGATTTGGTCTCACTTCCTCCTGCAAAGCCAAGATTTTTCACTTATCAATTAAAATGAATAAACAAATGTCTAATGAACAACTAAGAGAGTCATCAATCTGCCTAAAACAGTAGAAAACTGCATATGCAAGAAAAAATTCCAAAGCATTTTAAATAAATGTTTTCTCAGAATAGCAGTATCTCCCTTCCCCCTTCATGTTTCAAGAATGCATACAATATTAATACAAGAAAAATTAAACAGGGCCTCCTGCAGAGTATGCAACCACTACAGCAAGTATCAGCAAGCACACGTTATCATAGACCCAAACGTATTTTAACATTTAGCACAATACAGCGGAAAACAGCTGAAATCAATATGTAACTCAAATCTTTTCCACCTCTCTCTTGGACCAGTCAAATCCTTTAAGTGTTCTACAACCACCCTGCAAAATAAGACTGGTAATATCCCAGTACCAGGAGTTTTTGTAAATCTTAAGTCAATGTTTGGAAAGTTTATGAAACTATACTTAGGTAATTATGATTAACTGATCCTTCGAATGTTTTGCACAATGTTTTACAAAGAGATAAAAATATCCCTCCTCTGAAATCAATAGAGGAGAAAAAGAAATTACCCACAACAGGTATCTAAGGATTGATAATTTTGAAGAAGCTTATTTTTTAAGCACTTATTTTTACTCTAAGGATAAAAACTACATTTTGCAAAGAATTCAAATCACTAACAGCATTCCCTTACCTCTTCTTTTTCATGAGCATGGCTTCCACCAAGGTCAATATAAACAGCATCTTTATCATATACAATGCCCCCAACTCCTGAAAGCGGGGCATAGACTAACTTCTCTTTCTCATTTAAAGAACGCTTCTTCTGCTGTTCAGGCAGAGCACAGGGGTCCGGTAGGAAACTGACATCACTCACAGTAAAGTCTCCTACACCTGGGGTGAGAGAAAGGCAGGCAATAAGGTTTTCACAAGGTTTTGATTCTGAAATTTGAAGATATTAAAAAAAAAAATACCACGAAACATTGCAGCATTCAGTGATGCATCAAAGCAAGCCCTGTATCGAACATCCAACTCTTCTGCCTTACCACTGAACTTAGAGAAGCACACGTTAAGTTCACCAGAATTCTGCAAAGCTTGGGGTTTGTTTGCTTGTTTTTAAATAAGAAAACTAGCAACTCACCTTTCTGAGCAGGTCTGTAAATTTATTAAAATATTTCTGAATTTAAGCTCTTAAATCACTTAAAATATTAAATTTATTCAATGAATATGAGAAATTTTACATAAGCCAGATTTAATTTCACTATTAGGGCTGGTGCATTTTGCACTTCAAGCACCTTTTTAAAGTGAAACACCTATGAAAAATTGCCAATATTGCAACAAAACTGCACAATTAAACGCAAAACTATTTACAAGGATTTATTTTTCCAAAAACATATATTATGAAAAATAATTTCCAAAAGCATAAAATGCATTTAGAAAGGCTAAAAATCTATTTTACAATGTACAGTTTAAAGATACAAATCATTCCACAATAAAAATAACAGTGGCTGTGTTGTTATTCATAGATCAGTACACAAACGGTTTTAAGAATCTAATAGATTACCCGGCATATGAATTTGACTTTTGTTTTTCAGGTGTGCTCCTCTCAAGTATCCATAAAGTGATATCTTCCTGTCACATTTGGGATTGATTCTAATGTCTTCTGGGTTTGTCAACTCTTCCATTCTACCCCCCAAAAAAAAAAAAAAGTTAGAACATCAGCATTCCTAATAGTAACTTTTGAAAAAGGGCAGTTTAAGAAAAGAGAATTGCGGCATCACTGCTGCCACTGCGTGCTCTGCAGGCTCTAATAATCAAAAAAGAATGATCATAAGAAAAAAATCCATGGAAAAAAAAGAGAAAAGATCTTTCAAAAATATTTTAAAATAGTATTTTAAAACTTGCAAATTCGTGTACAACAATATATTTCCAGAAGACTTACTGACATTTCACTAAAGATGTACTGCTTTCTTCGCAAATTTTAATTACTGTTTATACGCTTTCCACACACAACCCCCCTCAGATCAATTTTGCCACTAGAGGGAAAGGAGACTAACCACCCTAAGACAGCTGAAAGATACATTCCCTGCAGCCATACAATACCTTCTTTTCCCTAATAATGGCAGTGAGCAACAAAAAAACTTCCACAGGAAAGGGAAGAGGGAAAGATGGGCTGTTTTCAGGCAGATGAGGGGAAACTCCTTCCAGAACTCCTTCCTACACTGCAGAGGGGAAGCCACACAAACACACAGCCAAGGAGGATGATGGGACACACGTTCTGGCTGCAGATCAGCTAAAAACTGACCCAACAACCAAAATAACTGTAACAGTTATAGCAACCTAAACCAATGTTACTGAAAGACTATAGAATATATTTTTTTCTCATTTTCCCTCTCCTTGCCTTGTGTATTTTGCAGGACTTTGCATTATGCTTATCTTTTACTCCAACAATTTTTTTCCACAGAATTAGAGCTTTGCAAAAGGCTTGTTCTAGGCACCTTGGATTCTTGTGGGAGCTTAGTCATAACTGCAAGCATTCTGGCAATAAAACATGAAAAGTGAGGCAATGTCTCAGGTAGGCATGGCCACCATCAAGATGACTTTCATGTTCCAAACACTGTGAATCAAATGCTACATGTGGAGATGGAGCAGAAGGGAGGTTCCAGGGAACTCAGAG
>VXAK01017859.1:365-43071 GCA_013399435.1 Arenaria interpres
GTTTTGCTTCTTCTGGTAACACAACATCATGTATAAGGACTGCAAAACTGAATGTGTTTGTTAGATAGATCAGTCTTTCCACGGAATCAGCAGCACTGTCACGGATGTGGAAGAGTGTGGCAGCATGATCAAATCCTAGATATCTGTTAGAAGAAAACAGTATGAGAAAAAACAAGATTTTCCTCAAACATGAAGTCTTTTTTTCTGACACAGAAGACTAGAATTCATCCAATCCAAGAGCAAAAAAAAGGTGTGCACCCCACTGCATGCTGAAACTTCATTGTTATCACTACAGGGACATTGATAATTAAGTAATTCAAACGAGGTAAGAAAATATGTGAATAAGCATACTAGGAGGACTAAAAGGAAGTGTTGAAGTATTAGGACAGTTTGCAAATCATGCATATTCCTGATTAACTAAATCATGCATCTACAGCACAAAAGTTCTGAAAGGTAAGGTTTAGTTTCGCTGCCTTTAAAATACTCAGTAAGTTCTGTTGAAAAAGTAGCACCTCATTTCAACAATAATTTTAAAGTCACCTTAGCCATATTCTGTAAATAAGTAACAAAAAGTAAGGAAGCACTGACAGTTGCTCCAAAATTTTGCTTAAAACCAGAAATATTTTCTCTACTCTTACTCCATATACTGATAGAACAGCAAATGCAAAACTGGAAAAGTTTCCAATACTGCATTTTTAAAATGTCTCATCTGCAGCCTTCAACTGCTCTGAAACAACTCACTAAAGTCGCTTTGAACCCAAGCCTTGAAACCAGCTTATGCATTACTCATCTATTATAGTGTAAAACCAGAAAAATTCAAACAAGTAACTATAGTTCTAAATGAGCTCCAGATTCAGAAAATTTGGGTATCACCTCTTCATATCCCCTTTCCCCCTAAAAAAGTTAAATTACCTGCTACATCAGCTAATTCACAGCACTTAGTTTTTGAGCTATGTTCAATTACTGTAAGCTTACCCATCCAATACTTCTGCTTGATACGGTATTTCAAGTTTGGAGTAGCTCTTCTCTTTCGCTTTAACAGTTATTTTCCCAGAAGATTGTGAAGCTTTTTTTGCTTTTGATGCTGTACACACAAGAATATAAGAAGTTTGTTTAAGCAGACGACAAAAAAACCCAACCAAATAAGCTCCATTACGTTGACTAGCATGAGTGGAAGAATAAAAGCACAGAGCTAACCCAGAAATGAAGTATCACAAAAGAGAAAAACGGATCTTAAGGTAATTTCAATAAGCAACTGACATGGAATAGGTCTAGGAAGTAAGAGATCTGAGTTCTGAATTCCTCCCTCTTAACACCAGTTAGTAAGCTTATCTACAATAGGGAAGCCTGTTTGTTCCTGTCAAATAAATAACTTGGATGTGTCCAGAGGATAATTCAGATCCTAGCGAGCTGAATTTCCCTCTTAAGAGTACGGAATACACCTATCCCTCCACTAAGAGAACACACACTTGAGATGGCTGGGCTCCTCACTTAGAACTACCAGTCGAGCAGGACTTTGGGCCAAGAACACAGCAACATTTTAATAATGAAGAAATCAAAGACAAACTTTAGAGAAACAGAACCAGAATCCATGTAAGAACCCAAACTACACAAGCACTAAGAATGATGCTCACAGGTTTGCCCCATCATTACAGAACAAGCAATGTTAGCCTGGTAGCAACATTGGCAGAAAAGTCAGGGGATTCAAATACTAGTCAGGAGAAACCACCATCCCCCTACAGCCCTACATGTATTAGGACAGCTGAAACAGCAAGTATTTAGGGTTGGCTGCTTCACTGAAAAGAATTCACCAAGTCAGTCCCTTAAACACATTAAGCAGCTTGACTGGATATTTTTCCCCACCTACCATTCCTTCCAAGATTTACTATATGTTAGTCAGTAGGTCCCCACATTCCCTCCAGCTTCAAAATCCAAGAAAGGATTTATTTATAGGCTAAAAAATACTTCACTCATCTTACAAACCATAAGCTGTTAAATATCTAAAGTCTTAATCAATAAATAGCAATAAAAAAAAATAAATAAATCAATACTCTCTTCTCTATCCATACAACTTCTAAAATTACGTCTACCTGAAATGAAGAACTTTTCATCTCTAAACTTCCATTTTTAAGCAATCCAGGCAGAAAGACCTACAGCACCAACCAGTATCTTAAAGCAGGAACATCTGAGTAGGTCAACAGCATTCTGACAGTTGATTAAAATCTCTATAAAGATGGAGGCACCTTTCTACAAAATGTCAGCATAGTATTTACAGTCACACTATGTAGGAGGAAGACAACGAAGCACTTCACTGAATTCACTGAATTTCACTGAATTTTTTTGGAGTTGGAAGGGACCATAGAGATCATCTAGTCCAACTCCCCTGCCAAGGCAGGACTACCCAGAGCGTGTCAGAGCATGCCACTCAGGACTGCATCCAGGCGGGTCTTGAAAATCTCCAGAGAAGGGGACTCCACGACCTCCCTGGGCAGCCTGTTCCAGGGCTCAGTCACCCTCACTGTGAAGAAGTTTTTCCTTATATTCAAGTGGAACCTTTTGTGTTCCAGCTTGTGCCCATTGCCCCTTGTCCTCTCACTGGCAACTACTGAAAAGAGTTTGGTTCCCTCCTCCTTCAATCCACCCTTGAGATACTTATAAGCATTGATAAGGTCGCCCCTCAGCCTTCTCTTCTCCAGGCTAAAGAGTCCCAGCTCTCTCAGCCTCTCCTCATAAAGATGTAAATGAAAGCCAGTACCAGCATACATAACATATCTTTGTAGGAAAGGTATCAGTAAAAGGTTTTTCCACCTTCACCTCCCTTTTTCTTTAATATTAATTCAAGATAGCAAAAGAAAATAAGCCAACTTTCACAGTGAGGTTCTCAAGAGCACAGCAGAACTCTACATCCATGGGCATTCCAACATAAAATGTAGTTTCTCTAGAAATAAGATTTTTGGACTCTTTTTTAAACTTTAGAAGGATCAAAGGACAATCCAAGGGATATACTCTCCTTCAATATACATTACTGTGAGGAACACATCCTGATTTGTTAGGATTTCTCAAAAACAATGCCTGTTTAGACTAAGAACACATTTTAAATAATCAGTGCCTTAACACAGGAATACTGCTTATGTTTAATAGAAGAATTAAGAATTCCTTCACTTTTCACCAGTATTTATCAGTCTAAGTTACTGATGATGATTATCAGAGATAATTCCTTCAGACATAACTGAAGTTAGAAGAACCATAAACCTTTTCCAGTTAGAAAATTCCATTTTTTTCTCAAAATTACAAATAACATTTTGTTTAGAGAATGAAAATAATTCACGAAGTTTCAGCAAGTTTTAAGGAGCACTTGACAAGCTCTAAGAATAGAGGAGCAATACTTACCATCAAAGCTAATACTTGCAACTTTGGTATATTTACTTTCAGAGGCTTTTAACGTAACTGGCTTGAAATGTACTGTAATAGCTTCGTTTTGTGGTGTAGGTCTAACACTCTGCAAACAACCAAAATATGAAGCACCCGTAAATTTATCATTGTTAACACTGTGCAGCCTTCACATATCCTTCAGAGCAGTGCAACTTCAACTAGTTTTGGCTGAGTTCTTACAGGTCTGTCTTTCTTATAATAAAGCAGCATTATAAGAGAATTTTTCTCAGGTCCTGTAAATTACTCAGGCACTACGCAGGAAAGTAGGCAAAGAGTCATCCTTAGGAATGTTGGATAAAGTGACAGTATGGCCAGAAACATGTTAATAAAGAAAAAAAGAAGCTTTAAAAAGATTCATTTTTCATTGTTAGTGCTGCAGGCTTACAATAACTAGACTATTTGTTTCTGGTGCACTCGTTAACAAAGCTGTTAACTGACTTGTGTAACTACTGGTGACGATACAGACATCTACTTGTCTCTGATCCCATGCTATGTCTGCAGAGCTGCCACACACAAAAAAACCAAATTTAACTATATATAACTTAACAGTTTTGTAAATATGAGATGACATTCTATACCAACATTTAACAAGATCACCTTTTGTATCTGAGGATTACTGGTTTAAGCTAAATGGAAAAGGTAAATTGGGCATTACTGGAATAGCAAACGTGTCAGTAGCCAGAGCTGATTTGTAGACATAGTCAGTGCTATGCAGCAGGATTATGGACTCCCTGTCAACATCTGAAGACTCTATAAAGATTGCTAGCAAACTCTTTATCTAGATTCCATGGAAAGAAACCAGGCATTGAGCATTTAAATGCTCTTATTCTTGTTTTGCTTAAAATTAGGACGGCTGCCATGATTCCTCCTCCCCAGCTGCCTCCTCCTGCTGTAAGAACAGCTCAGCTGCTCGTGTAGCAGCTGTTAACCTACTGCAAATTACAGGATGCTGTATTAAGGAAACTGAAATGAGTGCTGGTTTACCTTATGCTGGGCTGCAGAGGTTTAGCACCTGCTTCACAGGCAGCTGAGCCTTTCTTGGTCAGAGAAGAGCAAGGCAGAAAGCTAGTGGTACAAACCAATTACAGTTCTTCCAAGCTAAACTGTCCTTGACTGTAAATTCAAGCCATAAAATCATGCATACATAACTAAGTTCTGCAGTCCACGTGATCCTTAGAGGAAACAAGCAGTGCTGCTCCTGCAGCTAATGAATAATCTCTGTTAACTCAACTAGATGTTTTGTGTTTTGGATTTATAGCACTGGCCTTTGTCAACCATCTGCATACACGTGGTGCAGATATTTGCTATTTTTCTTCATAAGCCAATTCATAATTACCACTATTTTCTTCTAATGAAACCCATACTACAAAACAGATCTTGAGGTGTCTTTAAATAAAAAAAGATGTCTTAAAGCAGACAAAACCAAAGCTGTAATCAAGCTGACAACTTTTGCATGGCAGAAAGGATAACAACTTGTAGCAGCTCTTTTTACGCAAAAGGCTGGTTTTTAATTATTAAGTTTGAAATTATGCTGATTTCATGTAGTAAATAAAATCAGAAATATTAAGAAGGACAGCCTGGTGCCAGAAAAATGGGAGGTTTCAGAGGTGCATCTCTTAAGCCACAAGTATAACAAACCTAGACTTATTTACTAAAAATGGCTACACCTAATGAATTCAGTTAAGGAAGAAATTTAGCACTATTTTGTTGACAATGTCTTAATTTCATCATGCACATTTCTCATTTATTGCTTGATTACACGGTCTAAAAGGTAATACAGGATTAAGACAACTAAAGGAAAAAGAAACATCCTTAAAAATCCTTCTGAATTAATTTTTCTCAAATTTTAACCTACTTCAAATAAAGCCCAAGCAAAACTTGTCCTGATACGTGCCTTAAGAATCACCAAATATAGACAGGCCATGAGAATACATGCAAAATAAGTTCTACCAAGAATCTAGTAACACCAATTTTCTTAGAAAATCTCCTAACGGCAACTTCTGTGGGGAAGAAGAATCTATAATAGTCATGCTTNCGTGCCTTAAGAATCACCAAATATAGACAGGCCATGAGAATACATGCAAAATAAGTTCTACCAAGAATCTAGTAACACCAATTTTCTTAGAAAATCTCCTAACGGCAACTTCTGTGGGGAAGAAGAATTTAAAATAGACATGCTTCAGTAACACATGGCTCTCCCACGCAGTGCCCCAGGCAAGATTCCTGACCCTGCTGTATGAAGACACATTCAATATTTAGCATAAGAGCAGAAAACAAGGACCTCAAACATTCGAGAGAACACAGAGTGGGGAGAAGGCTTTGTGCTATTGCAGCAGTTATTGGAAAAGCCTTTGAAGGTTTAAGAACTACACCTATTCTAACAAACTAAAGAGAGGAAGAGTATGGGTTGAAACACTGGCACGTGCTCATCCATACTGTTTACCCGTCGGCAGGCTCCCAAACATAGTTTTGTCTTGTCCACCTAGCATATTGCTCTAAAGACTGAGCAGGCTGTAGACTGTTGCTTACAGGTAGTGAAGACACAGCTATCCTGCTGCAAGAGGAAAAAGCCCTGTGGCTACAGGCAGCAGACTAAGGCTGGTTGAGTTAGTGTCAGAACCACCTCTGTACTGTTTCAGTTGCTTTTACAAACACCATCATTTTGTCAGTCAAAACTTGGCCTTCAGCTTAAACACGGACACAGCTAACTAGTGAACATGAACTTTCATCATAAAGCACCATCCAGAACAGTCATGGAATAAACTACTACTAGAGTTTAATCTTTTAAGGTAACTTTCCCTTGATAATGGGAACTTTGCACTCAAATGTGCAAGCCAAAAACATAACGCAGAAATAAACGACTTCTTGCAGCTTGACAGGAGGGAAAAAAAATCTGCTCTACAGTATGTGAATTGTGACAGAAGTAAATACTTTCTTATACAAACATTTTTCATTTTCAAACTGATAGAAATCAGTTTCAATACACAGCTGTCCTGAAGTTCCTGGTTCTTTATGCATCACATATGATCAGGAGACCAAGTTTTAAAGTGTGCCTCTGCTTTTAGCAATCAAATGGGCTTAAACTGCCTTAAGTAAACACAAAATTCTCATTCTAGAGAAGGGGTAAAAGAAAGTGTTCGACAATTTACATTTACTAGATTTTTGACAGCATGGCTTAATTGTTGCAGCATGATAACACTTCATCCAGTCATGAAATAAATATGGTTCTCGCTAATAATGGAGAAAATCCTACAAAATGCAATTAAGGAAGTTTTTATAAAGAGTTTTAGAACCCAAAAAAGTCAAGTGACTCCCTCTTACTCTCTTCAACCAATTTGTTGGACCAGAGCATGACTAAGTACTTAAAGGCAGAACAACTACAACTCTGGCAACAGTATTAGCACTCTCTCACACGCAGATGACCTGAAGATATTTAGTTCCTCCTGCACCCAGCTTAAATATATGCTAAATATAGCCTTGGCCTTTTCTTCTGACATTAAGATGAAATTTGCCACAGTACTCTGTCTCACTGCTTTTAAACCCTAGCTCTAAAGGGTCAGAGTTCCATTTCTCAAGCTTTCCTAGAAGCAAGATATTCACCAGATTCCTTCCAAAAATTCTTTACTCTTGCTTACCACTTTGAAATTCCTTGACTGGCAAAGCAGCAGAAATTCACATAGTGCTTCAAATGCTAGAAAGGTTACAAACTTCACAACAAAGCTTTGCCTTAATGAAAAGAACAATTGACTTGAAGTACCATATCTGATACACTGAAGAATACATCGTATCTGGACCTATGAGGCAACTTTATCATTGCAAAAGCAAGTCCTAAAAGCTTTAAGACCACCAAATTTACTGCTTTGATACACTGTAAAAGAATAATTCATCTGGAAAAGTTCTGTCATGACATGTATAATGGTTATCAAATCATAGCCTTCCATTAGATTGCAGTCTATGGTTTATAGTCTGTGGTTCAAAAACCATACCTTAAAAATAAGAGTTAACTTTTCTTTTAATGGAGGAATATGAATCAGGGACTACATTATCATATATTAGAAGTGATACTGATGGTTTGAATATACGGTTATTTGCATAGTACTCTGGAAGTATATTACACACTTAAAAAAAAAAAAACCACACCAAAAAAACCAAGCCAAGAGCAACATAAAAAACTGTCCCTATGCCAAAAATCCAGCAAATCTAGTAAGACAGACATGATAAGACAGCAGACATAGCTGAAAAAATAATAAATTTACCAACCCTCCCATTGTAAAAAATCCTATACAGGTCTTTTTTTTTTTTAAATAAAGACGCTCCATGGAAGCTGGTTCATAGCTTACAAGTGCACCAGAGACCTTATAGGATTATCTGACCTCATTAATGCAATAAGCATTAGGACTTCGATCAATTAAATTCTGTTTGCATTACACTGAGTTTCTCTCGACAATTTTTAGTGAGTAACAACTTAGCAAGCATCGCAATAGACTATTATCACAGTGGAAAGTTACCCTCATTACTAAAAACGTGTCCTGTTTCTAGTTGCAATTCATCTATCCTGTTTCCTCAGTATCTTAGTTTTTGTTAGACCTGTACTCTTAAAATACTATTCCCTACAGTTAAAGCTGTAAGCTTTAAAAACACAGAAGTGCTCTCTAAGAGCTCAGTAAGGAACCTTTGCCAATCCTTCAGTCATTCCTCTGGCTCCTCTGGTTTCTTTTCAACACTTCAACACTTTTTGAAGTGCACTCTGACAAGGTATAGCTAGCTATACAACTAAATCTGGAAAACAGGGAAGACAGGAAGGGGAGAAGGAAGAAGTGAGAAAAATAGTGGGCAATGAGAAAAGTTACACAGGAAAAAGGTATGACTGAACAAAGGCGGGCTACCAGCTTAGAGCCAAAATTCTGTAATAAAAATAGAAAGCAGAAAAACCAAAACCTAGAATTCTGAAGCTGGCTGCACTTTACATGCAGCTGCAGTGATCTCACTGGAAAGGGCTCTAGAGTGTTTGCAGGCTTTTTTCTCATTTCAAGCTACAAAGCAGATAACCTCAAGAAAACAAGGGTCATTTTACAGTCTGCTCTTGAAAGCTACTCTTTGCTCATCTTAAAAGATTATGTCGAGCAACCACTTTATACACTCTCATGGAGTGTGTGATGAGGACAAAGAGTCCCATAGACTCTGCATTAATCTCTCTTCGCTGAACAGGAGTTACTGTTCTCAAGTATAAAAGCTTCCAGAGGCTCAGATATTGCAGGCACAGCCTATAAACTCTGAAACAGCCATTCAAAGAAAGCTATGAAGCAAATGAATTTTACCGTGCATACAGATTATTTGTCTTACTATTAAGTTATCTTTTCAGTCACACATCACCTAGCTTCTAATTCTGAACACTACATGGTAAACCTGTGAATGATCAATTTTTAATGAGAGAAAGAATATCCAAGTAGAAAGTTTCAAATTGAAAGGAAATAAAACTTACTGTAATTGGCACATCTTTTGTTCCTGAATTCAATAAATGCAGATTTAAAATTTTTGGCAGATCTGTTAAAGAACAAAAACCACACCTGGCTATTAGGCTATTTTCATATAAGAACCTTATACAAAGTCATCTGCACTAGCTGGTTTCTCATATAAATCCACTGTTGTTCAGAGTTAAAAAGTTAGACTAACATGACAGTATAGCCAGCCAAAATAGCTACTCCCAAGAATCTGACACACTTAAAAACTGCACTTTTGTGTATTTGTAGGTATCACACATTTCAGCTAACCACTCATATTTCCAACATATTAAGAAATGAACAGGCTAAAAATACTACAATGAATGATTTTGCCAGATGCACCAATATTCAGCAGAAACTAATCTTATTTAACATGTAAAGATTTTTAAATAAGTTGTGAGGAAAAGTACTTTAGAAGCTATTTTTTTTTAATTGAAAGAAGATATATACAGTTATTCTTCAGTAATGAGTCCCTTTTACAGTTTCAAAAGATACCTTCAGCTTTACTACTTCCTGCCATATTTTATTTCATTATACAATATTAATTTAAAATGTAAAATGCCAGGCTCAAATGTGTAAGTGGCACTTCAAAAAAAAGATCTTATCAAAGTAACAAATTTGATTAAGTTTCCACACTTCCATTATTCCCTGTGTCTGAAAATTATTAAAACTTGTGTAGATGTAAAGCAATCTTTCACAACAATTTTACGAATGAAGTAAACTGACAATAGTTTTCAGACCAAGTCACGTGCAACAGTAAGACTAATGCTATTACTACACTTATTACTGGATATGCAAACTACCGTTTGCTTGTACACATCTCAAGTATACTCACAGGTGAATACAGCTGTGCACTGTTTTAACGCACCCTGAACAGTACAAAGATAACTGGGCTTTCCTCTCCCCACCATACTCCTTATAAATACTTAGAGACTTGAAGTAGAGTTTACCTTGTGTTCGTAGTGTACCAAAATCTAGCATTTCTGTTGATGAATAGATTCCTGGCGCTTTAAGGAAAAAAAAAAAAAAGGAAAAAAAAGAGTTATTATTTTCTTATTATACTAAAAGTTAATTAAGTTGAATAACTTTAAAAAAAAAAACCAAGCAACAACAACAAAACAACCACTTTTCTACAAACCTGTTGTAACTTCTACTTCAACTGGGAGAATGATAAATTCTGTGCTGTCTGAGGCATTTGTTTTTATTCTAATGAAGGCTGTATGATTATCTGCTTCTCTTGAAGAAAAGCTGGCTCTCATCACTCCTTTTGTTTCATAGGGAGGTATTTCCTGATAAATAATCAAAGCACATTATGAGAGTGCAGTAATTATAAAAAAAGTCTGCCACACAAAAAAACAATAGAAGCATTGAATATAATCGTATTAAGAGAAGAAGCTGCAATAGCAGTAAGAGATAGGCTGCATGTTATTAAAGTTACCATTAAATTCTGTAAGGGTAGTTGTAATCATCTAATATCACACTGATTAAAAATAGCTACAGGCAAGAGGACTTTTACACCCCATTTGATTAATTGTGGTAAAAAGCAGACTAAATTGACAGAATCTATCAATAAATACAATTTATTCATAAAAATGTTATTGAGTGATGTAACATCAAAAATTGCTTTTGCATATTCTAATTGTTTTTTCTTCAAAGCAGACACAAAGTATACAGTTTCAGGGCTAAACACAAACTGAAATAGTGCAGAACTGCAAGTAGCCAGAAGCTTTTGGAGCTGCTGGTATATTAGTCACCAGGCAATTTACAGCAAAACGTCAAAATCTGGTTTAGCTTCTGTACCAAGCCTATTCCATCAGTTCCAGTCTGCACTCAGGGTTTGAAAGACAACTCTTTCTGTATTTGCTGGACACAGCTGCAACACAAGAGTAGCTTCAGAACCATAGCTAAAATACTAAAATTGCATATTCTTCCCCATCTAATTACAGAAGGGTTGGGGAACTGGATTTATATATTTTTTAAATAGAAGAAGGAAACCTTTATTTGCAACTTGGCACTTCTTCCACTTTAAAAGCAAATTAACATGGCAGAAAGTAGGATTTTTTTGAGTAGTCTTTGGATCAATTGATGATGTTTCAGTTGACAGCTTCCATTTTTATGTTTTGATGAAGGAAACTGGACAAGACGCAATCCATACAGGTGCAGATTGTCTTATACACCTACTCTGTGCTTTCTGTGGTACAAAAATCCATTCTGGAGGTCACACCATATTTTCCATGGCAGAAACACAGAATGGTCAGAGTTAAAAGAACCTTAAAGATCATCGAGTTCCAACTCCCCTGCCACGGGCAGGGACACCTCCCACTAGATCAGGTTGCTCAAAGCCCCATCCAACCCGGCCTTGAACACTTCCAGGGATGGGCATCCACAACTTCCCTGGGCAACCTGTTTCAGTGCCTCACCACTCTCACAGTAAAGGATTTCTTCCTGATATCTAATCTAAATCTACTGTCTTCCAATTTAAAACCATTACCTCTTACCCCATCACTACACACCCTTGTACAAAGTCCCTCTCCACCTTTTCTGTAGGTCCACTATAAGTACTGAAAAGCTGTTATAAGGTCTCCCTTGAGCCTTCTCTCTCCAGGCTGAGCAACCCCAGCTCTCTCAGCCTGTCTTCATAGGAGAGGTGCCCTAGCCCTCTGATCACCTTTGCAGCCCTCCTCTGGACTTGCTCCAACAGGTCCAAGTCCTTCTTATTTTGGGAGCTCTAGACCTGGACGCAGTACTCCAGGTGGGGGTCTCACCAGAGTGGACTGGAGGGGTAGAATCACCTCCCTCAACCTGCTGGCCAGTCTTCTTTTGAAATATGATATATCCAGGATATGGTTGGCTTTCTGGGCTACCAGCGCACATTGCCAGCTCATCCAGCTTCTCATCTGCCGATATCCCCAAGTCCCTGTCCTTTGCATTTAGCCTGGCTGAACTTCATGAAGTTTGCGCAGACCTACTCCTCAACCCTCTGGATGGCATCCCATCTCTCTAGAGTGTCAACCGCTCCACACAGCTTGGTGTTGTCAACAAAATTGCTCACGGTGCATTCAATCCCACCATCCATGTCACCAACAAAGATGTTAAATAGTACCAGTCCCAGCACCAACCCCTGAGGAACACCACTGGTTTCCACTTGTACATCAAGCTGTTGACCACATCTCTTTGAGTGCGGCCATCCAGCCAATTCCTTAACCGCTAAGTGGTCCATCCATCAAAACCATGTTTCTCCAATTTAGTACAACACAAGTACAACAAATGCTGCAAGACATGAATACTCACCCATAGCTTCCTTGTACCTCCTTGCTGACCTGTTGGAAGCTCTAAATGGAGATCACCTCCACTGGAATACATTTCTACCACCTGAGGTGGATAACAAGAAAATGTTAACACTCAGCTTTAAAGGGATCCTGTTTTAGTTATCAGGTATTGTAAGGTCCAATGGCATCAGTTAGCAACTGTGTGACTGTTGCAGTATCTTATAAATTCACATTTTTAATGATGATATAGCCATTTTCTAGTGCTACACTTCATGCTTTCTGTAGCATATACTTGTTGGTTACAAGACAACGTATAGGTATAGACATCAATCCTGCCTTAACATACGAATGCTTGCCAATGTTACATACTAGGGTACACCATAAAGACACCTTATGCTTTGCAAAACAAGCAGAAGGAAACTAAGAGGCAAGCATAGATTAAAAGCACAAGATCTCTTCTACTTTGTTTGTGTCAGTATTTTTCCTAATTACCAGTGAAGCTTAATTCTTTATTTTGCAGTAATGATAACCATTTTAAAAATGGAAATTTCAAAGTAAGACCTCAATTCAGCAAATTAAGAGACTTGTGAGCATAACCTACAATTTCTAGAACTGATTTGCATTTAAACAGAAAAAACATATATATAGAATGAAAGACCTGGCCTCAAATAGCTTTAAAGTTCAACAGAATTTTAAGAAATACCAAAATAAAATTTCAGTTTAATATCATAAACATAAATGAGCATTTAATGGTTTTCTCTTAGGCTCACCTGCAAAGGTTCACTGTGAGGGTTATGTATATTTATTATAGGAGAAAAACTGCTATTTACAGGAACTCGTGCCCCAATAAATGGGCGCAACCGATAGGGGTTCGGTACTCCAATGCCAAACACCTGGTTCAGAAAAAAAGAAAACCAAACTTAATTAGCTGTATGTAATGGTTGCAGAGCCTAACGTATACGTGCCAGTTTTAGCAATCTACCAAGTACTTTTTCAATTAATTTTATAATATACTTCGAACATTTAAAAACAGTATCACGCTAAAGCACTAATATAAAACCCAAACCGGTTCAATCTGCAGCTAAAGGGTATTTCTCATAGCTACTACTTACACTGACATATTTAGAACACAGGAAGTCAAAATGTCATCTTTTTTTCTGATACCCTGAAACACTACATACCAGATAAAGGTTAAAAAGATGTGAAATACATTTTAAACATACCATTATGGAACGGACTATCCATATGGGAAACATTTTTGTCGTTGTTTTCAAAACACTGTCATGGTAAGAGTCTCATTCTTTCAACAAGAGGATTTCTCTCACTTTTCAGACTCTCTCATCTGTTCGGTTTATCTTTCTGAATCTCAAGCAAGTAATTTTTTGGCCAGCTTAATGAGTAACACTGTCTTGCCACTGGATCAGATGAGCACAGAGCTAAAGAACAATCTAGATCATTGCAATAAGCCAGTAAAATAACACGTAAAGAAACTGGGAGGATTTTAAACCCTACATAATTTCATCGGCCTGGCTTACAGTACTGCCCTACAGATATTTACAATGGTATACCGCTGTGTTACAACAAGCAGCAGGAATGGAAACCTCTTCAACTAGGTTGATAAAAAACCCCATCACCACTATTGTGCAAATATCTTTGGATGGTTAAACTTGCCATAATAGATACTGTTCTGGTTGATTCACACTTCACAACTTCTTCTGAAAGACTGTAATTCTCTTACCTGATAAGTAAATACCCCATGATTAGAAGTGTTAATAAATAAAGTGTTCTCTACATTTCCCACTACTCTTGCGAGGAAAACTACATCAAAGGACGTATTCCCTCCTGGAAGAATTTTCTGGAAAACATAAAAGCAAGCAAGCAGAGGAATAAGCAAAACCGTATTGAAGATATTCCACCATGCAGATGAACAACAGGTTTTGTGCTATGGAAGACCTTCTTGTGTTCTTTATAGAAAACTGAAGTTATAAAGTCTACTGCAGATTTGGAAAAAATGAATAGAAGTTTTACACAAATAGAAATGCAATAAAAAGTAATAAAAATACCAATATTTTACAACTATTACCTAGTGCAGGATCATATTTAATAATTTTTTATGTTAAATTCTGAACTTCAGAATTCAGCTTACCACACAAATATTTTGGACAGAACATTGGAGAAAGACAATTCCTACAAGACTTCCAGAAGTGAGAAAGGTTGCTTATAGACAGTTTTTTTGAAGTTTTAGTGTTTACATGGCCCCTGCTTAGCCACAGGCCCTGCAGACAAAACTGAAACTAGAAGACTATATCTGACAGTAATGTGGTTAAGAGTTAACCCTGCTGACACCATAATTTTTAACTTGCAAGTTCCTGTAACACGATTGCAATAATTGTAAGTGCATTGGAGTGACTGCTTCACACCAACACCACTTCACTGTACAATTTGCAGAAAAATTATAAGAACAGCTTGTTCCTGTATGTGCTGTAAGGCAATGTAAGCTTAATCACTTCAGCAACAAAGGAGATTGGCTGTTAAACCGTCAGTTACAGCATACACTTCCAATATAGTCAGAACTCCTATATTTCATTCCTTTTCTTCTAGTAGGGTGTCCAGATTCCAGCTGGGATAGAGCTAATTTTCTTCCTACTAGCTGGTATAGCACAGTGTTTTGCATTTAGGATGAGAATAACGTTGGTAACACACTGATGTTTTAGTTGTTGCTAAGTAGTGCTCATACTAAGTCAAGGACCTTTCAGCTTCTCATGTCCTGCCAGCAAGAAGGCTGGAGATGCATAAACTGGGAGGGGGTCAGGGTCAGCCAGGACAGCTGACCCAAACTGGCCGAAGGGATATTCCATACCATATGATGTCATGCTCAGCATATAAACTGGGGGGAGTTGGCTAGGGAACAGCCACTGCTCAGGGACCGGCTGGGCATCGGTCAACAGCCAGTGAGCAACTGCATTGTGCATCATTTGTTTTGAATAATTATTTTTTTTTCCCCTTCCTTTTCTATTCCCCATCCGACTGTGGGGGGGGAGTGAGAAAACAGCTGTGTGGTACTTAGCTGCCTGCCAGGTCAAACCACAATACATGGTTTGTGTGTGTTTCCGTGCTCAGTTCAAATTTGCTTGGAAACTGATATGAGATCAAGAACTGTAGTACCTTAATTCTTTTAGGTATGTATTTATTGCAGTAAGTAGCTCAATTAAAGAAGGGAGGGAGATCGAGCTCCCTTTTGGGGGGAAAGGGGAAGAAAAAGCTCATTTTGAGAAAGCAGAACAACTTACCCTATTTTGAAAAAATGATGCATGAAAATGTGATGTTGTAGCAGATATTGATACTAATGTAATTGTTTCTTCTGAGCTAGGGTTATGTAGGTAAACTTTTTCCATTTTTGGCATTCCAACTGGCCTGTCAAAACAGAAAGAAAATATTTTTAAACTGTTAGAATTCTAGAAAATAGAGCATTGGGCTTTATCCCGTTCAATCAGATACGAACATAACAGTGACGAACACTGACAGTAGAACTTTGCATTAAATCTTTTTTCAAGTAACATATATAAATTCTACCTTGAAGAATTACTTAGTTAACATCTTTTCCATTATTTTATTGATTACTTCTCCTTAAGGCTTACTTAACATTTTATCATCCTCTAAAATGAAATGCTATTTTTCAGGTTTTTACTTCAGCATCAGAAGAGGCAAAGTTTTCTACTATGCTAGAACCTTTTAATAACTATCTTAAGAAAGGTTGCACACAGCAACTTAAAATAATCAACACAACACTGACAAAAGTCCAAGCATAATTTTTTTCCTTATAGGTTGTAAGTAGTCTTTCCCAGAACCCAGAATTTTTCCGGTATTGTATTTTTTAATATGCTCTACAGAATGAAGTACACAGACATGTACAGTAACAACTATTTTATTTGTATATTGCATTTGAATTCATACCTTAAGAAAAAAAATAAGAAATGCTTGAGATAAATTCTAGAATTTAAGAAGTCTAAAACACAGAAGTCAAACAGTTAAACAACAGCACACTAATAATTTATTCCACACGAGCTTTAGGCTTCTTCCTTTTTGCTTACAACTGCTGACATGACAATAAATGTTTCAGTTTGAACAATTATTTTTCAGACTTTGGTATCTCTTCAAATTTTTTTTCATGCCTTTTAACACATACGTGTTAGGCATCAGCACCAAAGTACTAATAAAGCATGTAGATTGCAATTTGCTCCAAATTAAATTTCTAACTCAAAATAGTTAACTCAACTTTCAGGCTACATGTGTTCTATGTAGCACTCCCATCCATGTCACTGCTCCAAACATTGCAAGGACCACAATAGTATTGATAAGAATTAACATCCATGGTACCTAAAGTGACGATGACCAGTAACAGGCAGTTGTTCTGCCATCCACAGTTAACTTTAACAGGCCAAATAATAAGTGCTATTCTAGTTGCACAGTTTTTCAACTTGATGAGGGGGAGGGTGTGTCTTAACAGACAGAGCAACGTAAGTTTGCTGTAAATTAAAGGTCGCATTGAATGGAGGACTTAGTAACAGTAATCAAACTATACCACAATTTAAAAAATGATTGCGGTAGCAGACAGAACCTCCTAGTTACGAAACATGGTCTAAATAGATAGACGTTAAAGACCATAATATTAATTCAAAGACACAATTATGAACCTTAAATAAACTGCATCATCACTAACAGTAGAACATATCTGCCCTTTACTACTGTAAATCTCCTTGCTTGCTTGCTGATTCCTCCTAATTTCATGTCTCCATCAGCAAATGCTTGTTCTCGATCCTTCTTTCACTGTCAAGAAAAGTCTCATTTTGACTTCTCCAACTTCACTTGTAATAAAGATGACAATTTCTCTTTTAAAACCCACACAAAACCAGGTTAAGCCATAACATGAAAATACTCATATCTTTTGCCAGTATACACACGGATATTAGAAAGAGAAATGGTTTATCAGCTGTGATGTTTTGCATTAACTGCTGTAACTGCTACATTGTTGATCAATGGAATCAAACAGTTAACCTCTACACCTGTTTTCAGTTTGCTAGGGAAAAGCTTATCAGACTAGAGGAATTTGAATGAGAGCCAGCCTTCCAATGTTCCCCATCTCTACCCCATCCCCAGAAAAAACACGCCAAACCAAACTGAAAAAACACCCAAAACAAAAAACCAACCACCAAGACACAAAAGCACAAAACAACCACCCAGAAAAGCACAACTGATCCGGAGTTAACCAGGACCCCCCAAATGCTGAACCCACTGCTCCAAACTGACATCAGTACAGATGGGCTTGAGGATTTTATCTGCTTGGTAACTGTGAAAGCCGTAAGTAAGCTTTTGTAACTGTCAGCAATTTTGCAGTGAATTCATTTTTTTAGAGAAACTGGCTGTGCCTTGAAGAAGTACTCTCTGATTCTACCAACATCAAAAAATACAATGGTCTGAACTCCTCCAAAATCGAAGAAAGCTCTTTCATTTTCTCCTGAGGATCAGCTGTCTTTTCCCTAGTTCTCACTGCAGTTTCTCATTCTCCTCACTGGAAGACATGCTGCCAGCAGCATCTTGTTGCAACTCTTTTGCTTGCCAAAGTGCACTTTCTGGATACTTCTCTTCCCCAGAGCATGTTCAGTAGCTCCCCAAGACAGGGAAACCATCCTCCTATTACAATGCACTCAAACCCAGCCTTCATAAAAGGAGCTTAAGAGCTGAAGACAAGACTCAAGCAGAACAGTTCCCACCAACCACAAGAGCAGGAAGTGAGAGAAGATGAGGTAGATTTTAAGCACTGTATTACATGTGTGCAAATGACAGGACTAGCATATCACCTGTGGTCTCTACAGAGAACCAGCTGTGCACTGAAAATCTAAGATCAGAGTTGACTTTAAGAGACACTTTTTATCATGCACTATGTGGGAAACACCACCAAGCCAAGAAAACTATGTTGAATGAACTGGTAATACTGAAGTGCCAGCCTGCTCCTGTCAGGAAGGTAGTTTGGAAGTAAGACTCATTATCCCAGGAAAAGTTTCAAATATTAACAATCTTTTAAGGTCTTCATGCTTTTCCAGTTCTGAAAAAAGGAGAATATAAGACAGTATACTTGAGAGGCTAAAGCCTACAAAACCAAGTAGGGAAGCAGCCCTGGCAGGCATCACAATTCACTAACTTCAGATTCTAGACTAAACCACCACAGTATAATTATAGGTGATAAAGGCAGAAGTCACTAAAAAGGAATTCTCTTGCCAGGACTATGTTTTAGTTAACTGTTTTGTTGACCATTCTGATTTAGAAACAATAAGTCCAGTATTATGTTTTGCTCAGATACAGTTTTCCTTATATTCTTTAAGCTTGATGTTAGCCAAATCTACAGAAATAGGACAAACCTCGCTTGCTTTTTCTGCCATCAGACGTGGTAAAACCCAGGTAAAGCAGTGCACACCAGGCATCCTTTAATGAACCTACATCCCAAGAAATAATCACATAAGGGATGCTCTCCAGGCTGCAGATTATCAAGCCACAACGATCTCCACAAGTATAGCATTACCTGGTGCCAAATTTTACAGCAGAATTTCCTGGAGCAGTCAGAGCTAGCACTTCTCACTGCAAGAAGCTGGTACAGACACACACCTTTGGGCAAACACGAACTGTCAAAGCACGTAAGATTTTGTCCCTGTATAATGCTAGGTCCACCTACACTGATAAAAAAAACAGATACCACAACCTAGATGACAATATGGTAATTAACAAGGGTGAGGTTCAAATTGGTAAAGAAGCCTCTGTTCATGTTCTTCACTACTGCAACTCAATTCTTTCCAAAGTCTGTGTTAGTATCTGCACTGCGTTGTAAGCATGTCCTTGCAATGATATTCATTGCTGCTCTAGGGACCAAGAGGCAGATTTTTTTTAACAGAGGAAAGCAGCTCCTGCAAAAAGCTGGGCAGATGAGTCGTTGAGTTATTGGCTCAAACCTAACTTGCAAAATTATCTAGCTATTCACTGTGAAGCAAATATGGATTGAGAAAGTGCCCTTTTAGAAGAGTAATTACATTTTTTCTTACTGCATATAGTTTAGACATCTCTGTAAAATGTTCACTTGATTTATGAAAACTGATACAAATCTATTACTGAAAAGCAAAGGATATAAATTCAGCAGAAGCATTCTTCTTCTTCCATCTCCTATTCTTTATTATGAGACTGGATAGACAACTGAAGTCAAACAAAAGCTTCCCTCTTAGATTTCGGCATGCTGGGAATACAGATAAATATACTCAAGATTCAATTCAGGTAAATTCCTCATGAATTTGAGAGTTTAACAAATATATTTTCTCCTAAGTATTTATTTATTTTGGTATCTTTGGCTACTGCTGAAACAATTGTAAGACTAGTTGCCACAGAGCATATAAAAAGTTTCACGTAGGCTAAATCAAACGGGATTTAGCCTTCACAGGATCTAAATTCACAGTATTTAAATCACAGGATTTAGATTCACTCCTGTGTAAGATAGGAGTGAACAGCAGAAGCCTAGAAGACAAAAGTGTAATGAAGCGGAAAGCATACAAAGTCAGGTGCCAGCAAAGCTCTCCTAGTCTCCAAATATATGCAGCTTGGGAACTTCCTGAACCAATGTAGGCGGTTCTCCAGTCAGAAGATCTGAGAAAGTGTGCTCCATCAAGAAGAACTTGGGTGTTGACTTGTAATGTATTCAGCTCCTTTTAATTAAATGAAACAAGATAGACTTGCAAGGTTCCCTCTACAGACTGAAAGGGAATGCCTTTTGTACCCCATTCTGAAGAAAATACTAGTTTCTTATGTGAAGGAAGCCTGCACGGTATACAAGACTAGAAAATTAGTGACTACAGAGTTCTTCTTCCTTCACATGAAACCATATGCATCACTGGTTAAATGACACAGGCAAGTGGCTCCTTTAACTGAAGTTAGAGTAACTGAAGCACCTAAGTTTGAGAATGCAAATGCATCACTAACTTGGAGAAGCAAAAGAAAAGACAACGGTTTTATTTTCGTATACGTACTAACCTGTAGACCAATTGTTTCTCAGCTTCCAGCTTTCACTGACTTTTCACAAATTAAGAAAGTTATTTTGTATTACACTTGACAAAAAGTTAGTATCCATGTAACATACTAAACAGAGCAAACACCCCATTGTATGTTAGAAATCTAACTTAGATTCCATACAATGAACCATACCTTTTCCAAACAGTTAGCAAAACCCCATATACAAAACAGAGCCTTATCCAATCATGTCACCAAATGTGATTTGAATGAATGAAGAGTGTAAAAAATTATTATTTACTTTGGCAGCATTTTGCAGTCTAGCATGATATGTGAATAAAACCAGAGGCAGATCTGGACTAAATGTCAATTTACTGTCCACAGTTTCTTATATTTAGCAAGCTCCAATGGAAATGAAATTTTCATTTTGCAGCATTTGAAAAAAAAAGAAAAAACAAGAAAAAAAAAAAAGAAAAAACTCCCCAGACTCTCACAAATAGAAATGTAACGAATGTACCATGAGAACATATGGCTGCACATTATATGTACCTTATAGGTCCTTTCACAATCCGTAAATATGTTTGTTTAAAATGTAAGAAAACCAGCGATTTGGATAAACCCTCTAGTTGCTAAAATTGTCCACTACTCTCTGCTAGAAGAGTTCTTGAAGAAAATAGATCAGTTTGCTAAACTTCCCATCCTCTTATGTTACTTCAAGTAACATAAGGTCTCAAGACCTGCAAGAACGTATCAAATATTTGATCATTACCAAGCAATTGCTTTCAAGGCCAGCTTAAGCTTTCTTCGAATATCCTGCCAAATAAGAAACATGAAAATGTTACAAAAAATCCCCTAAGGAAAACGTTTCAAAGGAAATGCTAGGTGAGATTGTTTATCAACAGAAAACGAAAAGACAGATTCTCAGAATACTATCCTACCAACAAGAAAACTTTGTCTAGAGAATGGGACCTTGCTCAAATTGAGTAAAGCAAGAATCTTCATTCGCCACAGAAGCATATGTTGATCAAGGATTAAAATACTACTTTTGCTAGAAGCAAAATTTCATACACTACCAATCATTTCTATGAACAGGAAGTATATCAACTTCATCTTTAAAATAATTCCACATTTTAAAATTTTGATGGTAAGCAGTTCTAGCTTATATTGTGTTAGTATCCTAAAATACTCAATACCTTAGTGCTCCATTACCAAAAGTTACTTCTACCAAAAGCTTAAGTGAACTTAAAAAGAACTTAAAAACTTTACTTTTGACATTGTCAGAGTTGAATTAACACAGATGAAGGCAATGTATCAAGATTTATGAAGATTCAAGTTCTCCCACAAAGCAGATACAAGAACTGAATATAAACTGCCCTGCAACAGTCGTCTTCAGTCTTTGCCCAGATGGGCCACTTCCAAGATCTCCAATATGAAGATTTGTCTCATACAGAAAGCCAAATAGGTCATGGCTGTTCTGCCAAAATAGCCTCTGAGCAACCAACTCCCAAAGCTATGGAAGACGACGTAATGGTTACTGTTTGTGTTGTTAGAACACCTCAATTATTCCATTCCCGTTTAACAACAGGGAAGAGTAACAGATTCAAAGAGAGATTACAAAGGAACAGAACACAGCTAAGAATAAAGGCAGCTAGTTGTGGAGCTGGCTTTGGGTGGAGGGATTTTTCTTGTTTGTTCTCTTTGAAGCCCCAAATCTCTAATATCCAACATATTGCAGAATTCGTTCCAGAGGAAGACTGATGTTGATTCAGAAACACAAGCAGGAGGGTTCCACATTAAGTAACCAAATGAGTATTCCACTTAGTGCAAGCAGTCCCCTGGAGCAGTGATATAGGAGAACCTGCATCAGTTCCACCCCATTCCCAGAGGCTTAATGTATACAGAGAACATTTGGGATCTCTTCAAGTGAGCTGAAGATTTGCATATCCTAACATGCAGCATACATTTCCTTTGATAAATGAGAGATTACCTGGATTGCCTTCAAAGTGGTAGAATACGGTAGTGTTTATTTTATATTAAAACGGCATTAAAAAACCCCCAACTGCTGTAAAACAGAAGTATAAGGCCATTGTAATCTCATCTCCAGGTGGAGCACAGGAAGTGTGGCTATAGCACCTATTTATCAACTTAATACTGATTTTGATTTTCAGATCCCTAGATAAAATAACTTTCAATAAATATTACTGCTGCTCAAGATGGCATGTTTTTGTAAAATCTGATTAAACCCACACACTCCTAGTAGACCAAAAATGTCACAGGAAGAATGGGTTAGCTTACAACTGAAACTAAATATCGCAACTTTCTTTAGCCTAGGAATGATGCATGATGATAGCTCAGCATAAACATGAACTTTGAACAAGCTTGCTCTACTAAATGCTACATGCTAGCTATTCAGAAAACACCTCTTAAGTACAATACTTATTCAGAAACTAAAAATGCATTTTATGCCTTTCCTGAAGCCCATAATTAGCAAAGAAAGAAAAGCCAGAATTTGAATGTGAAAAACCTGTCTATTTTAAAAGGCAAAAAAGCCAAAAAGCTTAAATCTGCATAATCTGACTTCTAAGGTGCTTGGCACCTGCAGTTTGTTCCCACCATAAGATTGAGTTACTCAGCATTTCTCAGAGTTGGCTCACTTTTATTTAAATGCCTAAGCACAGATTTTAAACTGAACTTTAGGGCTTCGTATCTAAACCTTTTCTAAAACTGCTTTTGACGTGTCACTGGAGCTTTAATAAATCAGAAGACAATTTCTGCCTGAGATTATGATGTAAACTACAACAGATACAGTAATCATCATATATTATACTGTTAGAAAAAAACCCAAACAGAACGAAGATTTAACAAACAGGTCCCCTATCTTAACTGACAGAAGGCAGGACAAGAGGAATGCTGTTCTGCATTTACTGTACAGAGCCCTTCTTAAGAGATTTGCATGACTTTAACAGTGTACTGGATCTACACTATCTCTTCAGTGCTTTCAGCTCTGACAAGAACAGCCTATATAAAAGCTGGGGACCTGGGGCTGTTGGTCAACTGTCAGCTGAACATGAGCCAGCAGTGTGCCCAGGTGGCCAAGAAAGCCAACAGTATCTTGGCCTGTATCAGGAACAGTGTGGTGAGTAGGACTGCAGAGGTGATCGTCCCTCTGTACTTGGCACAGGGGAGGCCCCACCTCGAATGCTGTGTCCAGTTTTGGGCCCCTTATCACAAGAAAGACATTGAGGTGCTGGAGTGGGTCCAGAGAAGGGCAACAAAGCTGGTGAGGGGTCTGGAGCACAAGTCTTATGAGGAGCAGCTGAGAGAGCTGGGGTTGTTCAGCCTGGAGAAAAGGAGGCTGAGGGGAGACCTTATCGCTCTTTACAACTACCTGAAAGGAGGGTGGAAAGAGGTGGGGTCAGTCTCTTGTCCCAAATCACATGCGACAGGACAAGAGGAAATGGCCTTAAGTTGTGCCAGGAGAGATTCAGGTTGGGTATTAGGAAAAATTTTTACACTGAAAGGGTTATCAAGCATTGGAATGGGCAGCCCAGAGAAGTGTTTGAGGCATCATCCCTGGAGGTGTTCAAAAGACAGGTTGACATGGTGCTGGGGGACCTGGTTTAGTGATGGTTTTTTTGTCAGAGTCAGGTTGATGGTTGGACTAGATGATCTTGAAGGTCCCTTCCAACCTACATGATTCTATGATTCTATAAAAAAGCAAAAATATAATGAAGAACAGCCTAAAGAATTTATGACACTGTCTGGGGTCTATTTTTAGAAAAAAAAAAAGAAATTAAAAAAGCATCTTTGGAAATTCTAAAGCAAAGAAACACATGTAGCTTTCTTCAGATAGGCATGCAAAGCACAGATGACCTTTAAAAGCAAGATATTTCAGAGCACATTAATATAGCACTTTATTCATATTAGAAAAAGGTGTATAAAATACATTTGAAATGTCAAATCCTGCAATTACTATGAAATGAAAACTTTTAGAATTTTAAGAGAAACCCACTTAAAATTAAATCAATAGTTAAGTTTACAGTAACTCTAACAAAGAGCAAACTGCTCCACAAGTTTGAGTTTGTACTGCAATTGCCAGTATAATTTTTTAACTCTAACCTAATTTGTTATAGCAGAGATGCAGTAGAGCAAGGCTTACCACTAGGCATTTTACTATTCAATTTAGAAGCTCAAATAAGCTCTTATGTAGGACTAGTTACTGATATTACAAAACCAACAAACACACACATTGGAAGCTAGAGATTCTGTAATTTTGAAGGAATAGTGTGTTTGGGACAGAGTGATTTATTATGTCTTTACTCAGAAGGAAGTTACATTTTTTTTTAGACTGAGCACAAATAAATTCTGTAAAATGAGGCATTTTCATACAGCTTTGCTATTTAGTAGCATTAGGTGGGTGTGTTTTTTTTTTAGGAGGGTGTGTGGGGCTTTTTTGTTTTGGTTTTTTTTTGTATATAGGTTCTTTTTGGAAAACAATATACAGTTACAGCCTCTCTGCTTTCACAAACAGAAGTATACACCACATCAATACACAGGAGCTTCCTTTCACATCTCCATAGTACTGTTCAATGGTCTTTCCTACAGACAAGAGATACTATATTTTTATTAATAATCCATGGTTTTCCTGTAAATAAAGCAGCCGTTCAGCCAGCAGCAGTGCTGGTTGAGGATGGGGGAAGCAACACCATGGTAAAGCACACCTGGATTGTTTCCTTACTTCCAGGTTGAACTGTTAATAAAATGTTTGAAATGTCCTCAGTGTGCTGTACCTTGTGTCAAAGTAATCGTGCACAGAGGCCATATTCATGCACACCAATTTCAGAACAGATTTTGACTGACAAGAAGATCAATGACTGTTGCTACGTATACACAGTAACCAGTTAGTGGTAAGAAAAGTTAAGACAAGTAGTTCTCAGATGATCTGATTACAAACAGATACATTGTTGAAATTGTTACACTTCCTTCCTCCCGCCTTTCTTCTATGTTTTAGAGAAGTCACAGATAAGTTTGCTGCAAGCCACTACAGTCATACTGAGAATCGAAACAGCAACACGGAGCATGGAGCTAGGTTCCCAGACACTGTTTGTTCTACTTGAGGCTATATTTTCACAACTCTACCTTACTGTTCTAATAACTGCAGGTCCTCTGACAAAAGTTTTTTGCCACCAAAGCAATAGCAAAATGGACGTGCTGGAATAGATGCTCTCTGACATGGGTTATGTACAGGCAAGAAGGTAACCTCACCTCAGTACATTAAGTTTTAAGTCTATAACTGTTTCCACCCTACAGAGCAGCTGTACAAGCACCTAAAAATTAAATGCAAGTCCCTACACTGCCAAGACCATGGCAGCTGATAGGTTGCTACATGTGTCTAAGACTGACTACACCAGCTCTCTGGAGCAAGTAGGTCAACCTACAGCTATGGACAATCTATCGATGCAATTTATGTATACAACCTTCTCCATCAGTTTTAAATGCTCTTGAGAATTCTTCTTTTTTCTATTTGTCTAAGTAAACAGATCAAAAGACTTTTCAACTTACTGTTCATGGAAATCCAGCATTGGTGGCTCAAACCGGAGAGGTCGGCAATTTCCCCGATATAGGGATACACTGCAAGAAAAATTGAAACACTGTGAAAGATACTGTTAAATGATACATTGTTGCTACCTTCCCATCTCAAACTGCCCTTTCTTAGCAAAACATTTATTAATACTAATAATAGAGCAAGTAATTCAAAAGAAAAACAGCTTGACAAACTCGTCTAGTCAGAATACTGTAATTTTACCAACCACTTACATGATTATGTGGTGTCTCCAAGAAAAATTACGCAAGAGAATGCATCTTGGAAATGGACATAGTTGAAACGTTAGTTGTCCTCTCTATAGTGATGGCTAAGTGAAACAGTAAGCTAAACAGATTTATATCATCTTTCATAGCAATTATCCAAACATCTTCCTCAATGTATAACAGTAATTTACATATACGTTATGAGTTTCTCTAGCTACATCTATACTAGTACATAAACAATCTTGAACCCATTTGATGGTATTGAGCACACATGGGAGAAAACAGCCCATGTCAATACTGTTAAAAACTTGATTTCCAGAAGACAGATGCTCTGCTCTGAAAGATTCCTTAGCTTTGCCTATACTAACTTCCCACTGGGAACTATTTAGGAGAATGCTAGTAGATGAAGACTAAAACTTAAATACTCAAACAATCCAGCAGCAAAACCAACAAAGTATCTGGAAACATTCTTTACCGCTGCTTATTTTACCAGTACAGTTACATAGAGCACAATCAATAACCCACAATATAAGTTACAAGAAAAAATACAAAACAGCTTCATTGACTAAAAAATTTTCATATTCAGAGTGATGTGACTGTGACCACACGTAACTATTTCTGTAATTCAGTAACACTTTATTTTGGGCTGAATAAAAATCGTATTAATAAAATAAAACATAAAACAGGGAAACAATAATGTAAAAGAAATAAATAGGAAAGGCTAGAGAATGGCTTAAGACCAATGGCTCCTGAATGGCCCAAGACCATCAAGTGAACTCAATCTAATCCCATCCAGCACACTTCCAGGAAAACTAATTATTGACCAAATTCGTATGTCTTTCCATACTTCAGAACTACTTCAAGAAGGAGCTAATTACAGGAGTAAAAATTTAAGAATAGGGTATGAAACCTTAACTGTATTCTCTAATAACACAGATCTGGGCAACAGGAACAGTGTAATAAATCAACAGCTTCTTAATAAAAATACAATGTCTCAATGATTCACTCTAGTACTCCACAACTGAATCTTCACTACCTCGGGTGTAATACATGTGTAATAGGGAGATCTATCCATGCCGATTGATGTAAATCTCTCCAAGTTTGGACATCGAAACATCTTCAACACTACTTAGAGCTTAGTTGTTACAAATAGCTTTATCCACAGAATAGAATTAAAACACTATTGGTACAAGAGTAGGCATGGTACAGTTAGCTTTGGTGTATACTTATATAAGCATGTGTGCATGCATGCACATGCATGTGTATATGTGTGTGCATATACAGATTACAATAAATCTGAAGATCAACAATAGAACTGAAAGTGTAAGAAACACTAAGAACTGTATTCAGATCTACAGAAAATTACGATTCTTGCTGCTATTAACTGCTGCTGTGACTCATTACAGCTATCAAATAAGAGAGAGCTTGGGTATAGCTTCTCAGCCTAAAAACCAAACCTTGTGGAACAAGTGCTCAACAAAACAAAGTTTACAGAGGCACTGAACATAAGAGAATAAAGTTGGAAAATTACATTAGCACTGATATTTTGAAAGGATAAAACAAGTCAATAATAAGTCTTCAAAGCAATCATCTCACTTTTCAAAGTTTATGGTCCAATTTAAAAAAAACATTTAGAGTGCATTTTTAAAATGAAAAGGACTAAACACTCATGTACCTCCATTGTCAAGGTAACTCTAAATGAAAACTACTCTTCTTCAATAATGAGTTTTAAAATCGTTCTGTCAATTTTTTTCCAATTTCAAAACTCTAAACAGTCAGCCAGCACCTCTTTTTTATTGACAATTAAATATTCGTAAAAGGACATATAAATTCCTTTTGTGGAAAAGTTATCAGAAATATTTACAGAAGAGATAATGAAGATCTTCCTTTCAAGTACATTGAAAATACAGTCAAGAGTAACTTGACCTAACTTGAACAATCAGGACACACACCATTTTCCACATCTATGAAAACTATAAGCAACATTTTCTCAGACTGCATAGCTATATTATCCTGGGTAGCTATTTAGACCACACAGAATTTTAAATGGCTAAAGTTTGGTAAAGGCAGCTACATCATAATGAATGTCAACTATTATAATAAAAGTAACAACTGTAATAAGATTCAAATGGGAACAAGCAATATTGGAATTCCCAAACTTTGCCTACCAAGAGGCCCAACAAGAGTCAACTTGCAGCAGACTTACAAAAAGATGATAATGTCTGCTCTGCTGGGCACTTGCTCACTGACGGCTGGATACACCCATGGGTAGGGCAACTTTACAGCATAAATGTCATTTAAGTTAATTACTATTGTATGCGCGTAGAGCTATGGCTCCCAGTCTTATATCAGAATTTAAACGTTTTTCTTTCCCTACCCCTCCAAGTTTTCTAACTTTCAAAGTCAAGAAGAAGAACATGAAAAGGAAAAGATACATCTGAATGATAGAGGACTACTGACATCTGCCCACAAGCCACAACAGACCAAGAATTGGCTGGGAGTCATTTGAACCTATGAAGTTTCAGGAATGACTAGTTTCTGGCAATGATTTAAGACGGTCCCAACACTTTTTCCCTCCTGCAAGAATCTTGATTTTAAAAATGAGACTTGAGAGTGAACTACATGCACTGCCTGACACAACCATTACCCTAGGTGTACCATCCACTCTGTCAGCCAAGTAAGAAGTCATTTACCTCAACTACTAACTACTGTACTGCTACTACCCAGGAGTAACCTACTACCAGATGCAATTCACTGAAGCACAACTTCAGATCTGAATAAGGTTAGTCACAGACACGGTTATAAAGGTGGTCAAAATATCAATGCCTGGTAAGTCTGTAGGTGATATGGATGTCCATCTGTGCTGAGATGTCTAAGGACATTCTGTAGCACTTCCATACTGTTTTGCTGTTTATCACAGAGCACTAGACATTCATAATTTTAAAATAATCAGTGCACATCTCTGCATTTGGAGATGAAGAAATGCTTGTCAAATACAGTATTTAAAGATTTCTGCAAAGTTGGGCAGTAACTTTTTCTCTGTATCCTCACTTTACCTTTCTAGCTGTTCTGGGATTTCTGGAGGAGGTTTGTGCTCTGTGGAATCTTATCTGTACCATCTTTAATTGCTACTGTGGAAAATTCAAATCTAAGCATTATTCCACATGTACTTTTCCCACATTACTTTACTAGTCATTTAAAGGGTTTTATTTCCTCTCCTGTGCAATAAATTGTCAAGAAATAAAGAAAACAACATTACACGGCCAAACAGCAAGAGAACTCATGATTTTATTTAGCAACACAAACTCTTAGAAATAACAAAGTAGTGGCTTTCTATTACCTCAAAATAAAATTAAATTTCTATTACCTCAAAATAACCATGTGAGTTTTCAAAATGACAAATAGGCAAATACCTCACAGTGGATACTTTGTGTGCCAGAATGTCCTTGAAAGAACCACCTCAAAGACGGAACATTTTTGGCTAAAAAAGTAAGTAACCAATCATATTTTCCTGAGTGCATCCATGACTTATTATTTAAAAATGAGGCTGAGCTGCATATATCAGAAAATTTATTTAAATTTTTACAGTTAAAGGTACTTTAGAAACATGGGTATTAAACACTGTCTCAGTAAGAAAGTGAACTACCATGAAAAATTTGAACACTTCAGTATCTGGCAGTACCCACTGCTGCAAGTGCAGATGAACAAAACCACCAGCAACAAAAGTTTTTCATTAAAAAAACTTGGTTTTAATGGACTCAGTTACGCCATTAACCCTGTATCAGGAAAACACACTCATGATATCAGATGTTAAACTTCAAAGCTAACATTTCCTGAGGGGGTTGTCTGGGGAAAGGGTGGGGAAAGAACAGGGAGAAGCTTGAATAGATGCACTGTAACCTGACCATGGGCAAGAACAAAACAAATTAAATGGCTAGTTCTTTTCCCTTCTTCCAATTAGTGTTAAAAAGCAGATCAAAGAACTGAATAAACTGTCTAGATAGGGAAGAAATATCTGAAATATCTACAAGCTATACTAAGAAGGAGATACTATAAGCTCTAATAAGGACAATGAAAGACAAGTCATCTAAGAAATTAAGCATTTGGACCAGAAACCTTGAGTTTTTAACAATGCCATTGAAAAAAAGACCTAGAAAAATACTTGAAAGAAAGACCCATGTAAAACCAATAACAATACAGAGAGAGAGAAACAGATAGACGCAAATTCGGTATTTACTTCGTAATATAGAATTTGCAATGCAGATCTTTATCACATTGTGACTGAACCCCAAATAGGCCAGCACACTAGTATCTAAACCTCTGTTCTATCAGAACACACTCTAGTACATTGAAATTTCAAACGCAGAAAGCAGTCGTTTTAAATAAAAAATTAAAATAAAAAATCCTGGAAGCACATCTAATCCATTGCCTCATTCTCAAAGACCACCAAATTAATTTGTTTCCTGCGAAACAAAAAAGTTGCACACAATCCCTAGTTCCCAATAAAGGCACTTTCTTTCTGCCATTGAGACTCAACAATTTAAACAAGATACTATTCAATCTAAACTACCTCCATTAAGTCTGAGTCTATGCAAGACATAAAATACACTAATCATGGTTCTCCCAAGTTCAATTGTAATTTCTAAATTCATGTTTTCATACTTGTAATCTGATGGGCATACTGGAGCACATAGCTACAGCTGTTTAAGTTCCTGTCCACAACCATTTTGCAATCCCCCAACAGCTCATGGAAGAATGCAACAAATACCTACAGCACAACAGCTCCAGTTCACGCTCCATGTACAAACCCATCATTTCTGGCAGGGTAAAATAATTGACTAGACCATGAACTGCAGCACCTGAGCCACAGGCACACATACTCACTTTCTCTGCCACAGGAGAGAGAATCCTTGGCAGGAAGGACAGGTAAACAACTGGGGTACAGCATCTTAAACGACTCATGTTGCTTGTGAATGACCTGAAGTCCAGTTGTTTTAATATTACAAACCATGACAGGGAAAAACACAATGATCACTTAGCTTAAGCAACCTAGCTTACAGAAACAGACGTTTTGGGAGTTACTATTAGTTATACTGCTTTGTAACCTATTTGCTTAAATTGTGTTCTTCTGGAAGCATTAAGGATCATCTTATTTATTTTTCATACAAGAGAAGTTTGATAATGAAATTTAAGAGATATTTTAACTGCTGTGCAAGGTCTGAGTGCGCTATATGGTAATGAGTGCAGAGCTTCAAACGAGCAGTTTAAGATAGCAAAATGGGGAAAACCCCTAGCAACAAATTATTTAAAGCACATCATTTTAATTTGATCTTTAAAAAATTATTTTTATTTTATCTTATTACTATGTTCTACATGACAGTTTGTTGAATGCTATTGTGTAAGAAACAAGCTTCACTATTACGGTTCAATGTACACATTTAATACACATGAATATTTCAGGAGCCTCCAGAGAAAAGGTAGGGGCCAGGAAAAAAAAGAAGCAGCTTCTTTTCCCTCTCAGATACTATACATGCATTTTCTTTTATAAAAGATTATGTCTTCAAGGAGGGAGGGGGACAATACACAGACAGATGGAGTAGAATCTATAGAAATTAACATCATAAAGTTTTTCTTCAAAAGGACCCCAAGAACTTTTGAAGCAAGTAAACAATCCACTCCTTTCTCAATTAAACTTCAGTAAAACGATTAAAAAAATAATCTACAAGCAAAGTCTCATTTTACTTCCTCTTTATTTATACAGAATTACTGTGATATACATTACAAAGTGAATTAAAAATTGTTTCATTTCTAATTCCACACGTGAAGTGATTTAGCTGTCCAATATTAAAAACTGTTTTATATTTTAAGTTTCCTCAGTTTAAGAAAAACTTTATTATTCTTATGAAAAATATCACAAATTTCGCAACAGAATGGTTGTATTAAACTTGTAGAAAATCATGCTTACCTTTTCTGTTGATATGAACTGAGGCCTATAGTTGTCTCAGTCTGTAAAAGAAAAAAAATATAATTTTATATACTCTCTCTGGGGGAAGAAACCCCCAACCATAAACAAGTGGGTAGATCAGATCTTAAAAGACAAAAGGAGAAGTTTTGATCTGGAACAGAAAATGCAAACTGGCTTTTTCCAATTAAAGAAAGTAAGCCTCTACCAAAAGACTGTTTGGCCCTGCAGAACTGCAGTTAGCTCCAGTGGTAGGAACTCTTACAAAACTGTAAGAAAACATTAACCTAACAACTTAAAAATTGAGAGGAGGAAAAAAGTCCAGGAAATTATAACATTGCAGGGAGCAAAAGAAAAACCTAGCATAGATGTAAGAAACAAATTATAAAGAAAAGCATATAAACCAAATAGCAGTCAAGCAATTATCTCACCAGTGTAATTTAATGAACAGGAAAACAAAGAATGCTGTAATCTCATTTGCTTAGGAAACTTCATCTCCTTCCCTGCTAATGATCTTCTAGCCTCTATTATTCATACCTTTACTACCACTCTGCAGGACATTACAGTTAATTACATGAAAACAAGGAGGGTAGGTTGTCTAGGAAATTCCAACTGGTTCAGAAGGCTGCGTACTGCGTATGGAAAGTCCTCCAGCCAACGTTAAACCATGCCTGATTTTGAAAAATTCTGTCTTCCCACAGCATATGGGGATCAAATAGAGGATTTCAGTCCTCCTCTTAAAGGCAATCATGGCCAAGAAAAATATTTGTCCTCTGGGAGTGGAAAGAAAGCTTATAGGTCCAATAAAGTGTATGGTGCACCTTGGCTCATCCAACACAATTCACCTCTGATATAAGGATGTCGTTTGTTTGCAAGGGGAATGCAATTTTTTTGTATCTTCTCATTTCAGAACTAAAATCAAGTCCCTTGGCTGGGTCCTTCACTGATTTCTATTTCGACTACAAGTTACATTTTCTTTGCTTTTCCTAATATAAAAGCATTTTTTCTTAAAATATTTTTAACTTTTTTTTTTTTTTTACTTAAAATATAGATTCTTTTATTAGAGGAATTTTAATTTTGCATTTTGGAGACACTTCTTTGACATTTTATAATTATTATTATTAAATCACTTAATCCACAAACATTAATGTTTGATTCATATCAAGGATCAATTCGGGGCTATAAATCTAAGTATTGTCTCAGATTTAAAATGGCATTATTTGGTTTATTGACCCTCCAATCTGTATCAGACTAAAGAAAGTTGAAAATGTAATATTGTATTTACTAATGCATTTACCATTGTAAAATAAAACTAATCTGTTTGTACCGTGAGGATTTTTTTCCAATTTTTAATGTCTAGGCAGGATATCAATTAGCTTTTTTGTTTTAAAACCTCTGAAAAAAAAGGGGCAGTCACCCTCACTAAAGGGACACTGAAGGGGTTCCACATGAAATTATGTTTTGCAGTACAACATAATCAGTGCAGTATTTCCTCACTGAACAGAATGCTAAGAGACACAGTAAGCTGTTTTATATTGCAAATTTTATTATAATTTAAAAATCAGCAGGTTTTCATTTAAACTTAACAAGCTTTTATTTAAGCTTACCTATTACATTTGTATCTTAATTAGAAAAATAGGGCACTTCTTATTTTTCATTAAAATACACTGGGGTTTGCAAATGCTTCCATTAAGTTTTCCTAGCTAAGGCATACTACTGGCATACTGATAAGCTTTTAGTTCAGCTCCTCAATTTTGGATGTCACCCTCTATTTTCTGTATCCAGTAAGATATAAGCGAACACTTACAATCTATAGTGAATAGTTTCAGAATAGTAAGAGAAATTCAATTAAAATGAAGAAAGAAAGCATTTAAAATCAGTTTTAATTAATTGATAAATGCTTAAGATACAAAATGTTTTCTATCTAAAACTTCCTAGGAAGTACCGCCTAACAAGTTAATTGATTAGCTCCAAAAGAATTTAATCAGAAAAAAACAGATCTCTGCCTTCCATAGCTTATTTTTTTCTCAGACTGGAAAGGTGAGAGCAAACCTTCCAGTTTTAAACTAACACCAATTAGTTTTTCAACTTTAAAAATAGACAGGAAACTGAATCAAAGCAAATCAGCTGAAAATATTTTCTCCACCCAAAAAGGACTTACACCCTCAAAAGCTGGCTTAACACTTCCTACAAGCACTTGTTCAAAACATTAAGCTCACAACAGCATGATTCTACAAACTCTGTGGAAAATACGTATTGCTTGAGTATTTTAAAAATTGTTTTAATAAGCTTCAAGCAGCTACTTATAATTACATAAGCTTATTCTTACTATCTACTTTTCTCTCACAAATCTGACAACTATGAGTCACTGTCTGCCTTTCCAATTTTATTTTTTATTTTAAACTATGTAACTCTTGCCTAGAGCTTGCAGATGTACCCATTCTCTGCAAAAACACATCAGACTACACCTGGCTGTGAGAGCTCTGCAAGAGATGCTGCGCAGCCTACTCAGTAGAAAGACTAGCACTTGCTGATAAGGGCTAAAAAGCCTGAGCTATTTGACTGCAGCGCTGATCTTCCCCACAGCAGCTACCATTGATCTAGGCTAACAGACAAATGGCTCAGTAAGGCTCAGCATTTATGAGCTTTCTGCGTATCCACTTTGGTATGCTCCAAGTGTTGATGATGAGGAAGTTTTGGATCCAAAGATCTATGCAATACAATCAGTAATGCAGGTGTACCCAAAAATGACCCAAGTCCATTTTGTGTTTTCTCTACCAACTGAAATAATCTGCTACTCGTCCCTACCAAACGACTCCATATATCCCTTTCTTTTTTACTACAGCACAGACATTTTAAGCCATTCTTCTCCCAATTTTGCCAGTTCCATTCTTCCATGCTATACGTGCACAACACTGACTTCCCTGCCTACTGGAGGGAGACAACCAAAAATTGCTGAGACAGTGCTCCAGTGAAACACTGTTATACAACTGTACTGGTTTGGGCTGGGGTAGAGTTAATTTTCTCCATAGTAGCTGGTATGGTACTGTGGGGTTTTTGTGTTGAAAACAGTGTTGATAACACAGCGATGTCTTAGCTATTGCTGAGCAGTGCTCACACAAAGTCCCAGCCTTTTCCATTTCCCACACCACCCCACCAGCGAGCAGGCTGGGGCTGCACAAGAAGCCGGGAAGGGACACAGCTGGAACAGCTGACCCCAACTGACTAAAGAGATATTCCGTACCGTATGACGCCATACTCAGTATATAAAGCTAGGGGAAGAAGAAAGAAGGGGGCAACATTCGGAGTGATGCTGTTTGTCTTTCCAAGTAACTGTTACGTGTGATGGAGCCCTGCTTTCCTGGGGATGGCTGCCCGTGGGAAGCAGGGAAGGAATTCCTTGGTTTGCTTTGCTTGCGTGTGCAGCTTTTGCGTACCCATTAAATTGTTTTTATCTCAACTCACGAGTTTTCTCACTTTTACGCTTCCATCTCACTTGCCCATGTGAGTGAACAAGGGGCTGTGTGGGGCTGGGCTTCTGGCTGGGGTTGAACTACAACAACCAAACTTTCTCTATGAAGTTAACAGAAGCATAAACACCCTTACCAATGTTCCTGAAAGTGCATTATTCGCTACAATTAAATACAACATTCCTTTCAGTAATTTTTTTTTCTTTAGAAACATAACTAAATCACATAACTAAACTGCCAGCAGTTACCTGACAGTCGGATAATGGAGCTAACAGGTTCAGATCCTATGATAGGGCAACCAAAATCCTATGACAGGGCAACCAAATAGTCATTACCAACACTGTCCATCCTTGACAACTAGCTTTGGCTCTAATAAGAGAGCACGTTTTATTAAGTTTTATTCAGTAGAGAAAGGTGCTTTTAAGCATCATAACTGGCAGTCAATACCCCTAATATTAGTCTTAGTCTAAGACCTCACCCCGGCCAACTTTTAGACAGAGGGCACCAGAGATCAAATTTAACTCCAGAAAAATACAGAAACAAATAGAAATACACATAATTGACAATAGCTGAACTACTAAATGGCCATGGCTGTAGTTAACTGTTGGGAGTTAAATTATCTGGCTGATCACAGAGTCTTCTTGCTATGAAAATATTAGTCTAATATCTGTACATAAAGTTTTAAATCACAAATCACTTTGGCAAGACATCATATTTCCAAAATATATTTCAGAGCAAATATCCATCGAAGAGTCATGCTTATAAGGGAAAGCCCGGGTTTTGTTTTCAGATGTCTGTTAAATACAAGCACAATGATAAGTTCATTTCACTGATACTTTTTGTGTTTTGAGCAGGGGGTTGTTTGCTTTATGGTTTGTTTGGGGTTTTTTGTGGATATTTTGTTGTGTGGGTTTTGTTTTGGTATTTTTAGGGGGTTTGTTTGGGTTTGGTTTTTTTTTTAATTTATTTTTTAAATCAGGGTCAACCAAGAGCAAAGAAACAGCATACCAACTCCAGCAGCTCATCAACCATAGCATCATGGAACGAAACCAAAAATAAATCTCATGTGGCAGTTTCTATAATTACCACTCATTTTTATTACATGTCAATCTTTAGAGTTGCGCGGTAAATAAAAACATACAAATGTGTTCAGTTACATAATCAAAATACTTTTTTAAAAAATTTGATCTTCCAGTAAAATTGTGGACCCACTGTGCTGCACCCTGGCATGCTATTTTTCATGTGTGACTGTATAAAACTGTAAAACATAAATGCCAAGAACTAAAACCATGTAACAGATCAATCCACTATTTAAAGTGTAGTGCTTGTTGAATACTGCCAGTTTATCAGGTAAAGAGAAATAAAATTATGCTCTTTAATAAATACAGTTTGTTCTTTTCTCCTGTAAAGGATACATCTTTAATAGAGTAGCATTAGCAAAATACGATTTATAGAAAAACTTTATTATATCTTATCTGTATGGGAGAAGTAGTACAAATAACAAAATACTACCTTGTAATTTACAGATCAAGGCGGTGGCTGCATGTGCACACTATTAATATTTCAAGAGACATAATAAACAAAGTTACAGAGAAAAAAATTCAATTGGAATAATTTCCTGATCCAACTGACTGCCTAACAACAAAAACTAATGTCCGCACCAAAGAAATAGTAGAAATATACAGCTGAGTGGGAAAAATCACCCCTTCTACCAGTACTGGGGGTCATTATCCTTCCACCCAAAAGGCTGCGTTCAAGTCTTGGAAACTGATTTTATTAATTTTATTTTTTTTTTTTAAGGTTAACATATGCATTTAGGTTGTTGCTACTAACGGTTGCATGCCTTTTTTTATTATTTATATAATCCTAGAAGGATTAAACAATAAACCAAAGGGGTTTCAGAATAAAGGTCTTGAGACAACTTGCACACAAGGAGTAAAAAAATTTGAAGGCAGTCAGCCAGCACCAGTTTCAAGACTTAAACCAACTTATTTCCAGAGGCTCATAGCCTCAAGACAGATTTCATAGAGAATCTGTACCTGAAAGTACACCTTACAGACTCAGTACAGTTGTGAAACAATACCATGCAACTATCTTGCACACATGGAGAAATCAAAACCCACACCTTACAGTCTGAAGGCTGTCTCTGAAGACATGCCCATGGTTGTTAACTTAAGCCAGAACACAAAACCAAAATATCCCAACAAAAAGACCCAACCACCACCAACAAAAAGGTTCATTTGAATGTCTCACCAGTTTGTTATAATAGCTATTCTTCACTTCTTGGTAAGAGGTCATATTACCTAGCACTACATTCAGTCATCTAAACATAGGCATCTGCTGCCACTTAAGATTAATATCCTAGGGCAACCTGCCTGCTCTCAGACTGACATCCAGAAGGGCACACAGTTTCTCCTGTGCCATCTCTGCCAGGTGCACACAGATGTCCAGGACAGCCCAGATCATCTCAAATACCACTGGTTACCCATGTTTAACCAACTGAACTAAAGACCTAAACCCTTAAACAAGGGAGGAGGTGCGGGGAGAGGAGAGTGCTAGGAACAAAGCAGGGATGCCCTCTTAGTCAGGACTGAGGTTTCTAGACACCAAATACATTTCTTCAACATTACCAAAATTCTCACCAACCAAAGCTTTATGTATTCCTACATAACAGTATCCATGCTAATTTAAAAAACTTTCAGAACATTTTACATACTATTATTTTATAGTAAGGCTGGTTCCTTCTTGTAGAAAAGCTATGTGCGTTTTAGCTTGCAACTAAATGTTGAGAGATAGCTGCAAAATCAATCCACAGATGGCAGCTTAAATCTTCATTGCTGCATTCATGAGCTCTATCCTAATAAGTTGGATAATTAAAAGAAACATAATTAATGATAAATATCTTGCTTAAGGTAATGAAAAAAATGAATGCTGTAATCTGAAAGGTAGCTGAAAGTGGACTGCACTGAGTCATTCTTGCCATGCTCCTTCATGACCCAGAGTCACATAAGGAAGCAAAAACATCAGTTGACTTTAGCTGATGCAACACACGCTATAGACATTCGCTCTGAAACAGTCACTTACTCCTGGGCATCAATTAACTCTTTTTAAACTAAAGCCTGGGGATCACAATTCTTCTCGTACAAGAAGAAATCTCAATTTTTTTCTGAGCAGCAGAAGGACTTCAGCTGCTCACAATCAATTGCAATGAACTGAGATGGCTTTTATTCTTTTAGAAAATCACACACATTGGAAGGAAGTTCCAGAGGCCATCTAGTCAACCCTTGCTCAGGGGAGGTCTAGTTAGTGCAGGTTGCTCACTGCTTTGGGCTGTTGAGTTCTGGATATCTCCAAAGACAGAAATTCTACAACTTCTTTGAGTAACCTGCTCCAGTGTTTCATCACCCTCAAATTTAAAAGCTTTTTTTCTTACATGGGTTTGGAATGTCCCATGCTGAAATTGTGTCCAAAACCTCTCATTCTTCCACTGTACACAACGAAAAATCTGGCTCTTGTCAACTCTACATTGCCCACAGCAATTCGTTTACCCCTTTGTCTTCTCTTCTAAATGCTGAAGAAACACATCTTGATGTGAGAATCATTCCAGCCCCCTGGTATCCCTCTACTGTGCTGGCTCCAGTATGTCAGTACCTTCCTTGTACTCGGTAGCCCAGACTGGATACAGTACTCCAGCTGCAGTCCCACAAGTATTTAAGTGGGGGGAAATTATACACCTTATCTCCTGGCTCCACATCTGTTCACACAGTTCAGTAGGCTAGTTGCCTTCTTTGCTACAAGGGCACATGGCTAACTTACGTTCAACTTGTTGTCTACCAGAACCCCTCAGGTCTTTTCTGCAATGCTTCTACCTAGCCAGTCACTGCCCAGCCTGTCCTGTTCCACAGGGTTATTCTCTCCCAGGTGCAGGACTTGCATTTGCCTTAGCTGAATGTCAAGAGGATCTTGTCAACCTGCCCGAGTCCCTCTTAATAGCAGCCTTGCCTTCCAGTGTATCAATTTTGCCCAATCTGGTAGCATCTGCTAACTTACGGAGAATACTCTCTATACCATCATCCAGGCTGTTAATGAGGACATTAAACAGTATTGTCCTCAGTACCAAGTTCCATCACGGGTAACTGACTGCCAGCTGAACTTTGTACTGTAGAGTACACCCATTGAGGTCAAAGGTCCAGCCACTTTATTGCCCCCTCATGCTGTCTGTATCTCAGCAGTTTGGCTATATGGATATTAATGGAAATCATATCAAAACCCTTTCAGAAGTCAACATACAATATGAAAATCTGAGGTAATTAAAAAAAAAACAAAACAAACCACATTTAAATTTTACACCCTAAAAACACTAATGCTAATACATCAAAACCAAATGGTTGCCACTTCTGTTAAGATATTTGTTTACCGTGCCATACAGAACGAAGTACAGATCATGCAGAAAATACCAAAATTCCTCCAGTAAGAGATCAGCATTGCTGAATCCCACACGTGTAACTCAGTCCCGAAGCTTTCTTGTTGCAAAGCCACCACACGTCATGTTAAGGTTCTGTCTATTTGACATTTAGGACCATTATAATTCTCATTACCAGCTTTTGTGAGCAGCAGTTTGCAGCAGTGTATGAACAAAGACAGTAAATATATATTAAGTATAAATAAGCACACAGGTTTTGTTTCTCCTCTATTTTAGCTATTCTGAAAACCAGTAAGTACCAGTAAAATAATTTCTAGGAGTTCACCTATAGAAAAGCATCTCATACATTTAAGATTATTGCAGCATGGGTAACTGTAGTGATTTGTGCTAAGAGAATTGGACTGAAGAGTCTTACCATTTTCCTTTTCCATTGTAGGAATATGCTACTTCAAAAATACTACTACACAAGCAGAAGTAATTCCCAAACACTTAGTCCGAATAGAAGATCCCTCACTCTGGAAAATAGTGGCTCCAACTATATTGTGCAGGAAAACATTAGATATCCAAGGCAAGAGCTCCAACAATAAACAGAATGACCTGGGAAACAGTGCTTTATGAACTAAAACCAAATTAAAACCTTGCTCTGAAAAATAAATTTTACTTTACTGTTCACTTTCCAAAATAACATCCTCAAAAAGTGAGTGAGTATGCTGGCTTAACATTAAAGGATAATTTATTAAAAGTAACAGTTGTACAGTTTATTTCAGCACTCCTAATATTTGCAGATGACATCATCGTCAGGGACTTGAAGCATCTGTCAGGTCTGGAACAAGGGTTCAAATAATTAGGACACACAAGAGATTGTCTGACACTAACAAGGCAAAGTTCAGCTGAAGCAGAGCTCAAATGAAAAACTCTGAATAACTAAGTGGTAGTACACTAAAGAAAACAATGTGTCAGGAGAGCAAAGTGAAATACAAACTATAGGAGCAAACCAAGATGCCACCAAAAATTTACAACTCATTTTGGAATTACTAAAACAAGTGTTATTATGCAGGGAAGCAACTACTCTCTCCTTTCACAAAGCCTCAGAGTACTAATGTCCCAAATAAATGCTAGGCTTTAAGTAGTGTGTAGACATATAAAAATCCAGTAAAGGAAGTTACAGGGTGTTTTTAAAAATTTGCATGGAGAAGCTATAGGTGTCTCTAGTACAAAATTGTCATCATGAAGAAGGAAAAAAAAATCCTAACACCGCCCCCCTAACTGAATATATATTGGAGAAAAAAGAAGCAGCAAAACCAGCTTAGGCATGAAACAAATATGTACTTAAGGAAACTCATGTAAGTTACTTCTCTAGAGGTTTTATGAGCAGAAGAGTCAAGCATCTGCCAAGGGTAGTCCATTGACACACAACACTACCTGAAGAAAGTACTAGGTGATCTCCTGAGGCCAATTCCAACCAAACAAACCTATAACTCTGAAGTGCCAAACAATTACATAGACATCTGCAAATTGCCTGCTATTGAAGAAAAAAACCCCAAACCCTACATCACATTGAGCAATTTACATAATACAATTCTTAACCTATGTTCAGGATCTAAATAAATTATTTGAAGAGTTCAAAAAGTTGTCGAGTCCTTACGGGGACTGATTCATTTGAAGAATAGACAGAATTAGGAAATTCTCTCATTATCGTAATTTAATCCGTGGGCAGAAGTAGCAAAAATTTATTCAGATATAAACCTTTAATCTAGACATGTATGCTAAAGAACAAAATTCTCACTTTTCCTCTGTTAAGACTGAAGGCAAACCTACATGGTGTAGCACTTTCTAATCCACACACAAAAAGTCTCTACTGTGTTAGCATTATCCACTAACATAAACTAATTAAATTTTCATTGCCAGTTTATTTTACTAAATGCAAGGGGGTTTTTACTTAAATATTTTAAATATTTATGCTCTTTCAATAAATAACAGTTTTAATTCAGCCTGATTAAATCCAATTTTCCAACAGGTTTCATTCATTTTTTACAACAAAAATCCAAAAATGGTATTGAAACACATAAGGAGTGTTTTGCCGATAGCATGTAGTGCAAATACATACAAAAAAGAGAATCAAGAGCATACACTCTAACTGGAGGGAGGTGGCAGGAATCCCTAATGGTTAAATTATGTAACACGCGGCATTTGATTTGCCTTACTTGGAAAGCAACACCTTCAAACAAAAAAAGGGCTTGCTTCCACTTTAAAGATATCAAATTATCTGAGGGGGGAAAAATAAACCAAGACTGGAGATGGCTTTGACACTTCAATGATTATTAATTGCTTTAGGCACTGAATTTGGTTTTTTTTTTATATTAAAAAAAAAAATAAAAATCACCTGAAGGTGACATAAGATTAGACAACACTGAGTTACTACTACATCACTGTATTTGTGCTGTAATGATGGATGACCTACAATCAACAAACATTTGTGAAAACTTACAGAAAGCTGAAGGAGAAACATTCAATAACATTACAGTAGGTTTAGAACTTTAGTAACTGCTGTTCACAAGGTGTAAATCTGTCTTTACAATAAAATGTATTTGCTTTGGTTTTATTTTTTAATTGCAGTAAGTTGTCACAAGAGGTAACCATATTAAAATCTACAGGAAAAAACCAAAAACATAAAACAAATAAATTGTAAGCTAGAGAAAACATGCTGTATCTTTCTGATTAAAAGGAACTGGTTTCACTTACATAGGTATTTTTGGCTTAAGAGCCATAACCATAATATAAAACATATAAACCACTGA
>VXAK01017860.1:1123-135343 GCA_013399435.1 Arenaria interpres
CTGACACTCATGCAAAACCAGTTAAAGCCACAAGGTCTAAAACCTAACGACCAAAGTAAATTGGTTCAAAGTTGGCCCAAATTTAAATATTTTACATTTCTGCTCAAAAACAAGTCAGTAGCAATAGAAATCTGTGACCACTCACAGGTGGTCACACTTACATTCTTAAGTATGCATTAAATATACAGCACTGGCAGATAAAAAAAACCTTAATAGTTCACTGTATTGAATATAATAAATACAAAGAAATCAAATGAATTATGTTTTCAAAAGAATAATTAAAAACATGTTTAAAAAGTGATTTTGTATTATTTGTCTGTTTTTAGAAATCTTAGATCAAAAGCGGTCACTATTTGATAAAGGAGCAACCCCAACATATCTATTCTATTATAAAGGATGCATTATGTCACCAAATTTAATAGGAAAGTAAGATCACCCTCTAAGTCTCTGATTTCAGGCAAGGTCTTTGATTACAGCTAGTTTTCAGGTGTAGATTTCAGAAGATTGTTAGTGGTGCCTTTAAACCGAGAGGGCTCAAGTTGTAGTAAGACAAACTAATTCCAGTGAAGTTTAAACGCAAAACACTTTAAAGCTTCTATGAACAATATAAATGTTTACTAGAAAAGTGTTAACACAATTCACTGACTATCCTTACATCATTTGTGCCATAAAAATACCTGTGACACCAGTGATAACTATCGACTTGCTCTGGAAACATCCAGCAAGCTCACCATGCACAGGCAGAAGCAGCGTGCAACAATTTCCAGCAAAAAACCACCTCCCTGCTGTAGTGTTAATTTAAAGCCTGTGAATCCCCTTACTGTGAACTCAATTAAATGGTACTACTCTAATGCAAAGGCTTATCCACTTTGCAAAACCAAAACAATGTGTTTTGAAACAAAATTGCTTTTTAAGAAAATTCATACATGCCATATGGAAGCAAGTATGATACCTTCTACAGTAAAGAAATGTGACAATTTTGCAGGTTTTCAATGATTTCACACATTCCTATTTACACAAAAAGGACCTAACAACTGTAAACCAAGCTGAAAGTTTTTACAAAGGGACAGTAATCCAATTCTTAACTATCAATTAGAGTTAATTAAAAGAACTATGAGAGACTGCCCACAAAGCATAAACCAGTGCAGTTCCTTGGACTTAAATGACATCAGTTCATTTGCACTACCTGGCCTTAATGAATCTCATGCTCATTATCCAAAATGCCACATTTTGAGCAACTAAGATACATGACCAGCTATATCATGTACGTGAATTTCCAGATGTAATGTTTTGAATATTCTAGTTCTTGCAATATTTCTCAAAAATATTATTATGAGCTCCTTGGCTTTCATTTTTGTTCATACAGAATTTAGTACAATGGCCACCTTATGGTCCCTGTACAATATCAGTAATACACATTTTTTATCCAGTCTCCAACATCTAAGTGGGATTTTTCTCTCTCCCATCTGAATTTTTTCATACTTAAAGTAAATAAAAAAAAAAGTCCTGAACTTTTGCAGGCAAATCTATGTCATTGTCTGCACACGTTTTCTAAAACTACATCAGTAACCGGTATATTAATCCCACTGATACTCGTGTAGGCTGTAACTGGAAACCCCACCACCAACCTGTCTTTCCCAAGCTATTATTCTTACTTCTAAACTTCGTAAGACTATAGTTAACTCTGAGTTCCAATTATGAAAAAAAAAAAAAAAAGAACCAAGAAATGCTCCAAAGGCCATCTAAAAGATCAGACAATAGTTGGGGAAAGACAAAGGTTGCATACATAAGAAATGACAAAAGAAAAATGACAGGGGTTTGGCAAGAGAAATATTATTACATGGCAGTAAAAATAAAAAATTAGAAAATAACTACTTCCCATTCCGCTTTTTGTAGTACCTCCAGAATTTCTTCTCAGGTACTCTCACAAGAAACACAATAAACAGCAGGTTAAGACCCTTTGGTTTCTAACATGTACTAGTTTTGATATGGTTGGAAGGAAAATTGTGAGATTAATGGTTTCTCAAAATTATTTTAAGTCAAGGGGGTAGCTACACACTGAATTTTAGAGTCATTTAAACCAAATGCAGAACACGTCTTACTATTTGAATAATAGCATATACTTATTTAGCTAAGGACTATATTTTAAGGAATGATCCCAGAAGCTACACTTAAAGCAGACTAACAAAAAGCTTTAATTCAGAACTCTATTTCTCGACTTTTTAACCCTAATATTTTATTAAGTCAAGAGGGTTTTTAAATACAATCCCTTAGGTATTTTCTATTTTAAGACGAAAAGGCTAAAGAGGGAAAAACGCCTCCAACCCATAAAGCGTTCCCAAGGCTTCCAAGTTTTATTATTTAATACAACTGCATGCAAATCCCTCTCAGGAACAATCCAACTAGGCACCACCAGGAGTGGCCTTGACTAGACAACAGCATTATCACAGGTATTAGCAACGCCCAGCTCCATACCTGGTAGGACATGTGCTAAAAGCCCCATCTGCTGTCAACCTTTTGAATTCCACAGTTGGAGAATTATTTTTCATATACCACAAGATTTGCAGAAGCCCATTCCACTTTGCCCCAGGAGATGTGGGCAATCTGAGGTCAGCTGATTAAAATAAGTAATTTGGCTAATGGGATTAGCCACATGTCCTAAGTGATAACTTCAATCTGAAAAAATTCCTGAGCATCGAAGACTGCTGAATTTGAAATCAACAGCCACAACTTCTGCTCCACACCCTGGCAGCTTCTGCAGCTGCCACTCTGCTGGAAGAACATCTTCTTGAATCCTTCCTCAGCTCTTCAACCCTCAAACTGCAGAGCATTCTCCTTGTACTTACCATGCTGGACTTCTCAAAAAAAACCACACCCACACAGCTTTTGAGGCAGTGTCTTGCTAAACAGATCCACCATAAGAAACCACCTAGACAACTGGCTTATTCAAACTCATTACCACTCTGGCCTGGGTTTTCAGAAGAATGCAGAGGCACTTTAAACGGGAATTAAAATAAACAACATCACCAGTGAAGGATTAATCAACTTCAACAGCGCTCACTCCTAAATTACTTTAAGTCATTATAGATAAAACTTCTATAAGACTGCATATGAACAAATAACTTAAAGTATTAGTAATAAACGGGGCTCCTTTCTAATAATCAAATTTAATGTCAGGTACTTGCAAGGCACTACATTTACCGTTTTTCTTAAAATTTTAAAACAAGCAGCAATAAAATCTGCAAGATAAGGATATTGTAAAATTCAAGAAAAAATAGAACTAAAAATGTAAGAAGCTAGAATATTGCTCTAGGTTCTACTAAGGTTTTCTCAATTCCACCATGATGGTTTTTTTCCTAACACTTCCTTGTAATCAAATGTGCATTTAAAGTTCTCACACTGCACAAATAATATCAGATTAGAATACAGAAATATGTAAGCTTCAAAAATAATCCTTAACTGGAAAAGTTTAAATTGAAAAACAGAAATAGTACAGCACTTATGAAGAAATGGTATGCAGTATCAGCTCTTTCATCTCATACAGGGGTAGAAATGCATCGGTTACAGCTTTTACACCTTATCCAGAACTTGACACAAGACAGACAGAACCTGGATACCCAATGCCGGACACAAATACTTCCACGGGCAAAGAGTAATTTCATATAGCTCTTCAGCAATGTCCTCTGCAATAAGAAAGCAACTATTCTGTATGGCACAGTAAAAACTGAATTAATTTAGCATTCAATTCCAGCAGATACGCTCTTAAGAGAGTTGCAACTCCTGTGTGTGGCAGAAAAGAGATGGAGAAGCAGCACCGAAAAATGTTTTCCAGCAAGAGGAACTCTGAGGGATACAGAAACTTATTAGCACAATGTTTTCATATCACTTCCATCAGCTCCCTCAAAAAATAATACAGAGCAACCAGCTGAAGCATTAAAGCATCCTAGGGTCTAGGAGAATCCCACAGGAATTCTGTATTCAGTCGTGGGAGTCAAAGCTGAGAAAAGCTAATTAAAGTATTAGGTGGAGCCTTAAGATTTTAATTAGAAAAGAAAGCTTTCTCTTCATTTTCCACCTTCAATTCCACTGAAAGTATGAAGAAATCCTCTCTTTTTTCCTCCAACATAATTGTGGTTTTACAACATATCTTGGTTTTAGCAATCACCAAAACCTCTGCAAAAACTGCCGTTACTATAGTGATTTTAGTTAATTACGCATAATCTCAAAACTCCCAAGCATGCTATTCTAAGGGTTTTTTTTGAGGGGAAAAAACAATCTTTAAAATAAAATCTAATTTCTGAAAGCTAGCAGTTTTTGTTCTATTAGTAGCACAGAGAACACAGTGACATTCAACAACAGATTTTTATACATCGTTAAAATGAACATGATTATAAATGTGGAAAAATTACTAAAAATAAAAGAAGAACACAAACCCATTATGATCACTTTTGTAGTCTGCAGCCAGACGATATGCCACTTGGAATACAGCCCCCAAGTGGGTAATTTTGGGGTACCCACCAGTTTTGCTAGAAGAGAATTGTTGCTTCTCCTACTGACGCTAGTCAGTTTAAAATATTGCCTTATTTAACTTGATTTACACAGAGAGGAACATAATTATATTTTATATTTATATTCAACTACATTGGATATTTTAACATCGCTAAAATATGAAGTTTATCATTTTAACAGGGAAAGACAAAAACTCCAAACAACCGAATTTTCACCTTCCCACTGTAACAAGCACTCGTTAACAAGTAGTTCACACAAACTGCCTAGGTTATTCCTTGAGAAAATAAAATCTGCATCAGTTACTCGTTACTGAAGATAAAGATATGCATATAATATACCCCAAAATACCTTGTGGAATTTCCTGAAAGGGAACACTATAGCTCAGAAAATGCTGCAACATTTGGAGATTTGATTTTTATGTCTTGCGGGGTGAAGAACAAGATAGGCATGAAAGACATCAAGAAGAATCCTGGCAGTGAAAAACTAGAGACATCTGCTTCAGTCACATATGTCTCGCTGACTAAAATCATAAGCAAAAGCTGACAGACCTCATCAACGCTGACTTTTTTGTTTTGCTGGTACTGCTCAGCTGGTTGTTGCGGCAAGGGATTTAGCAGCAAAGCAAGAAGACTGTACACAGCAGCCTGTTTATGACTGTATTAATATGCATATTAATTGCCCTCACACTGCTTGAGTGACAGAGCTATACAAGCCAGCACACACTCACAGTGCCTAAAACATACACAGTTTGCAGTTTAAAATCATTAGGTAGAAATAGCATTTATTCCAGGTGTCATTCTGATTTGCTCAAGGTATAAACCCCTTTCAAGTCCCACAACTCTTTCACTGAACTCTTCATTTCCGTGATTCCAGTATAGCAAGTGCAAAGCCATTACCACCAGTCCTCCTCTGGTTATAAGCAGTCTTTCTATAAAGAAGAGCTCTACAGGAAAAAAAGGGAAATAAAAATCTACAGTAATGCACTAATCAAAACAAAAATGACAGTAACAAACATTAATGCAGAATTAATCTGTCATTTTTCCTAGCTTAAACAAACAGATCCCAACCAGGTTAACAATGGTAAAACTGCAGGAGAGGAGATCTGGAGACACAACTGATCAGGTAGACTGTGACAGATCAGTTAAAATATATTGTTAACATATTTGTTGTCCTCCAAGATCCCCAGAGTAGTTGTGATCTCTTTATTAAAACTTGTGGGCATGTAATCTGTCCAGTAGCTTTGATAGCACAGATGAATGCTATGATCTGGATGACGAGAGGGAAGAACTCACTTCTAGTAAAATTCACAGTCCTGCTGAATGACCAAGTTATTTTTCCTTCTTGCATCCTCTTCAAGGCAGTGAATTCTGCTGGTGAAAAAGCACAGTATAAAACCTGGTTTTGTAAGAAACTGTCCACCTGCAAGAACTTGGTTTGGTCTGCAGAACAAGCAAGAAATTGACTCACAGGTCACACTCAGAGAGTGGTAATCAGTGGTTTTTACTCAGGCTGGCAGCCTGTCACAAATGGGAACCCCTGGGAATCGATACTGGCCCCCACACTGTTCAACATCTTCCTAAATGATCTCGATGATGAGACTAAGAGCACTGATGACACCAAACTGGGTGGTGAGGTGGACATGTGAGAAGGGAAAGCCATCTTACAGACAGACCTGTGCAGGCTGGAGGAGCGAGCCAGCAAGAACAGTGTGGAGTTTAACAGAGACAAGTGCAAGGCCCTGCATCTGGGATGACATAACCCAAGGGCCCAGCGCAGGCTGGGATCTGTGCGGGTGGGGAGCAATAATGGACAAGCTGCACAGGAGTCAGCAGTGGACCACTGCAGCAGTGAAGGCAAATTGGATCCTGGGTTGCATCCACAGGGACAATTCCAGTGGAGATAAGAGATGTGATCATCCCACTCTGCCAAGCTCTTGACAGGCCACACCTGGACTGCTGTGTCCAGTTCTGGTCTCCATAATTCAAGACAGAGACAAACTGGAGAAGGTCCAAAGGAAGGCCATGAAGACGATGGGGAACCTGTCCTACAAGGAGAGACCGATTTTCTCCCTGGAGAAGAAAGAGAAGACTCAGGGGGAACTCACCCCAGTGTTCCAGTATGTAACAGGTGGCTGCAAAGAAGACAGAGGCTCTTGTCACAAGGAGCCACGTGGAGAAGACAAGTTACACCAGGATAGATTTAATCTTGATACAAGAAAAAAAATATTCTATACTAAGAACAGTGAATCACTGGAACAACCTCCTCAGCGATGTAGTAGGGCCACTGGAGGTTTTCAAGATGTGATTGGACATGGTGCTAGATAATCTCATCTAGGCTTCCCTTCCCACAACAGGTTGGACCATATGGTCTTTTGAGGTCCCTTCCAACCTGGACTATTCTGTGATTCTATGTACGCAAATACAGATATTCTAACAGAAATAGTCAGATAAATATTCCACTCTAATTGCTGGCAGACTCTTGCTGGTTTGGCATAGACTTGAGTCACAATACATTTCAGATACCTCCTTTTACAGACTGTAAATAACATAGGCTGAAACTTCACCACCAGTTTTTGTAGATGCCTAAAACTGGAGAAAACTATACCCCAAAACACCAATATTTAAGCCACAATGACATACCTAAAAGTGACTGCTGACCAGGGAAGGCATCTATCGTATCATTAGGGTTAGTTTTAAAAGTTATTTATATTTGAAGTCGTCACTTATTAGCTCATCATAACTTTAAAATTAAAACATAGGCTTTACCATCTACTCTAGGTAGGCAAACATTTTAATACAGATTCATCAGTATTTCTTCCTCTCTTGCACTCTTACACCAAAAACTCCAATGAAGCTTGAAATCAGCTAATTGCAACTCTTCTTGCTTCTGTTGTCTCACTTATTTTTTTGTCATCGTTCCCAAACCAACATTTTCTTGCTGTTTTTTAGCTCCAATCTTTCAAAGAACTGAAGTTCATTCTTGGCTTTAACCATATCAAGTCATCTCATTCTGTTAGTGTATGAATGGCCTTCACTTAAGTTCCCATTCAATAAATCAACGGCCCTCTCAGAATCTTGCCCAGTAATTTTAATGTATGTTGAAAGCTGACAAATTCCCACAGTTTATTTTTAAAAGCTACTGGCTTTACCACTTCCAACACTGAAATGGATAAGATTCCAGCAGTGTATTTTATTAGCTGCCTAGTTACAATTCAGTAAGCTATAGTTATACTAGAAGTTGTTCTAAAAGTTACATTTATGAAAAAGAAGCCATTAAAATTAAAAAACTGGATGGATTGTTTCCTGGAGCCAATATAAACAATGGACCAATTGCCACTTCCCTTCTGTAGTTATATGTATCTCATTTTCACTCAAGTCAGAGGCATTATCCCACAGCCACACTGATCTAACGAAATTCCCATACTCTCGTGAGTCTCCATAGAATCATAGAATTGTCTAGGTTGGAAGGGACCTTTAAGATCATCTAGTCCAACCATCAACCTAACTTTGACAAAAACAAAACCACACATCACTAAACCATGTCACAAAACCACAGTTTCTCTGAAACCTTCTGATCAACATTTATTCTTTGCTGAGAAAGTTGACTACTGATCAATTTCAAGTCAAGATACTGCTTAATGAACAATCATCTTCTGAACGGGGCTGAACATTTAACTTCTTGACCATCAGATCCCTGAGACTAGAAGAAACCACCTGAGATCAGGTACCAATGAAATCATCAACCTTTCCTTAGCAAAACCATTTAAGAAGCTCTCTGTACTTTTTTTCCTCTCTCCAATTTAAGCTCTAGAAATCTTGAGCAAGGTTTTAAAATGTTTTCCAAATTACTGTGTGAGCACAGTCAGTAATCAAAGTATGCAATCATAGTTCTGATTTAAGACTGAAAATCTTTGGCCCAGATGCATTTCAACAAATTACACGCTCAACTGAGGTTTCCACTGTTCTCCATTGACTAAACAGAGAACCTACAGCAGCAAAACTCCTAATTGAGGTGTATCAGTTTGGTGCCTAAAATTAGGTGGGATGAATATAGCTCAAAAAATTACACAGCACTAGTTGATGATGGAAAAAAAAAAATCTAAGGAAGTAAATCACAGGCTGATTTGAAGGAGCCTCGTTTAACAGGAACCAAATGGTTCCTACAGTCCTAACAGCTTTTTCCTTCCAGTAAAAAACAAAACAGCAAACAATGGCCCACGGGTTGAATGGTGCTCTGGGATCCAAGGAGTGGAATTTTTCTCCCTAGTTTTCCATTTCAAAACCAATAAATGTATACATATATAGAATTCCATATATGCAGTGCTTCATTGTTTCAAATCAATTCAGACTATACTATTTGACGCACTAGAAGTTCATTCAACACCCTGTGCTATTCTGGCTAAGCTGGTTTTGTCACCAGAGTAGAATTGTTTGAAGTCACTTGGGTATTTCTAACACACACCACCATCTTACAACAGGACTTACAGCCTCAGCATGGGTTATCTAACAGCACAAAGAAATTACTTATGATTCATGGAAAGTTGAAAGGCCAAATAAATGCATTTCAAGAATTCTGTTTCACCACTTATTTTTCAGAAAAAATTGCAAATGTTACATTTTTGTTACATAATTGTTAAGTGAAATCCGCAAGAAATTAAATACATTAAAACAGCATATTTCAGAGGAAAAAAACAATCAAAAAACCAATTTAGGTAGTATTTTGGATATGCACGTGACATCAGGAAGAACTTAAGTTATTTCAGATAAGAACATTTTGTAGAGATGGCCTTTGCAAGGAACATGCTGCCTGGTTAGGTAATACAAGATAAAAGAACAGGGCAGTCCCTTAAAGATAGCATATTCTAAAATAAACAATTAGTTGTACTGAACTAGTGACATTACTGTGAAGCAGTCAGACTTCTGAGCTTTTTTTTCCCGCCTTTTTTAAATGAAGTTGTTAAAAGGACTTCAAACTTTTTTAAAGCATTTCAAAAGGGGATATTCATATCAATATAGTCAAGTGAGCTATTTTTTTATTGGACCATAAACTACAATAGCTAGATCTCTAGTAATATCAATCAGATGCAGAAAAATGGGCAACTTAGATTTCTTGCATGGAACCCAGGGATAATACAGTGCTATAGTTCAGTGGAGAAAAGCACAAATGCATGTGTATAAATACTGCCTTATAAATCAAAATTCTAGGAAAACAAAAATCTGAAAACAAGGATAAGACAGAATTGATTTACCTAAGCATCAATACAGTGGCTACTACAATACTAACACAAAACGTTGCACAGTAAGGCATTGCAGAAGGTGGTGCACCTCCTGAAGAATAACTGAGATTACTTCTATTGACCGTTCAGACGGCCCTGTGTAAAACGGTCTCTTTGAAGGCAGCAACTGTTACATGCAGGTAAATTGGGTCTTGTTTGAAGAACAGTCAAAAGGAAATATATTTCTAAATTAAAACCATGAAAATTAGTTTTAGTCACATCTTTCTGTCCTTATTTTAAAAATATGGAACACTAAAAAAAATTGAGCCTGAAGATGTGCACATCTTAAGAAAACACATATTATTGTATGTAATATTTCCTCTATCACTGCTAGAAAAGACCTTTTCACCTCCTCCTTGCTATCCCCCAACCTAGACAAAATTGGGAACTTCTGAAGTTCAAATGAAGTGCTGGACAGAGGTAAACAGATCAAAAAGGGAGGACGAGAAGCAATGGAAGATTTATTTTGATGGAAAAAGTGGTATTTCAATCTGCTTGTACCTCAGTAACAATGTTATTGCATACAATGTGTGCAATACATCACAGACATGAATGTTACGCATACCCGAAAAAAAGCAGGGAACTCACATTTCTGCTCTAGTAACATTTTTCTGCCCTCAAATTGATTCCCCTATTATTCTCATTAAGTGCTCTGAACATAACTAATACAAGTTAAAACTCTCATGCAGTTTCAGACAATGAGACTATAAACTAATATTTTTGCCAGTTCTGGCCAACACAACTGGGGAAGTAAAATTACTGTTAACTGGAACACTCCCATCATTTCACTACTGCATGTTAGTAAGTGAAACAAAGTGGAAAAAACATGTTTTCTAGAGAGCCAAGATCTAGTTAAAACAAAATATGGTACTTTTCAAGCTAAAACCTAAAGTCTGGACAAATAAAAGTAAGATCATAGACATATGTAAATAATCGCTGTATGCATTAAAACTTCTCCTTAAATAGTTGCCTCTCAATTGCCACAGCACTGAAGAAAACAGCTAGAAAAAAAAAAAAGCACCTGCTGTTCAAAAGGAAGAATACTCAGAAGTGTTGCTGTCACTTGATTGTTAATTCAATGAAAATTTTTAACCACGCATAACCCAATACCACTTGTCAAATCTGACTGCGAAGTGATGTTATTACCTCAGAGCGTATATGCTGGAGAGACTACATGTAGTGACAGAAACACTCTCATAGTCACTGCTGGAGATGGAGCTGAGGGGGGAATCACGTAAGCCATCTTGAGAACTGAAAAAACATATGGAAACAAAATGAACTGCTGAAGCGAACAAAGGTAAAAAGACAGAGCACTGCTGTAACTCATGGCTTGTCACGGGTTATAAAGAATAAGAGTAAACTGGCAGTTTTATTTTTGCTCTTCAGAAAATTATACAAACCTATTCTGTTTTCTTCCCAAAAGGACAGACAATCTGGCAAAAATCAGAGGGCACACATTTTATAAAAATCTTCAATTTAATTCATGTCATACAGTTAAAACATTCAGGAAAGAACTGAGGATGTTACATTTTCATAGGGTATAGAGAGAATAGCATGCTCATGCTGCAAAGTGTGGTTTAATGGTATAATGAAGACATAACAAAACTTGAAGTTCACCAAGTCAATGTTTCAGGCCAAAACTTCCTAAACAATAAGCTTCACGAACTGCTGAAATATCGTGACAAGTCTGAGCTAAGTTTCTTCCAAAAGAAAGGAAAAAGTCTGTGAGAAAGCAGAAAGCTGGCTCTTCAGTGAAGGCAATGAATATAATGTACCTACTCCCACCCCTAAATTTGCTCAGTTCCTTAAAACTGCCATATATGTATCTCAAATTTTGTGCTTTAAGCCAACAGATGAGCAGGAAGGAGCAGTCCCATGACAAACCACTGACACTTCATTAGAGAAAATCCATTACCTATTAAGTAAAAGGGTATGAATAATTTAAATGAATGGTGTACAAGTTGTCCCTGGCATCCCTGGGCTAATGAAAAGCCTTTAAATGACACATCATTTTAGATCTTAAATCATATCATCAACATGAAATAAGATTAGAAAATTATAAATATAGTTTCATAAGCACTCCAGAACTCCATTGGAAAGACCAATTTTTTTGTTTCAGTAACAGCTTACTGCTCAGCCACTGGAAATTCCACAAGCTGAAAATAAAATTAAATTATGCTAGATAAGAAAATATGTGATCTTGAGCAGAGGTATCAAAGCTGTATTGGCTCTAGGCAGTGCAGAAGAATCATTCGAGCCTGCTGAAATCAAATGTTCAGTCAACAGAAATCTCTGGACAACACAGAGAGAAACCTAAGAAATGTCTTTAGTTAAAATAGATATAATTATATAGGTCAGGATTATTTGACATTACTTCTCCACAATTACCAGATATTTTTTTTAATGCTTTTTTGATTTGTAGGCTTACGCAGGGTATTCTAACCAGCTACATTCCAAATTCTTTTCTTTTACCAAATTTACTATTGTAGCTATTTTTGCAGATAGAAGTCTGGAAGAATGCTTGAGGGGAATACTTCAAAGCAGCACACGGAAAGTATGTGCTCTAATCCCACTCAGAAATAATAGGATTTGTTTGCATACCTCCCACTAATCAGTTGGAAAATGTACCCCTTCATGTTCCTCATTTCTGATTGCCAATTTGAAAATAAATCCCAAATGTACGATGTTTTAGTTGAAAGGCGAGCCGTCGCAACTGGAAAATAATTTTATCAGACTTGAACAAAAATCTATTTAACTTTCATTCGTTTTATATAATTTCCCTTGCTAATTCTGCTCATTATGAAGAGATATATGCATTTAAACAAAGGCTTACTCTTTTATAGCTCATCACCTTTACCCATCCAATCTTACAACATGGTCATGCTACTAAAATGTACTTTTACTATCTGTTTTATGGCAGCTAAATGATATTAAAAAACCATTAGCATGTGATTTCACAGCATGATTGAGCAGGAGAAGCTGTCTTGCAAAGATGAAACGTATTGTTCAGAATAAAGTAATCTTTGAAGAGCAGAACCAGGAAACAAGAACTAGCAAACTCAGCACCTTCTTTTATCCTCTCTCACCTCCCTGCCACTTCCAGATATTTCCAGTGTAACAAACCTGCCAACTGATTTGGGTAGCAACACTTTTTCTGAAAAATGTCAGGTTTCCTGCCCTTCAGGGCTTTCGGTGAAGCTCTGCCCAATATATTCGAAATCCAATCAAAATATCTCTCTTAAGAGTAGAAAATATTTAATGTCAACATTGTCCCAGGTCACAAAACCACTTTCTATCCTGAGCTAACTTTGTGGAGTGGACACGGACATTTCTCTGATGAGCTTACAAGCCTCATCTCATACCTCTTCTCCATACTTTTTTCCTTATCATTTGAGTCCTCTCTCACCTCTAGCCAGCCCCCATCAGCCTAACTTTTCCTCGTCCATTCCACTCTCTCACCTTTTTTTAAGCCTGGTCTTAAACACATTTGCCAAACTGCTTCATAAATGCCTTCGTTTTCCACTTCTCCATCTTTGTGTACAAACCTGGCCATGCTGAGCCATCTGCTGATTTCAGGATTAGACATCCATCTGGTCAGTCATCATTTGGCAACATAAACTGCTTGGACACACTTGACACAAACCCATGCTCACAGAGGTTAGTCTTTTGTAGTAAAGGATGTGCAGTATGGACCATTATGATGTGTAAACATTTCTCTCACGCCTGTGTACCAATGCAGATTGAATTTTTGTACCAGAAATAGTATTTATTATTTTTAATGTTTATTTCTGGTTCATATTCAGGCTGTAACTCTTCAAGTAAGAAATTCTTTGCTTATTTAGTACCAAGAAATGGGAATCCAATAACAATAAGTCTGTTTTATACCTTCTCAGTGTTATACTAAATATCTTTTTTTCCTAAAAAACAACAACAAAAAAGACTCTCCTGACATCCTCACTGTATTGTTTCTCAGTACACACAGATTCAGGATACAACTTTGTAGAACTTTATTCTCATTAGCGTCTGCCTGAAGATTTGCTCAGCTTTTCTAAGATGCTGGTAGATCCTGAGGTGAATTGACCTGCTTTTCCCAATTCATGATTCCTGTTATCAGCTGATGGTAGCTCAGTGCATATGTTCATTAGCACAATTTTAAGAAGAGAAGGTATGCGCATACAGATACATTCTATAGCTAATAGCAGTTAACCCTTTCTTTCCACACCAGCCCACAGGTGACATGAACTTCACCGCATCTTTCTTCTATTTGAAATTAATTCTATGTTGGATTGGGATTCATAGGACTGTTTAAACTGTGCAAGGTGGCAAAAATTTGTTTCATTCGTGAGGTCTTGAACACCTACAGTGCTACTTAAAAAATTACATTCTAACATGGGATAAACCAGCATCCACACTCAAAACAGAATTCTTCAGCACTTCTGATAAAAATATAGAACAAAGATTGAGGCAACAGAGCAAAGTGACATGGGGTGATGTGGCTGCCTCTTTTCATGGAACAGACAACTAATAAATCTTTTATTTAAAGGTTTTCACAATTTTTGGGTAACTATTTTCAGTAAGAAAAAAACAAGCTGAAAGCTACCTTTATTCTGGTTTGTGTGCTCTTTTCTCCTGGAATGTGTTTCCAGCCTCTTACATTTCATTAAACCTCAGGTTGTTTCAGGGGGTGGTTTCTTCATGAATATTATTACTTGAGTTAGAATTACATTCTGTGTTACATTAGTTAATTGGCACAGATCTTCTCTTTTCTGTCTCACTCTACATGAGAGCTAACTCGAAAGCTTCACATGTCAGCTCAGCTATACCAAATCCACTCAAATAAGTGACTTTTACAACTCATTTCAGGAACCTCTATGTTGAGACTTAAAAGTTCACTGGGGCTACATTTGATATGTGGACCTAGCAAAGGGAAGCTGGTACAAAACACTGACACCTTTTACTGGCACACTAAGGCTTCATAACAGCAGTCAATTTATCAGATATCACACAAAAATCAGGGTTCAACAAACACACACTGCCACTTTTAATTTGTTAAAAAAAATTAAAAACAAAAGAAAAAAGGTGTAAGGATTGAAAAAAAAAAACCAAAACTCATTTAAGCTGAATCTGAATTTGGCTGATTGCACAAAGAATACCAGACGGGGAACAGAGGAATTTCAATCAACAACCAGATAAAGGATTGCTTAAGGGAAGTTTTGCAGTTGAAAGGCTGATTTTTTTTTTCCAATGAACTACTATTTCCTTCATCATGATGAGAAGGTTTCTTATTCCTGAATAGCTAGCTAAAAGACTAATCAATACATAACACTAAGCAGACATGTATTTGTTTATGTGAACATGCACAGCTGTCCATTGATTTTTATGGAAATGGGAACCACAATTTCTTTAAGTCTTATTGTGATGGGAATATTATAGGGAAAGCATGAATTTAAGACATTTAATCAAGTTAATTTGCATTGCAATATCAATCAGTTTTCATAAAGGAGCACTTATAGAATCAAGTGCTACAAACTAAAAGACAATCTACAAAGGTAATTTGCATGGGTTTGTGTTTTTTTTTTCTTCTAAAGTAAACGCTAGCCATCCCAAAAATACAAATGCTTCTTTTATAAAGCTTTCATTTATAAAGGTGGAATGACTTATCTTTAAGTTGCTGTACTGAAAATATGAACACAGGTCCCATGTTGCTAAGGAGTGAATAAAATAAAATTCAAGCAGAAAAGTCAAAAATAGAAACCAACTGTATAAAACAGGTGTTCTTCCTTTTACAAAGTCATTCTAATATGCTGAGGAACTAAAATTTTCAATATATTACAATATAGACTACTGTAGTATATAAATGTATGACAACATATACAATTTTTGACTACAGAATTGCAACAATAAGAAATGGGACAACTTGAATACCAAGCTGGAGAAGAATAAATTATTCATCTTATCCTAGAATTGCAATACAGATCAGCAAACAGCAAAACATGCTTTTCCAAGGATGTCTCATTCCTCCTCCTCACATGGCAAAAGCATATGGCAAAAAATTCTATTTTTTAAGCCCCCACAAATAAATGCGAACACCGCCTGCATCTAACAGCTGATGGCCACAGGTAGAGCTTGCTGAAAGCGTGAAGGTAAACGCTCCTCGTGACCAGTTTCAGCTCCTTTTGCCAATTCTCAGGTGCACTGTAAGAAGCTTCATCAAGACTACACTCAAATAAATTAAGATGAAGGAAAATGGAAAAAAAAATTGTGTAATTTAAGATAGACACAACAGACCTGCAGGAGAAAGGAGAGAAGCTATGCTTAAGAATAATTTATCAGTACTGTTACAAGGTCAGTACGTACATAAACAAACACACAACAGAACCAGGCATTCAAGACTAAAACATGAAAACACTAGCATTGCATGACAATATGAAACAAGCTGCCAAACTTCATAAAACATATAGAAGAATTGGCAGTTTTACAAAGACTCTTAAACTCTGGAAAGAACAGAGGACCAAGTATTTCCAAAACAACAAAATAGACATGAACTTCACTCTTCATAATTTTCTTTCCCTTTGGAAAAAGCAGGGAGAATATGTCCAAATGGGCATTTTAAAGATCTGCATGGCTTGCTTCCAGTTGAAAAAGAGGAACACTAGATACGTATCTTAGAACAGCTTGGGTTTGGTGTTTACTTATGTCGTGTTTTACCCCAAAACACCAAATGCTGCTTTGTCATAGTTTTATCATCTTCTGTACTGTTCTTACATTATTTCCCCCCTTTAGCAGTTTATTTTCCTACATGGCAGTCTTTTCTTATCACATTGTCCCATCAGCAGATCAGACACTGACTACATCTTTGTTAGCGCTTTTCTTGTACTTGCATCTCATAATTGCTGCTGTCCAAGACTCTTGTTGACCTTTGTATTTTATATCTTTGAGATACTTGCAAGGAAATAATAAAGACATAGTATCAGCTATGATTTATAAACTAAAGCAATAAAGACAGTAGAAGCAATAAAGAAAGTAGAAGAGTATTTAATTTGTATTTTAAACTCCACTGAATATTGAGGCTAGATAGAGAAGCCTGAAACATCAGGCCCTTCAGACTTAAAGGATTAATTACAGTAAACCTGACTGGATCATTGAAATTATACCTATAAATAATGTCATACTGCATAGCGTAAGAACAGATTTACTAAAAGAAACAGTTTGTGTCGTCACAGACACATTTGACAGCTGCTTGACTTGGACAAGGGAAAGAAAATGTTCTTCTCTTAGTTGGTGACTTACAGTAACTAGAAAGTAAATACATTTATCAATTTGATGAATGAGCATATCCTGCAGCTATTCAATGTATATTAGATTGCTTATTGTTCTAGCTAATGGGTCCATCATTCTGAAAATAATCTACAGCCTCCAACATTTCCCCTATGGTTAAGTTGGCATTCACAAGCACGTAATAGGGAGCAGTCACAGAAGCCTAATGTGATCTTCCAATTTAAAAATACCATTGAAAAGCAGTGATTAGTCACCACTCAGCATGAGTAAGAAAAGGTCCACAAAACTGTTTTGTAACTGAATTCTCTCTTTTACTGGTAACATGACTACTGATTCAGAGGCAAAACCAAAATTTATATATATAGACACATGTATTAGAAAACCAAGGATCTGCACTCATACAATTTTTTAATCTAGTCTTCAGCAGATCCTCAGCAACTCCATCTCTCATACAATATACTGAAGTTGTTAATATCAGAACATTCCCAAATAAAGGAACAACAATCTAGTAACAAAATAACTCCATCCCTATTTCTCCACTTCTGCAAAGATGAAATATTTGCCAATCAATAACAGATGCACTGCAGTCTCAATAATGAATAGAAACAATTAGATGTAATCAACAAAGTAACTGTGGAACAGGCTACGGTGAAAACAGACAAAGCCCACTAACCTGTTAACAAAATATTCAGAAATATTCACCCAAGAATTTTAGGATAACTCAAGAATGAATCAGATGAATTATTAACCTCTCATTTAAAACTTCCTTGACGCCTGGAGTTTAAAGGTGTCAATCTCTAAAAATAGAAAGAACTCCAAGGGGATTCAAACATCTCTAGTTCTGTAAGCCCAATATTTGTACTAAGCAACTTAACAGAATATATCAAAAGCTGAAACAGGTAGACAATAATATGAAGTTCTGCCTGGGAAGAACTAACACGGCTTCTGCAGAAGGAACCTCTTGGGAGCTTTGTGAACAAGGGTGAACACTTGTGAAGAATGGTGATTTGGCTGGCAGCCTCTGAGTTCCAAATAGGTTCCAAATACCTCATTAAAGGCTTTTAGGAAAACTAGGGAGCTACAGCTTAAGAAGAATGGACCCAAATTGGATAAATAATTCTTAACCATAAATAGGGAGGAGCTGTTAAATGACATCTCAGAAGAGCAGAGTGTCACAGCTGAAGATCTTTAGGACCCTGATGTTTTTTTTCACATATGACCTGCAAAAATCGAGAGAGCAATGAGATCTGAAAGGTCACTACTGATGCAAAATTATTCAGTGTCATAGTAACAAAAGCAGACTGAAGAACTGCACAGGATCTTAAAGTCTGAATAACAGGTAGTAAAATTGCAAGATGAGATTCAACTGGTAAACGCAGGGAGAACAATTATAGAATGAGAGCCTCTGAGCTCATAAGCAGGATCTTAGGGCTTTGTTAGACAACTTCAAAAAGCATCAGGATTTCTTGCCAGGTGGTGAGCTAAGTCAAATATTGGGAGCCACTGGAAAAACAAGAGAAAATAATTATGCCACTGAGCAAATCCATCTCAAGTAACTGTAGTTCTGATTCACCTATTGCTAAGAGGAAACAATATAATTGAAAAAGGTTTCGAGGAAGACAAAAGGAATGATCAAAGCTATGGACAACTTCTGATAAAGTAGGCTGTGACTCTTCTAACCTGAAAAAGCAAGCACCACATAGGCAAATTGTGGCTGAGGTCTACAAAATCACAACTGGCACCGAGAGGCCAGGCAGGAACTAGGAGCCATTCAAAGACACTCCCAAGAGCCAGATCCACAGCAAACAACAGGACACAGAGGAACATGGACCTTCAGAACTCTCTGTAAAATGACAATTGTCATACAAAGTTTTTACACAGTATTAACAGAGGCTGGACAAGTACGTGGAAAAGGGGTTATTGCATCCACAAACCACGTGAGGCTGAAAAAGAAGCTTACACACATAATTTTATTATATTTTGCAGACTTCTTCTCACAAATTTCACTTAATAACCTAGCCAAGACAAAAATCAGTAGACAAATTGTCTAAATATTGCAAATGATTTATGACTTAAGACACTAATTAAATATAAAGTAGTTACTTTTAAGCAATATTCCACTTGAAGCATTGCAAAAGCATGAAATGCCAAAGATTTGTGAATGACTTCTTAAAATGAAGTCCATTCAGAAACCCTGTTGTAGGGCCTTGCATATGATCATACTTGCAAGCTTAAGATTGCAAATAATCAGTATAACGAGGGAGATAATTTTATCTTCTCAAAAGTTGAGTTTTGTGCACACTAAGCTGTGTTTTACCTGTATGAGGAATTAACTCCAAAGCAAAGAACTCTTGATTCTTTTTCCATTACCAGTAAAATATTTCATAATTCAATTGGTATGTTATTAAACTAATGTTTATTTCTGTAGCCTTTATATTGTGGTAATATTTCACGGTTCAAGCTACCCCCGCTGTGTTACCCTGAACTCTATACACATTTAACAACGAGATCCTGCATCACACATGAACTCCATGGAACTGACACAGGAAGGCACAAAGGAGAAAGCTGTCATAAATACAGAAAACAACAGTAACTTCTATTTAATTTCTTCCCTTTGCTTTATGATATTTATACTTCAGGGAAACTGAAGTATATTCACTACGAAGCAGGTTATCCTCGAAACAGTAAAACAAAATTAGGCCTGGTTTTCTAATTATGTGAATAGGACCCCTAATGTCTAATCAAAGTTAAGCTGAAGCACAGCATTTTCTTTAACACAACTATGATTATGGTGTCTCCCTATTATCTAGTTCCTTATTGTCATTAAATATGTAGAACCTTAATCCATGACCTCTATTCTTCTATCAGCTTTGGCTGAAATGGTCCAATAGGTTTAAAAGCTGCTTCTGCACTCTATTAGGCTCCTTCAGCACAGATACACTCGTGCCCACAAGCAACATAATCAGATCAACCTTGTTCTCTCAAATGAAGCTAAGGTAAGATGTGTTTAGATCCCAATTTAATCCTGTGCAATAATGCAGAAGTTAACATTTTCATATCTGCCAGACACACTTTTCCTGTAAAACAGCAGAGTATAACAGAAGCAATGACCCATGTAACGTTCAGCAGCAATACACTCTTTGTTACGTTAAACTGGTAAGATTAGTGCACTTGATTTCAGTGATGTAGAGACATTATACAATTAAAATCCAGGTGTTTTCCAAATGTTTTCAAAGAAGCTGATGAAGTCCAATAAAAAGCTACTGAAAAAAAAAGCATTAAAAAACACGTATTGAAAAATTTCTTAACCTGCAACACACTATTTTCTTTAAAATCAGTATTACTTACACACCAGTCCCTAAAGTACAATGGAAGTAAATATAGGAATTTAATTACATCCAAGTTGTAACAAAACATCAAGTTGCTCTTACCTTGAACTAGATCTTGACTTCACATCTTCCTTTGCTGTCCTTTCACTACTGGCATCTTCATTGTTATCCATTTTTTTCTCACATAGTTGTTTTCTCTTCTCCCACTTCTTCTGCTGATTTGAGATGCTTTCTGCTTCTCCCTGTGAGTCGTTTTCTGCTCCTACCTGTGAACCTGAGGAATGTGCCAGGCACTTAGAGGAGATCGGCAGTCTTTGCTCTTCTCTGCCAAAGTCTCTTTCTGCTAACAAAGCAGAAGTTTCAGGTATTAACGTTTCCTGTGCAGGGACTGAATTGTCCGAGTTATCTACATGGTCCATTTCCTTAGACTTTACTAATGTGTATGAAGCATTTACAACACCTCCTGCAGAATGTTTAGTCTTTAAACCCTCAACACTGTCCTCCCTGCTGTCTTCACAGCTGCCACAACACACACAGGAATTAATTAGACAGTTTGTGGCAGCTATACTGAGTTTATGGGATTCATCCTCCTCCTCATTTGCTAATGGATTAGCAGATCCAGGAACACAACTAATAGCTGCTTCTGGAGTGGTTACTGGGGATTCTGAGCTAGAGGGAGATTTAGGATTGAATATCACAGTAGCAGATATTTTCATTCCCCCTGTCCTGTGAGCTATCACTTCTGCCATTTCTGCATCATCAGCATACACATCCCAGCCATTGAGGTATAACTGCGAGTCTGGACCTTCTAGACAGCTACATGAATTCTGAACCGAGATGCCAGACATCTGCTTGCTGTCTTCAATATTGTTATTATTGCTCAAGTCACTTTCAGCATCTTTTAAAAGCAAAGTTTCCTCCGTCTGATGGCCGTTCTCGTACAGCAGAGCATCTCTATATTGCAGGTTCTGTTTCGAATCATGGCAAGGGTTATTCACCCAAGCAAAAGTATCACTTACTGAATCCAACCCAGCAAGAGCTTCTCCTGCTCCATCTAAGTCATCCATAAAAAACACTCTGTCCTCATCATCAGTTAAATTGTCAAGATGGTGTCTTGTTGGTGAAGCTTCTGTGCTAGAACTATTTCTTAGGCTAGGTCTGTGAGCTGGAGACTGACAGATGCTTGGAGGGGAAAGCAGAGAAGACATTTCATCTCCGACTCTGTGTACCATCCTATTCAGCTGTTCCAGCTCCTGTTCATCATACTGCATAGAACAAGCCAGCTCAGCCTCTGTGTTTTCAGCTTTTGCCGAAAGCTCCTTAGCAGGCAAAGTTGCAGTTATGCCTGGTGTAATGACAGAGGGTACTTCAGGATCCGCTCTGACAGGAAAATCCACATCTTGAGAGATGCAGAGGTTACGTTCCAGTGTGTGCAGTTCATCCTCGGTTAATGTCTGAAGTAGGTCCCTGAAAATGAAGAAATACACACATCACTTTGCATTTACAATCACAGGAAGCACAGATGTTCAGATTTTTAAAAAAGCTTTTACTGTTAGTACAGAAATCCAGAACTTGGGGGCATGGAGTACTTTCAGCTCTGTAACTCAAGGTGCATTTGACAATCATATTCAGAACACATGTGATTGCTGATGCCTGAATTTGAGATTACTCATGCAAATACAGGGCACCAAGCTATTTAGATCCTTGCAATGAAGCCCCAAAATAAATCAAAACACATTCAAAAAATGGATGTTTCCCTCTCCCCCTCTAAATATAGTCGAGGCATTACCCACAATTAAATATATTTTGTCATTTTATTTTTTTACGTCACAAATTTGACTTCGTTAGCAATTTGTCATCTTTCATAATAGATGCTGAAAATTATTCTGCAAAAGAGTACTGCAGAATTTTCACATCATTATATTGTCAGATAAAGAGAATCCATTAAAAATAGTAATATCACTTATGCAACGCTGATGTCTTGGAAGGTTGTTCACTGAAACACGGATTGGAAGTTGGCTCTCTCCTGCCTCAAACACCTAACTCAGTCATTAGGCAGCTAAGCTGCTGCATGACATTAAGAATCAGGTAGGCCTAAAAGCAAACATTTAGGTATTTACTAAACTATGTTTTCTAGATACGGGCAGCATCCCGAACGTTATTAAGTGTGCTCAGTACTGTAGTTTACGACCCCAATCACCTAAAAACAAAGTGTTATTTCAGACTCTAATGTTTAAATGCTTTATAACTTTAAAATAAACCCATAGACACAGCAACATGTAATTTTTAGGTCTGAATTTGATTTACAATATGCTTCTTAATTAGAAACCACATATAAAAACATCCTGTCAGGAACTGCTGTCAAGATTTTCAAAGACCGGCAAGTATATTTTAGCATAAATGAATGGATGGGAAAAGCAAGACCTTCTGCTTAAACAGAGGCTAGCAGTCCATTATTTTCTCATGTGTTTAGAAATCATGGGCTAGCAGGTGATGTAAAGCTATAATAATAATATGCACATATTAAAAGAATTCCCTTAAAGGACTAACTTCAGTCTAAACAAGATGACCAAAAAAACCCCTAAAGAAACATTCAACACATCTCACATCTTGATTTCCAGTGAACCGCTTGCATTTTAACTTCTTAACTCAAAGACCAAATATTTTTCCAAGTACTATTACTAAAAGATCACATTGCCCAAAAATAAATCACCAGGATCTGACTTGTTTATCCGCTACCCTACAAATTTAAAAAAAGGTAACAGTTTAGACAAGCATGCTTAAGTCAGAATAAATATAGAAGGTATATTTTGATGGTTCTGTACATTCCATACAATTAGCATCTTTTAAATAAAAGCATGATTTTTTTAAAAAAATAGAGCTATATGACCATGAAAAAATTCTAAATCTATATAAGTAGTACCTTATAAGAACAATTGCACCATCATATTCTTCCCTTTTCACTTGTTTCCACATTCTAATAGAGAACTCAGTATTTCTTTAAAGCATTCCACATGCATTTTCAAGTCCAATGTTCGACATTTTTTCAGTCATATACGAGTAAGAAAAGAAAGTGGTCAATCTTTGTTGTATTGCTATCTGGCACACTAGAACATTTTCAAATATCTTTACATTCTTTTCTTTTGTCTAAATAGTATGTAATGATACTATCTCACTACTCAGATCTTTTATTTAAACAGTAATCAGTGTCTGTAAGAGAGTAAGAATTTTATCATCATAAAAAGCTGAGAGAGAATGTTTTCAGTCTTAAGTTCAACATAAAAATAGCTGCATTATCATTTATTTTTGAAATAATTACACCAATGTCATCAACAAAAACATAGAATATTATGAACTTCCAGTTTGTCAGTTTTTACAGGAATGCTGTGATGTAGGATTTTGTAAGCAGAAATGAAGTAATGTGGGATTTTAGAAATAGCTGAGTTTTCAATTAAAAAAACGCAACAGAGTTAGCACACACTGAAGGGTTTAAGCTTGTCCCTCACCTATGCGTACATCAAATAGAGAAACCTGTTGCTCATAATAGATTCTAAGGAAGAGCGTAAGCACAGAATAAGCACACATGAACTTGTCTAAGTGCATCCTACTGGCTTCTACCAGCCTGTAGCTCAGGGATTTCTGAACCAAGGTGGCAGCCTTGTGCTCAATAATTCTCAGTAACTTTCTCCTGCATGGTTGAAGACATGCGTGTCAGGAACTGATCAACAGTCAACTGCTTAAACATCAGCTATGCTTCTCCACATACTGCAGTCACACCCTCTTCTCAAAACACCTAAGACAATTAGCAACTTCTACAAACACAGACTATACCAGAAACATTGAAAGGAATTTGCTTTACATCCAAGCTCATGAGCATAACTGGGAATGAAATGGGCCCGGGGGAAATCTAAGACTGAATCTTCTGACTTTCAGCACTTAGTCTGGGGTTTTATTCAGTCTCCAGAACACCATGTGGCCGCGCCTGGACTTTTGGATGTCTGGGTGCCCAGAGCTGACAGAGAGCCTGACTGCTCAGAACTATCTGATACTTTTACAGTGAATGTGTTAAACCTTTAAGGCCTGGAAATGCATATTTACTTGATGCTGGCTAGCTTCAATGGCTTGAGTAATGAACTCTGTTTCTACCAATAAAAACATCACAAAATTTAAGAACAATGGCGTAAATAAAGCTTGACTCAAAAAAAAAAATAATCAATGAAATCAGTTGTCAGTTCTTCTGTCTTAAGTGAGTCAGATCCATGCTGCCATGCAAGAGTTGCTCTTCATAATCAGTTAGATTACATATGATAGTCCACCAGCCCTGTTGTTTCAGTAGAGAAATAATCCTGCTTTAAATTCAAAGGAAATATGCTCATTTTCCCAATTCAAACACTAGAAATTTTGCTATTAACAAATACAGATTGTTCTGAAAGATTTGGACAATTATGTTCACTTCTCTGCATAAAAAAAAACCCCTAGATCCACTGGGCTGTTTTAAATACAAGTTTCTTTGCAAGGTGACAAATCAAGTTATCTTTTTGATACACTGTATATTAGATTATACAGGATTCACTATGTGGCATTTTTAAAATGCCTATGTAGATACTGAGAATAAAATTAACGTCAACCAGTACATGGAAAGAAATGTTAAATCTCACTACTGAAAGTTTAAAGCTAAACACCAGGCATCATTATTAAACCATAAGGTTTAATTAAGCTGTAACTACTTCCACGGTTCATTTCCTTTCTGCTGAAGCATCTGTAACTCGTCACGGGATCCACACAAGTGCTCTATGTGTATGGAAATAAGTTTCTCCCTCTGCTTTCAGCATTCAGAAGCTGCAGGTAAAGAGAGCTTCTGCAATGCACCCTGACAGCAGTCATGCGCCTCCTTCTCAGAGGCTTTAGGAAACACTGAATTTTAGAAAGGCACATGTTGAGCTTGCACCTGCTTTTACTCTTTTTGGTATAGCATCACAGGACAGCAATCTAGCCTTGAAAATACGAGGAACATTTTTCTTCCAGTGGCTACAGCCACCGGCAGAAAAACAAGGTAAGTTGTTAAGATGCACTCTGCTTGTTACAAGCAGTAGTAGAAGTTTACCCTGCCTAGTGCAAAACCAATAAACATATTTTACTCTACTGCCAATATCCAGGGTGCAGAAATTACTTCTTCAAAGATCTGAGGCCAGACATCCATTAAAAGACAAATTCAGCTGAAGAGAGGACAGGGCCACAAAACCCACGGTGCACTGATCTCAACACATTCTCCAACCCTCCTTCATTAACTTTGCTCCTATTCTGACTAGAATCTTAACCTCTCTGTTTTCAGAGAACAGCATCATCATTATTGCCAGTCTGTGCTTCAGCTCATGCTCCGAACAGAGCATAAACAGCTGTCTTCACGGAGCTGCCACCATAAGAACATGATGCAGGTACAGGAATGCAAATTGCCACCTCCTGCTCCTGCAGCCCTGAGTTCAGCACACCAAAGTCTGCAGATCTGATACATAAACACTGAGAAACCAACACTGATCTATAGCAAATATCACTTGTACTCCTTTACTGCAAGAGTTTTAAATCAACTCAAAGTTTTAGACACAGCCATCCTGGAAAAACTGACCAGTTTTTCCCAAATCACTGTGCACACTTTAAAAGCATGAGTTTGACAAGCCCCCAACCTCCCATTCTTTAATATACTGGCAACAGGTATACTGCATTTGATTTCTAGTAATTGATCAGAAGGGTTTCATTGTACTTAAAATGGTATGATACTCTGATTCTGCACCACTTCATCTGCGATCTGCTTGATTCTGCACCACCAATATCCATAGGGACCCTGCCATCAATTGTAATGGTCCAGAAACCAGGACCAGACAAGCAGAAAGCTCTGATGAAAGCTCAGAATCAGAGACTACTGCAAAATTCCAAGTTTGCTAACCTCTGAACATCTCTGTATAACAGCCTCAAATATGTACATAGTATCACAAGAATGTTCAGTGTCACAGGCGTCTAAATTAAATATCTATGCATGTACCAGACGATATGCTTTGCATACTTCCTAGGCAGATTACAGTAGTTTGGCAGAAATGGTTCAAATTTTTTAATTTAAAAGGAATGGAGATAACATCTCTAGATATATAAAACACCAATGCTGATGTTTTATATCTAAAATAAAAAAAACAACCACCTTGCTTAGGTATTAAAACATTCAAAGTCACTGTTTGCTGCTCAACTTCACCAAAACCTAAACAAGAATCCTTACTGCTTTTGCTCAGAAAGTCTCCACAATCACTATTACTTTTGAGGCTGCCAGCCACCAAAAATTTTCCTAGCCACTAGATATTTTTTCTGCTAGTTCTGATTTAATTATGTGGATCCACATAAATATAGTGCTTATCATTACCTTTAACAGGAGGGATGATTTAGGGTAATACAGCTTAAAAATTACCTGTAATCCTACAAAATAATCAGCAATAAATTTATTGTTATTTGATGAGTTAAAATATTTAGTTGGCTAAAAATTTTTAGAACTTTATGGAGAAATTTACTGGGATGTGATCATATCGTGCAGCAAGAACGCTGTTCTATATTCCTACAACAGGCACACAACTACAATACAAGATGTAACTATTTTAACAGAGGACTACTTTAACCTATTTTCATGCCTTAACTATTGGTGATGGAGACTGTAGAAAGCCTCCCAGAAAAAATGTTCCCCTTTTGCTGGGGATGAGCTCAAATATCTCATTCCATCTTCCCTTATAGGTTTTTGTGAACATTTTCACTGAGTAGGAATTGTAGCCTGCTGAGTTAAAAAAAAACAACTGAACTGTGATACAAAAAAAAAAAATACCTAGAAATCTTAGGTACTTTTAAAAGTAATTGAATTATCCTACATGAACTGCACACTTAATTGTATCTTGTTGTTTTTATTCAATATATTTTTCATTCAAGAATATTACTAATGGATCTCTCTGAGCCCAGTTCTTTAAAATACTCAAGTCCCTTGACATTCTTTCAGAGATAACCATCTTAACTTGCATTAAATTTTTGGTCTGATGGATGCTATCTCACCAAGAACACATTTCAAACTTGCCTGCTAGACAACTAAAATCACATTTCTTAATGCTCAATTGAAAGAACAAATATAAGTCTTAAAGTATATCAGAACTTTTTCAAAGCACAAATCTGAAAGTATTTTCTTTTTTTGAAGTTTGCATTCAAAATTGTAGTTATTGAACAAATGTTTCACTACTGTGTTTTGAACCCACGCATTAAGTTCAGAGTAACAGAAAGTTAAATGGATTAAGCAATAAACTGACTTCATTGATTTTCACTTTGTTTTGTGAAATGTAAGGAGCAAGCAGAAAGTACAGATTAAGAGAAGTGTATTAGCTTTTAAATATTTTTTTGGCTTTAGTCACCCAGTGGAACGCTGGTGAAAAATTCTGTGATGGTCATATATAAGGAATGATGTATTTTCATGTTAACTTCATGGACCTTTTAAGCTTCAGTATCAATTTTTTTTTCTCCTCCAGCTTAAGTTTTGTTCCTCAGTTCACATCCTTCTTTTTCACTTAGTGTTTTATAAAACCTTAATCACTCAAAAAAACCCAAACATGTTGATATGTCAATTTAAAATCTCAGATTTCAATATTAATTCCATCAAAGTACCTAAAAATAAAACTTCACTTCTAGACAGAAATACTACAAAATCTTCAAGGGACACAAAAAGATGTCGTCTGGATACTCATAAAACTAACTTCAGAAATAGATTCCTCTCAGAAACATCCCTCCTATTTTCCCTCAGGAGGTGCCTCACCTCTAATGGCTGAGGGGAGATTAATCTGGATAAACTTCTATACGTGAAAACTATTACATCAGACCGTCATCGTGACATACAGGGAAGGCGATAAACAGGTGAAATTAAACACAGGAAAGAAAAAGTTCAGCCAAATTATCTCTAGACACTTGCAGGAACACAATTTGCAGTTGGTATATACATTTGAATTTTAAGAAAATAGTAGGGCTTACAGATTTAGAAAATAGGAGGTTTTTTTAACACCCAGAGAAAATACCTTAACAGTGAATATAAATAAAATAATCTCGATATAAAGATCCTTTAAAGATATAGCTTGATTTCTCCAAAGCAATAGATCAGTCTTCAAAAAGACCTCAACTAAGAAAAAAAATAAGATTTAATGCCCTTTATGCATAAGTTGATCCAAAACCCAGGTTTCCAATGGTTACCAGAACTGAAAGCACTGTGAAAAAGAGGTATATATAAAATGATCCATCCTGTACAAACAGATCCACAATAGGAGAAACTCATAATCATTTCTATTAGATTACGAATGATCTGAATATTGCATCATAACATACGGAGAAAATGTTATAAGCCTAGTTAAAACAGAAACACTGATGCTAATTAGAAACAGGATCTCCCTAAATAACCTCAACTTTAGTATTTCAGGCCTCATCCAACCATAAGGAAAATATGAAATGAAATAAAATTATATTCAGAAAAAAAAGAAACTCGCAAAGATATGAAAAGTTTATAAAACTTCCATGAAATTAAAAACTACATCTAGTTATTTCATGGGTATATCAGGCAGATGAGAGGAAAATGCACTTTATGGTTAACAGTGTCCTGGGACAGAATGGTTAACAGGGTCAGCTGGGATAGAATTTATTTACTACCTGGAGTAGCTACTGCATTTTGGATTTATTATGAGAATAATGCTGATAACACAGATTGGGTTAGTTGTTGCTAAGTAATGCTTGTATTAAGTCAAGGACTTTTTCATCTTCCCATAGAAGCTGAGAGGGGGCACAGATGGGATAAGCTGGCCAAAGGGATATTCCATACCATAGACGTCATGCTCAGTATATAAATGGGGGTTGACTGGGGTGGGCAGGGATCTGTGATTCCTGCTTGGGTGGGCTGGGAAATCGACCATCAGGTGGTGAGAGTGATGTGTTGTATCACTTCCTTTTGTATATTCTTTTACCTAATTATTTTCTCTTTTGTAGCTGTTATATTAAACTGTCTTCATCTCAGCCCACAAGATTTTTTTTTCTTCTTCTTCTTCTTCTCCGTCTTCTCTCCATCCCACTGATGTGGGTGAGAGTGGATTGTGGATTTGTGGATTGAGCAAATGGCTGTGCGGTACTAGTTGCTGGCTGGTGTTAAACCACAACACACAGCAAACAAATACTTTTCTAAGCGTTTGTGTTCTTTTTAGGCCTCTGATTTTTACTTCAGAAGAGAAGCAGCTACAACCATCTTATTACTTGCCTTATTTTTCTTAGCAAAGTATGAAAAGGTCTGAAGAGTTCAGACATATCTTCTGGTTTATGGTCCAAGTTTAACGGTCCCTCGGAGTAGACAACAAGGCCACTGTAATTCAAACACAGGCACAAACACACAAAAAAAATGAAAATTACATTACACGGAGCAACTACTGAATGAGTCAGAAAAGCAACTCGACATAAACATTAGAATTATACTGAAGTTACATATTGTTTCCTTATTTTTGTCCTATTCACCCACAGTCAGAATTAAACGTTATTTAAAGCAATAGGAAGAAGATCCCCTCCATCCATCCCCCCCAGCACAGACATGGGAGAAGAGGCAATAGAAGCACAGGAGAAGAGCACACATTTATAAATTGCTGGAGCGCACCCATTTAAAAAAAAAACCAAGAAACTGATTATCACATAAGTAGGGGAAACTCCACTGACTTGGGAGAGATTGTAAAAGGTTTTTTCTTTCTTTTTTTCTACATCATATAAAACACTTTTTGATAATACCATGCTTCTAAATCAACTCAGCACTTGTAGACATTTTCCTGGAAAGAGGTTAGTTCATGGTCCTGAAAGCCTCCATGTATGTCTCCGTATATATCTTGATAGTTCCTCCTAACCAAATCACTACATCCAAACCTGTCTGTGTGTCAGGAATTAAATTAAATTCACTTTCTTCACCATATCTGCTGCATCATAGAGCACTGTATCTGAGAGTGTATTCCACCAACACCAGGCACCACTCTGCTTAAACGATTTAATCCTCTGCCCACTGCAGAAACAACATAAGTTTCTCCAAGCCAAATGGATCATGCATTCTCACACTGGAGATGACACAGGTTTTATTTTTCCCAGGCCATTTTCCCCTTCCTGCCCTTACAGTCAATGCTCAGTTACCCAAGGCATTTCAAAGGCATGTTCCTTTCCTTACACTCAAATTACACATTGTTTCAGAGAGCTTTCTAGCTTCTCTGCATCCAAATCATCCAGAGTAATGGGGACCCTCAGCTGACTAACAGGACTGTTGATGTCTTTCACTCACCAGCTGTTCACTAGCAAGCACCTTGTGTGACCACCAAAGGCTGAGACACAGCAGCAAAGCTGATGTCACAAGTTATATAAATCCCACTGAAGTACTGGGGGGCAGAAGAAAGGGGAGGGCAGGCAGAAATGACCACTTACATTCTGCTTACTATCAGGGAAATACTGGTCTTTTTCTTCTGTTTATAAACCTTCAGTCTGGCTCATGCCCTGGTAGCAAGTAGTACTGCTGTCTCCCATCAGGCTGGAAGATGGTGTATTGGGTTTGTGTGGAAAGGTTTTGGTAGCAGGGGAGCAACAGCGGTGGTTCTGTGAGAAGCTACAAGAAGCTTCCCCTGTGCCGGATGGAGCCCATGTCAGCCAGCTGCAAGACAGACCCATCACTGGCCAAGGCCAAGCCCATCTGCAACAGTGTTAGCGCCTCTGGGACAACATATTTAAGAAGGGGAAAAAACCCAAACTGAGCAATTGCAGCCAGAGACACAGGTGAGAACATGAGAGTGCAACAACTCTGCAGACACCGAGGTCAGTGAAGGGGGGTGGAGGTGCTCCAGGCACCGAAGCAGAGATTCCCCTGCAGCCTGTGTGGAAGACCATGGTCAGGCAGGCTGTCCCCCTGCAGATCATGGAGGTAAACAGTGGATCAGGCATCCACCTGCAGCCAGTGGAGGACCCCACACCAGAGCAGGTGAACGCCTGAAGGAGGACCCTGCACTGAAGGAGAATCCTGGCGGAATCTGTGACCTCTGGAATACACACACTGGCGCAGTCTGTTGCTGAAGGACTGCACCCCACGGGAGGGACCCATACTGGAGCAGTTTATGAAGAACTGTAGTTTTGGGAAGGCCTCAATGCTGGAGAAGTTCATGGAAGATCATTCCCACAGGAGGGACCCCACACTGTAGCAGGGTAAGAGTGTGAAGAGTCCCCCTGAGGAGGAAGGAGCAGCAGAAACCTTAGACAAAAATTAGTCTGAAAACTATTGCTTAAAACTTTGCTATTAGAGGACTGAGGGGATCTCCTTGCCCCAGACTCATCCTTCTCATTAAAACACAGAGGAACAGCACAACAACTGTGTAGCATTGTTCTTGCATTTAAATGCTTCTCCTTTCACAGTCCAGATAAAAGACTTGCACTTATTCCAGACAAGAGTATATCTGCTTGGTGTAGTTATTCCTGTGGAACTTCACACAGCAGTGATTTATTTTTCAAATCACTGGATACTTGGGAGTAGTTAAACTCTTTTCACTCTCTGTCCTTCTTTGTAATTTGGGATTGACATGGTGCATTTTCCACAGTCTCCTTGGTTTTCCAGTTAGTCATGATGTATTGTACTTCATTTTGTCTTCCAGCAGTTTCAAATTGAGTTCTCACATTCCTGTTGTCTTTTGATAATCAGATTATTACTGTTATTATTTTTAGAATGACAGTTACAGACAATATGCTATTTAACAGGAACAATGGGCCACAGAGATTTCCTGAGGAGAAGCGTATTGCACTCAGGATTTGAGGTTTTTTCATTTCCCTCAATTATACTACTTACATTAGCTAACTTTAAAACATTCACAATGGTAAAATATTAAAAAATGATGGTTTTACTCCAGAGAAACTGCTGCCTTATTAAAATATGAAGACTCATTAGGAAAAATGCATCTTAGTTCTTCAATATTGCAAAAACTGCATGAAGCAGAAGCAACGTTTTAGTTAATTGTCTTGAATAGTCAATGCAGGGCACAAATACACTAAGTTATAGATGTTAATACTTTCCTTGAAAAAGATTTAAGCCTAACTCAGTAGTCACAATGCAGTTTGTCACGACAATTCCTTTTGAACCTAGAGTCATTAAGAAAAATACACAATTCCTATTGAAAATTTTTGGTTTTCAAGACTTGTATCCTTAGGTCATATTTTTTTTGCTTAAAAAAGTAATCTGACAATGTGACATTCCATAGACTGATGTTCTTAATTTTTTAGTTTCTTTCTGGAGGCTGACTGATCAATTGTTCCAGGTTCCTTCCTTCTATATTTTGAGTTCTGCCTTTTCTTTTTTTCCTCTTGATATTCCACATGAAACTGGTACTGATTTAAAAAAAAGACAAAACATAATCCTCTTTTTAAAATTTTTTTTTAAAAGATAGTATAAGCAAACTCAGGTAAAAGAAAATATGCCAAAATTCTGAAAAAAATTTCTGAAATCTTCAAGAAATCTTTCAGTGAGGCAGAGTGGAGAGTAGTTAAAAAAATTACTTACCATACAATGGCTAATCTTGGAATTGTAAACATTAAAGCTGGTTCATAGTCATCTATCATATCTTGAGTGAGGTATCCAAGCCTTAAGGCTCTAAGCAGAAGAACAGAGTTATTTAGTTAGAGATCAAACTCTCAAAGAATACATTTCAACAGGAAAGAATTTGTACAATAACAGTTCATGAGTTAAATACTATCAATTTGGTTTGGCTTATAACATGTTTTTTCCCATCTAAAACAGTGTATATAACTGAATTCTGTCACTGCTTTAAAAAAATAATGAGAAAAAAGAAATCTTTGAATACTTAAAGCTTCTATAGGCATCCAAAACCAAAATAATTTTATGCCCTTTTCCCTTTATATTTACTGTTCCATGCCAAGCTTCAGCTTGTTACTGAAAACCATCCGTGCTTAGAGTTTTTCAACTAAAAGAAACATTTTTAAAGTAATAGGGGAAAGTATTTGGTTTCATTTTCAAATAAAACTTGCTATAACCATCTAAGTCAACCCTCCCTAAACTACCAACTTAAACTGAAAAAAAAAAAAACCCAGCCAGTTCTACACAGCAACTATTACTGAATTCTAAAGATTTAATAATTGGGGGTCACTCCATTGTCCTATAATAACGTTTCAAATATCTTAAGCCCCTTTTAGACTAAAACCCGATTTCTTTAGGCTTGTCACTTGGCTATGTTTTTAGTTTTCTTCACAATTTCTTAATATTCTCATAGATTTCATGATGTCCTCAAATCTCTTTTCCGATTTGTCCATATCAATGCACAAGATTAAGGTAAGACTCAAAATTGCACACTAGTCCTGCTGAGATCTGACTGGTCCCAAGATGAATGGAAATAACTTCTCCTTATTCCTTGTCAGTACTTGCCTTGCCAATACTGCTGGTGGTGGACAGCAAAATGACCACAAAGCAAGCACTGCTGTGTACCAATGGCAGATGGACTCATCATTGCATGTCCCACTCTCACTCCCTGTTCCTTCCTACAGTCCACTGCCAGGTTATCCAAAACTGCAAATGAGAAACCATCTTTTTCCTCTAATTGGACAAATATGCATATATGTAGTAGCTCTCTAAGTGATAAAATATAATTCCTCCTACTTGTTGTGACCATTTTGAGTTGTAATCCTGTCTTTCAATATGCCTGAAAGACCTCTCATCTTGGTGCCATCTACAGATTGTGGCAGCGTCCTCTGTACTCCTTCACTTCTTAATGAAAGTTGTGGTGGTTTGGGCTAAACTGGCCACTGAGACAAACGACAGATGCTCCCCGACCTCCCTCTCTTCAGACCACACCAGACCCAGGGTCCTACTTCACAAGTTTTCCTAATATGACAGTAAACTCAACACTTATTCCAAGTGTATTCCACAGTCAATTGGTCTCCAATAATTCCATCCAGACTACAGTTCAATAGCTTCCTTTAGAGAACAGAGTTGCACTGCTGAGAACCTCACTAAAGCTGGGTATTTCACACGATGTTCCCCTCTACTGGCCAGCTGTTAGGCTAATTACTCTCTCACAGGGGAAAAGTTGTTCAACATAGTATATTCCAAACAAATTCCCGTTTTTCTCATCACCTTATACTTCCAAAAGAACTTAGGAATTCCTGGATTGTCTGGGGTTTTTTTAACATCATCTCTTCATACATATAAAGTCATGGCTCCAGCCCTTTAAGATTTTACAGGGTCTTTACAAGTTCTTTGTGGTAATCACTAGAGGTTCGCAGATGATTTGAATCATCTCCCCATGTATTCCTGAATGAAATACGATTAAGTCTTGATGCTTTAAACAAATTTAGCTTATTTAAATGCTTATTCTTCATTTATACATCTATAACTAGGCATACAAAAAATATTGATATTGTTGGTTTATTATTTTTGGGGTTCTTTTTGGTCTAGAAAGCAAAAGAGCACAGACTTGTTGAAAAGCATTAAGCATGCTTCCCAGGCACTTTGTACTTGGATACTTAATAGAAAAGCAAAGTACCTGGTGTTTTATGATGCTTCTTAAAGACTGTAGTTAAAGTATTTCTACAAAAGCTCAGACTGAAAGTAAACACAGAAATTAAAATTTAGTACTTAACTAAAATGCTTACCTTTCCACAGTTTCACAGAAAAGTACGATTACCTCTTGCTGTACATAATATTCTTTTGGAGACTTCACAGGTACCATCGCCGACACATAACTACAAACATTATAAAATAACATACTACTATTTTACACGCTTCAATTCAGATTATAAATAAAAACAAACCTAGGACAAATCATCTTCGAACCCAAACCTTACCTTTACCATTTTGTATCTATTTTGACAGCACTCACCGTGAAAATTGTACAGGGTAAAAATCTGTAAGAAATGCAGAGCCAGTGGAACTCAGTAGTAATTTAGAAATATAATTACACACATTTAGCAGTCAGAACTCCATACTGTGGGGCACAGGGAGGTAGGTCCTAAAAGGATCGTTATTGCTGCATCTTGAAGATAGAATAGTTTACTCTGCATTTCCTTAAGGAAGAAAAAAATGACTAAAATGCACATTTTCTCTAGAAAAGTTTTTATCTTAAATTATACTAATGAAATTCAACTACCCTGCAGAGACAATTTAGGAGACTTAAAAGTTGGCCTTGTTTATATAAGGAATTACATGCAGAAGCACGAATTCACAAGGTAAGAAACATTGGTATAAATAAGTGGTTTTCTGTCACGGCATTACTTAGTCATTTGTAGACTACAGGTAACACATGAAGGGAAAAAGTTATTTGCAAAACAATGGCAAAGAAAAATGTTGTGTGTCGAGAGTTGGTATGGACAGGCCAGAAACTGTACACAGGCACTGTCCACAGTTACTGATTGTCATTGGTGTCTGCACTCAAAGCCACGCTTAAAAGCATGGTTTTAGCTGATGTTCTCAATTGAAATGTTTTTCAATTTAACAGTATAATGATGGTTTTCTGAATCAGAAAAATTGCTTGAGTAAAATAATACAAAATAACATGAAGGAAGGGTAAAGAGTAATGGGAGACATAACAGTGTACGGATTATTCCCAAGAAAAATTTAAAACAACGTTCAGTTCTAAGAAACTTGTTCTGCTGAAGGTAGAAATGGCTTTATTATATTAGATCCATAAATAATCTTGTCTATTATCCTGTCTGTAACTATGCTTAACACCACAAGTATCTAATAGACATGCAGGAAGCTGGCTTTAACTCAGAAGCACAATGCAAGACTTGGTCAACGTGACCTCTGATGCAATAAGCAGTCACTTTTCACACGCCAAAAGGAGTTATTGTTTGTTATAAACCTCCAAGCCATTGTTCTATCACAAGTTTTTAAATCAGTGAGTTCCTGCAGTTAATTATGGCTTCTGTAAAAGCACTTCATCAAATCTCAATTTGCCTTCTTAAATTCAGTGGGTGCATCTTGCTTTTATCTATAAGCACAAGGGAACAAAACCTCATAATCTCTAGACTATTTTTATCATACTTTCTTTTTTTTAATGTCTCTTACTTGTCGCCTTTCCTCCAACAAAGAAAACATTAAGGGAAGAGATTCACAGCTTCCTTTTGTGTCTTGAAAAACCTCCCTAAAATGCCATATGCCAGTATGCAAATGGAAGATTATAGTTTAGTTGAAGAGAGCACATGTTGATTGCTAAAAAGCTCTTTAATTTTCTTTTCATTATTGCTACACTGGAAGGGAAAAAAATCTAACAATACAACAAATTACTGAAGAATTCAAATAATGATAAATAAATTACATACTTTTTCCAGAAAAAGAAAACAGAACAAAACAGTCAACTTCCAAAAATGAACAAGCCACACAACAGCTGTAGTAGCCAATGCTCATACCACAGTTGAATCTTTTACCTTAATTCAAATTCAGCAAAAAGGACATCAAAATGCTTGAGTGATTCTTTCATTTTCTCTGTGTAGAGGTTCAAATCCCTTAGGGCCTGGTCACGAATGATATTTCTAACTTCCTCTAGGCTTCGGGTCAGATCCTTGGCCAATGGCCTCATAGCCATACTCTCAATTTCACGATTCATAATAATTGAACCAGCAGCCAAACACTATGAAATAGATTAACAGAGAATATATTTTTACAAAGTTACTTTTATCTTTTAAAAAAAAGCACAAGATGTGACATTTAATACCTTCAACAAGAGCAGTACTTAGCCCCAGTTTACTGCAAATTATTAAACAAGCGCAAGATTTAAGACTGATCTGCCGAGTCATAAGCCTTCATGTAAAAGGTCAAGGAGCAACTCAGTCAGGGAGACATGAGAACAGGGGAAGGGTCAAGTGCAAAACCATAGGACTAACATAAGAACTTATAGATCTTCTTTTAGTTGGGCAATAAATATTGGTAGAATATATACTCTATGTGCGCAAGGATTTCTTGCATAAAAGGTATGTGAATCTAGCTATAGTATGATCAATGGACTGTTTTGATTCAGGATGGATTGATTGATTTTAGTAAAAATAATTCTATTTCATACAAAGAGAACAGAAATTCTACAACTGTGATGCCTTTTGCATCAAAACTGGTCACACTCACTAGCTGGAACAGGGATCTGGCTAGACCAGTATCCTACCTCCCACAGAAGCCATGAATATACTTTATAGGAAAGAACATAAAGACCAGGTAACAGACTGATTCTTCCCTTTCAGAAAGGAACTGGACTCCTTCTGACCAACACACAAACACATTACAAGTAGATTTTTACCATAACACATGAATAAACTTTTTAAAAATCTTGCTTTTAAAAACAAGCTATTTAATAATCTCTGCCACTGACTTTATTCCTTTATGGATACATTCAGAAGACAACAAGCACTGATATAAATCATACTCACTGTATTAATGGAAATATTTTTATTAACTGAAAATATACAAGACTGTTCAAGTCTCAAAGTTCTCTTTTTTTTCTCATTATTTTAATCTCCATTTATACTCTGTGTCAATCCCCTCTCTCCTGCACTCCCCTGGAAAGGAAACATTTCTGCACTTCTGCACCACCCAGAGAGGTGGTGGACTCTCCATCTCTGGAGACATTAAAAACCCGCCTGGACACATTCCTGTGCAACCTGCTCTAGGTGGACCCTGCTTTGGCAGGGAGGTTGGACTAGATGATCTCCAGAGGTCCCTTTCAATCCCATACCATTCTGTGACCTGCAATCTCAGCCCTTGCTTAGCAGCCTGATGCACTGATTCACATTTTAAGGGTACTCAGAGAAGATCAGGTTCTTACCTTTTATCAGCCAAAGGAGAATTTGTGCAAAACTATGGATAGGGCAAGCCTTACCTGTTGATAGGTACTCTTAATCTGAAAACTCAGAGCAGTTGCACTGACAAGGACACATAAGTGTATATTCATAACAGTCCACACAGTCTTCCTTACTACATGAATTAACAGGAGGACAGTGTCTGCGGTAGTATGAGCTGGCATTACTTCATCACTGCATACATTACTTTCTCTGAAACCAACAGGTCTCTTCAGCCTGTTGGTTGGATTTGGAGACAGTGAAAACATCACTCACTGTTTGTGTTACATAAGCTGAAGGGCAGCTTTTTTTTTTTCTCCTAGAAGATACTGGCTGTCTCAGTAATTCCCTCAAGCATTTTCCACAATGCAAGAAGTTACTCCACTGACTGGCATTTCTCCCATTTGCTCACTGCTGTAATCCTAGCTTGTTAGTCCTTAGAGTAAAAACGGGTGAGGGGATTCGCAGGCATTCATTATGGATGGTTACAGAATTACCCCATTTTCTCCTGCGTAACTACCAAGGAAGCACCATTAAAGCCAATGTGTCAGACTCTCAGCATTTTATAACAGAGCATGGAGTCATCTAGACAACAGCAGCAAAGCTCACACAATAGTAAAAAAAGGTTGCTGCTGGTTTTGCCGAGGATGGGATTATCAAATTCATTTTGTGAATTCTACACAGGACTTTCCTGACTCAGAGGAGCCTACAATTAGCAACTGTCAAAGGCACTTTCAGAAACAGAGCACATGGAGGCATATCGGACCGAACGCAACCACAACTATTGATGGAGAGCAGGCGCTTTCAAAAGAAAGAAGAAACTGGTAGAGAAAACAATGGGTAACAACAGGAGCCAAAGGGTTGCTTCAAACACAGGAGAGGAAAAGCTGAAAACACCACCACAACACGCTCTTGTGTAGTGGAATGTCTAGACTATTCCCCCCCTTTTTTAACTCAACAAATCCATGGTGCTTAGTCACCTTCAGGCCAGCAAACCTGAAGACACTAAGTTTATCACTAAAGATGCCACAATGGTGGTTGGTTTTTTTTTAAACCAACAGACATCAGTACTAATGAATAAGCATCTTAAATACTACATTTTTTTCCTGGCACTTCACGCTTCCCTTGGTTAAAATAATTAAAGCTTATTCACTCAAAAAAAACCCTTGTTCCTAAAAGTTGCTGTAGAAGCAGGTCTTTGAGGTAATTCAGGTAAGCAAAAAGTGGACTTCAGTGTTTTGCACAGAAACCATTGTATTTTTAGCATACAAATGGAACAAGTGAATTACGTGCAACAGACGTCAGCTCAACAAAGCTATGTATGCTTAGTATGAGTTAGAGCATAACACAGCCATTAAAATAAAGAGCATGCACTTATACTTGCTGGAGATAAAAGTTCATCTTAATGAAATTCCCTTATATATCTTTATTTGTTTCTACAATTTTCAAAGCATGACATACAAGAAGGCCTATCAGAAAAAAAAAACTTGATTAACATTAATCATGTGCTAATGCACAAAAGAGTATTTTTTCAAAGGTGGTCATAATAACAACAGACAATTACGAATATAAACCGGTACGCTGTTAGCCCAACCAATACCAAAACCATAGTTAAAGAATCCCCTTCCACTGAGCATCTGGAGCAAGTTGTCAAAATCTTTACTGTGCTCTGTAATTTTATGTACCATTTTCAGAAAAGTCTCAAGATGTACTTTAAATGTCTGGCTTTACACCACAGAAAATCGTCCATTAACCCCAAGTAACAGAAATATGAGAGACTTACTTCTGCTCCAAACCAAAGCTGTCCTGCAAGGTTGTCATGGCGTATTTCCTCTGGAAACTTAACACAGAAGTCGCGGTTGGCCCGTTCATGTGGAATGCATTCATCCATGATTTGATTTATGATGTTCAAAACATTATCCTGAAGCAAAATATAGGATAGCATATATATTGTTCCCACAGAAATCCCACAATTTTTTTTTTTAACTTTTAATAGAACTTAATAGTGAGGCACCAACTAATTAAGATAGAAAATGCAGTATTTAACTCTTATGGTCATCATACACAGAGAGAAAAAAGTTAATACTGCATAAAACAGTGGGAAATTTCACTTGTTCTTTTTTTCCTAGAGAGTGTTTCTCAGATTCACTGCACTTTGACTACGTTAGCGGGACTTCTGATGAGGAGGCACAATTTAAAGAGCTTGTTACCTCCAGCTATCTGTCTGTAAAGTATCAGTAAATAAGCTAGAAGTACAAGTAAATTAGATTTCTCTCATTTCCTGTCACCAGCACCAAAGCACAGATATGCACGTCATTCTTTCCCAAAAGAACACCTGACAGAGTACCCTGTGGGTGTTAAAAATGTTTAGAAATTGAGTTATATTGGGACCACTGGAGTCAAACAGACTTAAACTCATCCTGGGGATGTAAAGCAGGTAGTTTCCACACTTGAATGCCCACTGGGCAAGGGCTGGCATATCTGTCTGCCATCTCACCCTCAAGTCATCCAGGAGGATAAGTTAGAGTCCTAATGTTAGAGTCTTAATAACTGCTCTGATCTATGTCTGCACCAGGACAAAGATCAAAGACCTATAACCAGCTTCTTGATATGCAGTAAATAATCTGTATTCATTTATTTGAAAAGATAATTTTCACATACCCCTGCTGGGAACTGCATGGAATTTGATTAACATAATAAAGGTAGATTCAGAGCATGAAAAAGGCTGAACGCTTTCATTAAACATGTTTTGTCTGTCTCATGCTTCTTCCACTATTTACAAAATTCATGTTCTATTTAAAATATTTTTCAAACAAATAAAAACAAATGTCTGTATAGAACTGTTTAACAGCCGAATTGCTTTAAGTTTACACTTCACTGTTTTATTTCCCTCTGCATTTAAAAAATAATAATGGAAGACAGGAATTTTGAAGAAACCTGGCCCCTCCAGTATGTTCCCCAGTGAGAAAGACAAAACCTACTTTAGATACAAAAAATTATTCACATTTTCTGTAATTTCAGTGCAGACTGTTTTAACTGCTGCTGCCACACAATAATCTTAACATCAATGCTGTAATCACAGTTATCTTCATCCCAAACAAATAAATAAACCATTGGCAATATTTATCACACATTAGTATAAGGTACTTTGTTTCCACATTAAAACATTTTTACACAGATGCATTTTTTGCAAATCTGTCATGAGGTAACACATTTCATTTCAATAAAGTTGTTTAAAACAAACAAAAAACACCCCATACATTTAAAACACACTGACACACATAATGTTTAACCATCTTCTCTGGAAACAAAATTGAAAACCAAATGCTCTGCAGGTCCTCTGTGACATCAGAGACTTTGTCCAGCAGATACAAGAAGAGACAAGAAATCAAAGATAGATTCAATGACATATAAAATACTTAATTTTAGAGATGTACCCCTCACTCTGCTGGGTATAACATACTGCCAGGATGAATGGGGCACCTGGATCCTCAGGAATTCAAAGAGATACCCATTGCAGAAACTGAGGGAAAACCCAACATCACAATAAACCCTAGTGTAACTACAAGGGGAACTTAAGTTCAAATCCTGGAAGATGACACATCAGAGCAAAGATGGCCAAACCCTGTTTCGGCACCACCATCCTGAACCACTTACTGACATCATCTCCCCTCTCCAGGGTAAAACGGAGACAGTGAAGTAATCACATGAAAATTAGTGTAATATTTAAGAGTAACAAAAAGCAGAATAATAGCAAGTTTACTATTTTCCCTCCTTCCTTTCACTTCTTAATTCCTGGTATTGAGTATACTTCTCTCATTATTTAAGATAGATCTAGCTGGAGAACCAGAATATTTTCAATGTAAGTCCCGTAAGAAAATCAACTCTTAGACCACTTAGTTCCTACCCAAAGTTACAGAGCAAAGAACGACAGTAAGGATTAAAGTATTTAAATTGTAAAAGGACGCAAGTCACACAAGACATATTTTAAATCAGTTATTACTCATCTATTTTGGGATCAAGTGCTTTGCCTGTAGCTCCCACTTTATCACCAGAGCAATACAGTTTGGCACGTTGGAATGAAAAAGCCATATTCCTGTTATCAGAGAAACAATGAAAGTTTGCAAAGATCTTTTATTGCTGGAGAGGTACAGTGCTAAGAAGTTATCTTACCAGTTAAATTTTACAAAAGCTGCAGGAAATACCACGAAATATTAAGGCAGGGAACTCTAAGAAGAATTATATTTGAATCTAATATCAGATTTTAAATAATCCAATTCCATTTCAATTTAGGACATATTAAAATTTATTTTACTTGCCACCAAACTTGAATATGGAAAAACCTAATTTTCAATCTTTTTTTCTAAAAAGCTACACAGAATTGGATGAGGCCCATATTGAAAAGCTTTCCTCCCTAACTTTTTTTTTTACTTTAATACATTATTTTTCAAATATAAGCTTTTTTTTTCAGCAGTTACAAGACAGATTGAATTCCCCTTTTATAATCACTTATATACTCAAAATTCCTGATATATCAAGGAACAATTTAGGCTAACAGAGAAAAGCAACAGGACTTATAGCTGGTGCCAAGGAGCTGTTCTGTATTTTTGTTCTGTTCTTCTAACTATTATATCTGTAAAAATGTACTAAGATTCTTTCTAAATCATCACAGGAGATTTTTATTATAAGCATCATGAAATTTTGTACCTTAATGCACTCATCTCAAATCAAATATTGCAACTGAAGGTAATACTGTATCACAAAGATAATTCAGTTTTTTACAATGCAAGTATAATACTAATTTTTCTGAATATCATTTGTTTGCCACCTAAATGACATTCAATATTCTTCTTCATGTCTTCAATATTCCTACAATCTCCAGATGCTTCTGCTCCAGAGCACCCAACACATCTCCATGTATGCCAAACTTACTGAGTCAGTTTAAAAAAAAAGTTATTTGTAATTGGTGCAGTACTAGCAAGTTAAACCATAGGCAACTTGAATTTTAACATACACTTCCCAATGAAGATAAATCACAACAGCTCAATCTCTGTACTAGTAGAAGTTGTTTGTAAAGAGTTACCTGGCTTCACATAGGCAGCTGGTCATTCTGTCAAAAAGTTTAGTGAAAAAGCCAATTAAAAAGATTAGCAATTTTTCCTGCATACTCTGTCAGTGACACTGGAAGATTAAGGAAAGAATAGTTGATGGTACTTTGCCATTTAATGTATAAATGCTGAAAGAATTCTACAAGTTGAATTGCTTTTGCTGTTTTAAGATGTGCAATTTACCAAATACTCTGATTTTCTACAGGTTTTATTTTTTCCTACTACAGAGAAAAAAAAACGATTCTCCATCACTTCCATTCCCTCTTCCATTCCTCCTCCTTATGACACCCAGAGCAGAGTAACCTAAATAGGAAATCTGGAATACTTGCTCCCATATTGATTTGAAATCTCAGCTGCTTTGAAACTGGAAGGATGCCAGACAATTTAGACCAACTACCCAATGCATTGTAAGCAAATTAGTCTTTTCTTTAAAAGAGCTTCAAGAAACATTCAATTTATTTAATTACAGTATTCTGCTTTGTAAGCTAAGAACGAATAGGTTCAGATACATGGCAGCATTGAGGTTTTGCTCTAATTTAAGCAACAGAAATCAATTAGTTGGAATTGAAGGAGTAAATCTTTCACTTGATCCATCTTTCTATATAAAAGCCTCTGGATTTTAATGTATCCTTTGGTGGCTTTATCTGTTATCTTTTGGTTATTTGCATACCAGGATGAGTTTTGCTTTAGCTGCTCTGTTTAGGGTCTTCAGCAGCACAACAGGCAGCTGCCACAGAGATTCTGCTTTGGGATTTACTCCAAGTTCCTCATTTCCTGGAAAACAGAGCTCAGTGTTTCACGTAATAGAGAGCACTTATATTTTACTTTGATAGGAAAGATGAGTGGTAGTGCGATAATGAATATAGTCAGCCACAGTAGAGGAAAAAAAAGTTGGTTTATTTTTGGCCCAGCAGTAATTGGCCATATACTCAATAATCAGAGCATAAAACTAATGGCAACTGCTGCATTAGCTTTCTGAATAGGTACAAATGAAAAGCCAGTAACTTCATCTTATGCTCTAAAACATATGTCTAGATCAACAAAAGGCAGACTTATCTACCCGTTTGTACATGTCCTTGATAAAATCCATGTTGCTCTTCCATGCTATTGAATTTAACGTGACCTTCTTGAGGTCTTTTGCAATATTTCTTCAGAGGAAGATAACTTCCCATGTCATTCAGTACCTCTTAAACATCCATTTTTTGAATTATCAGTAAAATCTAGCTCAGGTAACACAGTCTCTGATGATATCATCATGAGCTTAATAGAGGGTATTTTTGGCTCTTCATTTAAATATATTCTTCACATTTTTCATTTCTTTTTCTGGCTTAACATTAAGTTGCAGTCCTCCTCCAAGATCACATTTATGACAAACAGAAGCATGAGCACTAACTAAGGCCAAACAAAGGAAGATTTTGTTGTAATTAAAGCAATTAGCTAGTAGGCAGGCTTTTATGGGTTTCTTTCATTAACAGAAGAAATCAATAATAAAGAGACATACTCTTTGATGTAAGTAACAGGATTTCAAAGGAAACCCAAAAGTCCTGGCTTCAGAACCCAGCAGGGTCTCTACAGATGACTGTTTCATCCATCAGAGATCCAAAATCTCTCTCCAGACAGCAACAAGTTCCCCCTCTTTTCCTCCAGCCCATCTTGCACAGATCCCAAAGGCTGGGCTTTCAGTCTCTCTTTCCTGCCTGATGATCAGCGATTTGACTATTTCCCACTGCCAAATTCTAGATGCTCCACTTTCAGAAAGCAACTTAGGATTTTGCTGTGTATGAACTTTGGGCAGCAGATCCTAGTTTAACCTCGACCACTACAGAGCAGTACCAAAATTCATCAGTAATTGAAGGCAACTTGGATCTCTAGCAATTTAAGTGCAGCAATGATTGCTGCAGTTTGTGTTGAACTGCAACGTCAAGGCTTCTCTTCCTGAACTCTCTTGCTAGTTTACTCTCATGAGGGCACTAAACACTTCAAATATCACAGATTTATTAATGGAAATTTCAATCTTACCTCCTGCATATATTCAAAATTGATTATGCATACACTGAATAATTGCATCTCCCCAAGTGGAGCAATTGTTACATATGAAGTGGAGAATACTGGCACACCAATTTTCAAACAAAAGGGGTCACAGATATTTGAGCACAGCTTCCAATAAAAATAGTTATTTTAAAGAGATGTAATATTTAATTATTGGCTAAACCAACATTTTTCACTAAGCCAGTGTGCACTCTTGACAAATTACATGTAAATTTAACTTAAGTCTATTCTGAGCATCTCTGTCTCTATAACACAAAGACCTAATCATGGAATTAATTTCTCTCTTTTCTTACTACCCGCCCAAATATAGGTCTCAGTAAATCAAAGAGGAATCCTCATTTACAGAAGGGCTGTTCATAACTAATACCAACTTGAGAGACTACATAAAGTACAGCATCGTTACAGTGCATCATCCTTTCTCAGCGGAAAAGAACACTTTCAAATCTCAAAAATCAAAATGTTCCTGATGCTACCATAAATAAAAAAACCACAAGCCTCTGTTTTACTCCTCCACACCAAAAAGCCATTAACTAATATTAGACATGACTGTCTTTACTGAAAATGAAGTATACCCAAACTTGTAATGAAAGACTGTTCTCAGTAGAGAGCTTTTCAGCCAGGCTTCCCTTTATCACTAAGCGGTAACTTTGTCCACAGCGACTCAAAATATTACTATACAAACATTGTGAATCCAGACATGCTCTTACAGTAGTGTATGTATACTTAAGCCTTTTCTACAGAGACACTAAAATGTTTGTTTTATATTAAAAGGCATTTGAAAATTATCCTGTAACTAACACACTAATATCTCCTTTTACGTAGTTCCATAGCAACAGAAGATTTAAGAGACACTAGCTTTGAACATGGGTATCTGCTGTGATAAATATAAAACGGACTTTCTCTTCCACCAGTACTAAGCAACTACCTTCCCACCATGGTGCAGTGATCCCACAACTGCCCTAAAATGTACTTCAAGGTTTCCCAAGCACAACAGAATTTCAGCCTGGCACAGAACTGGCACCACCTTCTTCATATCACTCCAAAGCTGCTTTGCAGCTGAGGCCACCAGCAGAACGGAGGCAACATAAAGGTGTCTTACTGCCACCTTCACTTTGCCTTCCCCTGCTGCGGAGCGAAAGCATCCTGCATCCCCAACACATTCAGCACGGAGCCAGCGTTCCTCTCTATGGTTCTCTGCTGCAAATTAATTCCCTGACCGAGAGCGCACAGCATTTTCAATCCTCTCTGCTCACATCTGCCTTAGATAATAGGCAGTTTCTCCGAATGACCTATTCGATCCATATGAGCAAGTGGAAACACACGAAAAAACTTGTTAACATGGGAAACTACAATTTAAGATGAGAATAGGACACGCTATGATCCTTTTGTTTCAAGATAAAATATCTTGCAATATTAATCACTCCCTGGAATTAACATGAATCCAAAATGCAGAAAAGAAATAAAATTCTTGTTAATCAATAGAGCTGTACTGATGGTCCAACTTACAGTCAAGCATTTTATATTTTCTAGTCGTCATGCTAATCATTCCATAGTGAAAAATAATATAACTGACCAAAAGTTTCCCAACAACGATGAAGAAAAGCTGTTAAACAGACAAGACTTAGAAAGGCACAATTAATTAATTACTAATTAGAAATTAGTAATTCTGCACATTTGTTTTTTACCTAGCTATATCTTTCCACTGATAACTTAACACTTCTGGAGGGAAAAAGGTAAATTTAAAATCAGCATTCATAGCCTGAGTCCAACAGAAAATAAAAGAAATTAACTTTTGTGATAGTTACAGGCTGTTTAGCAAGTTTAGCACAATTATACTCAGGTTGTTTTTCTTCATTCACAGTGCTTTGAAGAACAATAAAAACAAATGAAAGTATTGACAAGCCTGTGTGTTTTCAAAAGAACATGAGGTTTCACTCAGTTGCACACCCAAACAGCAAACAGGTACCTGACACCAACTGCGTGAAGGTGTCAGGCAGCACAGAGAAGTCATCTGTTGGAGCAACACAACTCAACTCACACAGCTAATCATTACTAGGAGTAATGAAATGACAAATGTCGTAATCAATTATAAAACAACTGAACTGGAGATTAACCTCTATAGAAAAAAACCCCACCATCTTACAAGCTCTATTATCACAGATAAACAGTACAACTGAAATGTGCATTTGTCTGGAATTTAAGGTTTATCTTCACATCATCACTTAAATAAAAATAATGCTTTTATTCTCAATTTCACTTTCTGTTCTAAACTGGCAATGTCCCCACTTAAATTAAATGGGAAGACATTGTATAGAAGACATAATTTTCTTTGAATAAGATTTGGCTCACTCTCCCATCAGTCAACTGCCCAACCCTTCCGACAGGAATTTGTGGCTTTCCTACATCTGCATCAAGTCCCTTCAATACAGGCCTCATGAGAATTTCTATAGACCCCAGCAGTTCTGTTTTATTTTATGAAAAGCCTCACAAACTGGTACAATTCACATAACAAGCATGATTCCCTCCTCATGCAGATCAATGAGTAACACTCAAATGTTCCAATACAACTGAATGGGCTGGAGAGGATCTGCTTTTGGTTCCTACTTTTCTCCCCCCCGCTATTGTTAAAAAACATCTTTGTACTACAGTTTCTAAACTTTAGGAACACAAAGGCTTCTTTCAGTCAACTTCTTTCCTCAATCTCAATAATTACCCTCCTGTCTCCTTCACTGACCTTCACTAACCTAACTAATAGAATGTCTCAAGGGTTGCAAATTAAGCAGGCTAGAAAGACTTAGCCATTACTTCAGCTAAAAGTACTCCTGGCTCAATCCACACTGTTTAACCTTGATACCAATTAACAAAATAACATCAGGAATAGATTCTTGCCAATTTCTAACCAATGACTTGGTTTCAGAATCCAGTGAGGAGTTTCTTACTGCTTTAGTCTAACTTGTCTCATTTAATGAGATCTATTTCTGCCTAATTCTGCAAGAAAATGTAGACAGCTGCAATCAAACATGAAAACATCACACCTCTGAACTGCCTCATTGTTCACAGTGATTACGGTACATACTCCCAATTTGCTCTTGTCAAGAATGTTAATGAACACAATTAGTGTTTCTTAGGTAACTCACTGCCAATCCACTATGACACCGGCATTCTCCTATGAGTTACTTAACAGCTCTTCACAGATAGTTTCTTCATCAACGGATGCTCATTAATGCTGACTTTCTTTTTAAAAATTGCTTTCTCTTCATCATGGATGCAATTCAGATAAAGCACAGTATAAAAGGGCCTTTTTTTTTCCTAGAGAATCCTTATTCTCATGACACCTAAACTTATCAGATAATAGGAGACACCTTCAGATAAGTTTCTTTTACACCTGAAATAGAAAGCCACTTTTCAAAGACAGACAGCAAACGGCATACGGCCATTTTGCCATGTGAGTGTTGGGAAGCGAGGCCAACTTGAGAAGTTAGCCCCTCGTCTCACCTACTTTGCAGCTTCTGTTCCCATCTCCAGGCTGTCCCAGCAGCACTCTCCGCTTACTTGAGCGGAGGGCATACGCGAATGGTTTCAGTGCACTGATTCACAGTAACCCAGGTCATTTTGCTATTCAAGTTCACAGAATGACTCTGCAAATACATATCAGTACATCTGAAGATGTGCTTTCCTAGAGATCTGAAGCTGAGCACAGCTTATTTAAAACTGGCTATGGATAAGGATCTATACACACAGCCCTCTCCCTCTGCTCCTATCCGCAGACTGCTCCAGCTGTATGTCAGCACTTCATGCCATTGTGCACCCACATGGACAGTGAATCAATGTGACCTCATTTGGCTGAGAGGGTGACCCCACCACAGCCTCCTCTACAACTAGGCCTCCAGGTGATCCCACCCACTCCATGGCTATTCACTCACTACTAGTAGAGGAGCCGGATTCCTGGAGCACATGACTGGTGCTGGAAGGACGGACAGACAAGGCTACCTCTTTTGATGGCAGCACAGTCTCAAGTCAGTTTAAGCTAACAAGAAGCTGTGCTTTGAAGGGGGTGCCATCCTGAAGGGTGGCTATAAGGACAAGAATAGCATAAACTGGGAATGGAAAACCTTTAAATTGACACTGCCAAAGGAATTATGCCTAAGGAACTATGTGTGACCACACAGAAGTACACATTTGTGCAGATATATTTTTTAAAATAAAATCAAAGCTTATCTACCTTGTTTGCCCACACTCAACCACATATCCAAGCAATAAAACAAAGAGATTTACTGAAACTAAAATGTTTGTAACATTTCTATCACATGCCCAAGAGCTTGCTTGGATCAAAGAAAGGCCAATCCACATGCACAGCTGCTAAAATTATCATAGGACTCTGACCAAACCCACCCAAATTTAAATAAGTATTTTCCCCCTGGAAATCACTCTGTGCATTTCCATTAAGATAGTCATAAATCCTAGCAGTGTTAGCCCACAGCACTGGTAGATTTAAAAGCGTTTACCTGCTAGAAGAATACCCCTTGCATTAAGAAACAACGGAAGATCTGATTTCACGAAATACAGAGTTAATTAGGAGGGTTATATGTTGGAGTTCTGCAGCTGTAGACAAAAGATAAAGACAGACCAACACTATATTATACCACCAATGAAGAGTTATATCCAGCAATAGCTCAACTCAAAACTGCAGAGCCCAAACCTTTGGAAATATCTATTCTGTTCAGGCCTAGGGATCCTTTCTACTANTCCTTGTTGAGGAAGGACCTCAACATTTTATTTTCTCAATTATAAAATACTTTTAGACCCTTATTTGCATTGCAGGGTAAGGCAGACAACCACAAATACGTTAATTAGATCTACTGAGAGAACTTCACATTCAATCTACAGGGTTAAATGATTTTCCAGTCAAATTTGCAAAACCCCTATGGAGAACAATAGTACAAATAATAAACATGGCTGACACAGAGGCCACAGGTTTATAGTAATGGCTGAAAACTGAGAAATATTTTTTTAATCCCAGTTATCACACAAGTTGAAAGTAGACACGACTCTGCAAGCCTGGTAGAATTAAGCCTTGTTTATTTATGCCACCACATCAGACCTAACCAGGAAAAAAACCCCAGACCTTTCACAATATCACAACAGTTCTCAAGTAAAAATTACAAGATCTTACATCAATAAGACAGTTTATCTCTGTGCCTCGGTTGCACAAATCAATTCAACAAGCTTTGCAGCCTAAAGATGATCACTTATGCTTCTACATGAACTACTACGCTGTTGTATTAAGAGCACTATATAAGTGGAACAACGACTTTAGCAGTAGTTACAGATACCCTGGGGCACCTGAGAAATCAAATACAAATATCTTGGTAGCTTGGTATTTGCTGAAGTAACATTCATGCACTGAAACCTTGCGAAATAACAATGTATTCTCTAGGCAAATCAAAGAATTTATGTTGTGTATATCATGCAATTGTATCAAGAGCACTACACTTTAGAAATTAAGTTCTGGGCTTTTTTCTGAACTATGGAACGAGGAGCAGTATCGGCATATAAAAAAGTTCACTATATTTGATTCAGAGCAGAAAGAACAGTGTACATGTGGTAATACTGCTGTTGTCCATCTCAACACTACTTTTTAAAGCATTTAAAAAAAGCACAACTCTAAGAACCGAAAATCCAGCAGAAGAGAGTGGATGGCATAAACAAAAAGGTAAGCATTCTTAACACAGAATTTTTGCACAATTTCACACAAGAATATATATCCCAAAACCTTTAAAATGGGAAATTTCTATGTGTGCTAGTAGTGCACAAGCACGTAGTAATAAACCTACCTTCCCTAAGACTGCTCTCCAACAAGCTTTCCTTATCACAAGCTGTTTTCATATCAACCATTTCAAATTTCTTTGAAGCAATACTAACTTGATAATACATGTAAATTCTTTCAAAAATGAATAATTTTCTTATATGACTTAAAGTTTGCATTTTTTCCACCAAGAACATTGTGCTGCAGTGAGCTGACACAAATTCTTTCCAAAGCCTAAGTTTGAGGCAGAAGACAGTCACTGTTACCTTTACACCAAAAAAGGAACTTGGAGTTATGACTGAACTATTGAAGCTGCTGCTTTTCTCTAATTATGAAGTTACAATGACTGAACAAGTTACCCTAATGGGTAACAGTTTCTTTTCTTCCCATCACCTTAAACTCCAGCCATTCAATTAGTAGTTTACTGTTAAATCATACACTAACAGTAACAATAGGTCTGTCTGAAATTCATATAACCTCTCAAACTCCAAAATATTTTTAATCCCTCCTTTTATTAAGTAGAAGGCCTTGTTGCGCCCAGTGCATGATATGCATTATATATGTAGATGAACACCTAAAGACTCCCTTTTGTTTACTGAAAACTTATGGCAACTTGACACATGAGAAAACAAGGTGGCACAATATTCCACAAAATATTCTTCATAATAATCCATTATTCATATTTGAAATACATATATAGACAGTGTTACGATATTGGTGTTATATCCCTTGAAAATAAATTAAGTAGTTAATGATTGATTCATTATTTCATATAGAAAAAGCCAGCCTTTATTTTAACTTTTAAGTATGTTAAGGACACAATGAAAATTAAATTCCACTGCTAAAAATCTTTAAAAAATAATTCGCCTTCTTGTCTTTCCTATTAATTTCTCTTTAATGCTGGGGAAGTATAAATTAAAGAAAGGGTTTTTTTCTTATATGATTAAGTGAAAAAGCTTCTAACAGAAGAAGACGGACTTAATTCCCAAGTAGGGAAATATCACCAAATAAATAATTTGCATGTATTGTTAATCTTGTTAACATGGTGCTACCACATACATATGGAGGAAAGAAGGGAAACTGCAGCATATTTAACTCATGAGACTACATAAACAATTCAGTGAATGATACTAGAATTTATCTTTCTTTGCAACAGCAAAAAAAAAAATTAAAAAGGAGAAATATAGCAGAGCTGACATGAATCCTCTGATGGCACCGTTGAAGAATGTGGAAGAACCATAAAGCCCCTGATAGTCAGAAACGTCACATTACATTAATTCCTACAGAAGCAGATCTGGTATAGTCTCATACTTAACAAATGCTAAAAAAAGTCAGTTTTAAAATGACCTGGCTCTACTGTCCTCATTTAGCCTTCCAATGCTCTGGGAATTATACCAGTGTGTCTCAGGTTCACTATGTCAATATTCAGTCAAGACACCAACATCTCAATTTTTCTTAATATAAAAGAATGATCTAGGGTGGATAATCGTGCATTAAGAAATGAACCATCATCTTATCTTTTAAATAAAATGTTAGAAGACTTTATAACCTCAGAAATTAAGAGCTTTCTGTAGCTGGGTCCTCTTTCACAAAGAAGAAAACATCATATTTTTTTAATTTGAACAAAACTCATGACATCTGGACAAAAAAATATATACTGTTCTAATTGAAGTACAGATGAAATATTAATCTTGCTCTCCTGTTAGCTCCTCGTGTTTTCAATGGATGACTACCTCATCATCCAAAGACAATGCTTTTCCATAGGAGTTTGCAAGCAATGAATACAGTCATTGTGAGCAGATGGTGCAGCATAACCTCACATCACAGTCCCTTCAACAACCACCTATGGCTTCCCCAGTACGCCCTATTCAGTATAATCACATCCCCTTTTTCACTGATAAAAAATTTATTGTATTTTGTATACAAAGATACATTCCCATTTAATTATTTCTCAACTTGTCAGTCCAGCTTCAGTTTCACCCTTGTGCATAATTGATTGCCTCCTCTGTTGTCATTCCATGCTACACCAAGTTTAGTTTCTTTTTAAATATATACTTTAAAAAAATAAAATATCAAAAGTCACACTCTGAAGATTCTTTCCATTTCCCACTACAGAGAAATGCACACATGTTCTATGACAGTTCTCTGCAGTTCATTCATGGTTCTCCTCCCTTTCGGAAACTGTAGTAGGTATTTTGCAAACCCTGCCAATACTTCAGCATTGTGTGTGGTGGTGGTGTTTTGTGGGTTGTGTTTGCTTTTTTTTTTTCTTTAATTAAAAAAAAAAATCTAGAAGTCTACCCATGTACACTGTGCAAGCTGAGGTGAAAGGCAACTGGACTGGTTTCCCTTTATCAGGCAGAAATTGGTAACTACCTCCTGAAGCAACTCATTATCAAACATGATCACTGCTTCAATGAAACACTAAGGAGTGAAAGCAAATAATGTTTCTAAACTTTTAAGATCCGCAAAAAGCATATTTCAAAGTTCAAGAGTTTAATTCTTATTTTTAAATTAAAACTTTGATTCAATAAGGCCAGGTGTAAGATCCTGCACCTGGGTCAGGGCAATACCAAACATGGATACATGCTGGGCGAGGAGAAGCATTTGGGAGTATTGGTTGATGAAAAACTCAATACGAGTTGGCAATGTGTGCTCGCAGACCAGAAAGCCAATTGCACCCTGGGCTGCATGAATAGAAGTGCAGCCAACAGGTCAAGGAAGGTGATTCCGCCCCTCTGCTCCACTCTCATAAGACCCCACCTGGAGTACTGCATCCAGTTCTAGAGTCCTCAGCACAGGAAAGACATGGACCTGCTTGAAAAGGTTCACATGAGGGCCACAAAGATGGTCAGAGGGCTGGAGCACCTCTCCTATGAAGAAAGGCTGAGAGATCTGGGGTTGTTTACCCTCAAGAAAAGCAGACTTTGGGGACACCTTATAGCAGCCTTCCAGAGGGCCTACAGGAAAGATGGGGAGGGACTATTTATCAGTGAGTGTAGCCATAGGCCAAGGGGTAATGGTTTTAAAATGAAAGAGGATAGATTTAGGTTAAATATTGGGAAGAAATTCTTCACTGGGAGGGTGGTGAGACACTGGAACAGGTTGCCCAGAGAAGTTGTGGATGCCCCATCCCTGGAAGTGTTCAAGGCCAGGCTAGATGGGACTTTGAGCAACCTGGTCTCGTGGGAGGTACCCCTGCCTACCACAGGGTGGGTGGAATGAGATGATCTTTAACATCTATTCCAACCCAAACTATTTTATGATTTTAGCATGCCACTGTCACAAAGGAGATTCCCCAGATGGGCTCCCAGCAGTATTTTACCCTCTTCCATCTTATTACTCATTGTTTCCCATAGCCCATTTTTACCCTCTTCCCAGACCCTACGGTAAGCTCCTCCATCCTGTAGGTTCAAACCACTCTAAAATGTACTCCTTTATGGTATAGGCAAAGCTTTGTTTTCTTTGACATTTGAATCTCAACTCATCTCATGATGTTTTCAGTTGATACATTGAGCTGGAAGAAATATGGAGGTAAGTCTAGTTGAAACCCAGCATTTCTTATAACATTCACCACATTTGATATTGCTACAGAAACTGAGACAGACAAGCGATAACAACACTACACTGAAATATGCTTCAGCTTTCTCTAAGGGCCCCATTTCCTCAGCAACATTAGCTTACACTGAGATAGATAATGAGGTTCAGATTCATAGGTGTCTGCTTCTCATCCACTATACAGAGGAGCAACCTATGCATTAAGCAGCCCATTACGGCTACATTTTAAAGCCTAATGTTACAGCAAACTGAAAACGCTGATAGCTGACTTGAAAATGCTCGACTACCAATTGCAGTAATTCAAGAGGTGCTTCCCTAGCAAGGAAATAGCAGGAAAAGAATGAAAAGCCAGTATAGTATGCTACCAGTCAACGCAGTGTCAATCACTCCTACCAGTGAGCCAGAAACAATCATGTTTCACAAACATGACAAATTCCCCGTTTTACTACTCTGTGGCACAGTGCAAGAGGTAGGACAGCCAAGGCAAGTCTGTGGTTTGCTTCAGGTCAGTGCCCTGACAGGGGCAAATTCCTTCCTAGTGTACTTTAGCAGATCAAATGACACATTGCTGAGACACAATCTGCAGTTCAATATTATTACTTCTCATGAAATTCAATACCATGTGATGTTGGGAGCAGCATAGAAAAGGACACTTTATTATAACCCTAAAACAATAATACCTCAATGAATTATTCGTGCTGCAGGGAAAAAGCCTCAGACGAACTAGCACTGCATGTTACTTAAGATGCACAGATGCAAAGATGTTTTTCTAAAAAAAAAAAAAGGTACTTCCCTTTTATTACCATCAATGAAGTTCAGGAAACCACAGTATGACCTAGGTAGTATCCACCCTATTTTTCATTTAAGAAAAACGTAAGTATCATGTCATCACGCCTCTCTGCACACTTAGATTAATAATTTTAACAGAAACCACCAGAGTAAGAAGTGGTTTATTTTGTTGGATAGGTATTAACCACACAATAAATCCAAGATAATGTATTAATATTACATTCATAGAATATTCTACCACTGACATGCAAACACCAAAGCAAAATGAGGGATGTCATTTTTAGAACAGGCTTCCATAACTGGAAAAAAGTGTTACATGGCATTAATGTGGAAATGAAAAGGGAAGCCTTGAAAACCATTACCTCGATTCTTACTCCTAGATAGATACTATTCAGCAGCATGCTATACAGTCAGCTCAAAGCATTTGAAATCCAAGCTGCGAGATCTTCAGAAGTTTTCAAAAGTTAATTTATTATAAAAAGTGTGATTTTTATCATCAAATAGTACTAAGGCACAACAGCAGACAACAACATTCAGAGTTGCAGTTCTTTACTAAGGAAGCAACTGTCCTGAAGACTGAAGTTCTCTGCATACCCGTGAGAACACCAAAATACACCATACCTTCAACTTGCCTTGACTAATACTGCCAGTTTTGTTAAGATCGGAAACAAAGTATTTCCACTACAAAGCATTACATCCTTTAGGAAGAGTCCTTTTGTTTTGTCTGGATCTGTTCACATACTACAGTAAACTTGGAGCTCTTTAACAATAGTACCAAAAGTGGAAAACAGACAAAGATATACAACTTAGCACTTCAGATATAGTTAACATCCAGCAGAATATAACCTCTCTCTAAAAAGAATCACAGTTTGAATGTCTCCCTGGTCTTTCAGAAAAATCACAATAAATTAAAGACATGTCTCTCCTCTAGCTAATAAAACAATACAAAATTTCAAAATATCACTTGTTAATCAAGCAGATACTATCAATAAGCCATCTGAAAACAAGCACCCCAGAACAATCAGTTAACTCTGAAATCAGATGAAAAGGCAGAAGGTCAAGGGATTTTAGAAATCTTTTTCCCTAGAAAACACTAGAAGCTGATAGGAGGACTAGGCCACTACAAACTTTATGGAGATAAAAATTGGGAATAATCTGGAAACCTTAATAATACAATGAAAACCAAGGACAAAATGGGAAAATAAAGACATCATGCAAAGTTTGGGAGTCTGGTTAACCATTTCTTTGATCACAACTTCCTTTTCAAAAGCTTTGCTTGAAGAGTCAGAAAAAGCACATTTCTTAAAAACAAAAAGGTCTCAGAATTGTGTGAATGTTGCAGATATCAGAGAAATATTGCACAATGTAGCTGCTATCCTACTTTCACATACACAACCTTCCATTACAAGCATTTTGACCCCAAGCTGTTGGTTGTCTGTCTTTCTCAAACTCTACCATATGTTAGGCTGGAGCGGATTTTTCCTCTTACCATGCAATATCTGATTAACAAATACCTAACTAAAATACTACTCCTTCTCGTCTGGCATTAACAAGGCAAATTCTTAAAAGGAAAAAAATCACATTGCTTTTAGACAAAGTACTATAAAATAACATAAATCCTAATTAGCAAAGCCATTTTTGATATGACATTTTACGATGATCTGACCTATTCTGCAGAACTTCGAAAACTAGAAGTTGCAAAAATAGCTACATGAAAAAATAAAACCATCTTCATCTTTTCTTTCAGCTATAGCAACAGATTGTTTTAGCAACAGCAATCTGTTTGACAAATGAAAAGAAGAAATTACCAAGCATCAGAAGGTATTAAGAGTCACAAGGTGGTGAGTCACCATATAACAAGCCAAGCAAATTGACCAAAGAGCTGAGTCCGCATTTCTTGCGTTACTAGAGGTGAAACACTCAGAAAAGCTACTTTGGGAACAGAACAGCTCCTCAGGTCCACCTATACTACAAGGAACAAACCAGAAGCCTGTGCACCTGCAGAGAAACAGGGAATAAATTGTCATCTCCAGGGCTAAAGCAACAAACAAGTAGATTATGTTGCAGCCATGATATTGTCCATCCATCCTTATAATCAGAAAATCCTTCAAAAAATAAATCTGGAAGCATTGTTTTTCAATTTCTGAAATGTTTTTCTTCATAAATCAAATCACAAAACCATCCAAGTTAGAAAGCTAGACTTAGCTGAATTGATCTTTGCAGTCTCCAGTTCTTCTCCCTTCAAGTCTCTCTCAAAGTACAGTCATAGTTTCAAATACTCTCAGAAAATATTTTTTAGGGGAACTCCATTATACAACAGGACTTTAGAGACAGATTCATACTCTTGAAATTTACAGATAAAACCCCTCTTTTCCTTGGTTCCTTAGTAGTCTCACTCATCTTCAGTACTATTCACATGAAGCAGATAAGATTCTTTTCAAAAATCAGCAAAGGTACCAGGTGTCTTCACACAGTTCATTTACTACTGAAAAGCTATCAGATTCATGGGGTATGAAAGCTGAGCACCTTGTAGGTGTGACATGGCTACTTTACACTGCCTGGAATTTTGAAATATTTCATGTTCCAGTAAGCTCTGTGTGCTCATTTTATAGAAAGGAAACAAAGTCTTTAATATATGTTCTTATTTATGGAAAAGCATTAACATACTCTTAAAATGAGATGCAGTAGATTTAATTTATGAATAGTATTTTCAAAAAGATACCCTTTACACTAAAGAAAGGCATATATTTACCAAAGGCTCATTTGAGTTCATTTTAAAGAGATCTGACAATAAAAACTAATTAATACAATAAATAATTATGTAATATATTTAACGTACACAAAAATGTCAGTGAAATCAGGAAGATGCCATGATGATTACCTGACAAGAGCGAAACTGGTTGACTAACAGCGTACATCTCTGTGGGTCTTTTCTTCCATCCAAACTGTCCAGTTCAGCTGCTACTTGATTTAGTTCCTCATCAGCGTAGTAAAATTGAGCAAGGAGCTGCGGGTCTGTTCTCTGCATGAAAGACAGAGACATATATAATATCACATTATTTTCACAAATAAAAAACCCCACACTGCAGCTAATTATATTTATTGTGAATTTTTACATTTAAGCTAGAAAAGTAGTGTGGCAGCATGGGAAAGAATGATCTTGAGACTTTTAGGCGTACTTACAAATTTTTTCTACCTTGAAAAAAAAAACCTCTCACGGAACAAACTTGGGGCATTACTCAGCTACCATTACCTCCAAAAACCACCCCAGCATTCTCACTACTTATGGCATAATTATTCAGCCGAGTTAAATGAATCACAAGTTTTGTATATTAAACAAAAGTACACTTCAGTTCTAAGCAAAAGACAAAGTTGCTTTCCAAGTTAAAACAAACATCCCAAAACCTACCAAGCCATGTGATAATCTATCAACCAACGTGGTAACCCCTGCAACATGATGCACAGTGTTATCTCATCAGAACCCCCTCTTCAAAGGATCACAGGAATCAAGTCACAGAAGGGAAAAAGTATTGAGTCTACCACAACGAATTTTTGGCCACATTAAAACAAAACAGCAGTTAAAACAGAAGAATAAAGCAATGTATTATCAAAAGTATTGAGAAACAATAATAATAAACATTTACCCCATAAAGGGGATTAATTTTTTTTTAATATTAACATATTATTCTAAAGAAGCAGTCAGTAGAACACACACAAGATTTTCAGGAGTTGTGTATAGAATGAAAACAGTTGGGTTTAATCACTGTGTAAGAAACATTAAGGCAACACTAACTGCAGACTGGGAATTAGAATTAGTTGTCACTAGATGACAGAAAAAAACACCTCATATCACAGAAAACAAACAGCTGCTAAGTATCTGGAACTGATTCTTAACGGACTGAAGAATGAAACAATGCAAAAATATTTTTCACTAGTTGTATATATAACCTGGCCCTTCTAAAACACACACTAAGTTGCACGGAAGACATTTAAGAAGTCTGAAACATCAGGGGAAAAAATATAGAAAAGAAGATCCAGGTAAAGAAAACTATCATGTAAAAAGAAAGCATTGCTTTTATAAACTAAAAAAAAAATAGCAAAAGCATAGAAATTACCAAGAAAGAACACATTTTAAACTACAACTAATGAAGATGTACAAGATAAGTACGAGAGCAAAACATGTACCAACAGAAAGAAGTGTAATACAGTGAAGAAATTGATCAATAGCGAACCAGAAAGACAACTTTTAAAGACATTACCAAATGCAACAAATGGTAAAAGACAAAAACACTGAGGATATAATGAGGAAGTATATGTTGCAAACCATAACATTTTCCATCTGAACTACAAAACATTTCCACTACTGTAAAAGGATAGAATGCCAAAGTTCATAAGGGATGGACATAGGGATGCAGTGGGATCATAAGTGCTACCATCAGCAAACCACGGGTTTAAAGAACTAACAGAAATGACAGAGGTACACTAGAGAGCTGAACCTTGTGCCTCAGGTACACCCAGTCCTGTAGCACCCATCCAGAAGACACAAGTTGTTCGCAGTAACATAAAAAGATCAGTAGCAAACCTCCACCAAAAGCAACACAGGCTCAGAAGTGGTGAGAGTACAATAAATGCCCACCAGAAATACTCGGAAAAAAAGCAGTTATTTTTGCTTCATACTTAAAAAAACATTTTTTTTTTCAACAGAAGTTACCACAACAAATTGCTAAACTCCCAACTGTTCTCTCCACAGGATACACATCCTGCAGAAAAAATTCTTTCAGGCCTTTATAGTAAAACAGCATTAAAACCTGCATAGCTGTTTAGTCCCTGAAAAGGAACAACAGAGCATTAACACCTTTTGAAGGCAACAGTATACATCCTCCAGACTTGACAGGATCAAGGAGTTAACTGCTGCAAGTGTTTTACTGCCTTAAGACTTAAGGAACAACATTTAGTCTTGTAAGTGATGCTAAATACTACCTCAGTGTTCTGTGCTGGATTGGTTCTCAGTCAGCAACTTAACAGAGGCACTGACTGCTGTTCCTATATGCCTTATTTGTGTATGAATATACTGTATTTAAGGCTACCTTGAACATTGTTGTAAGCTGTCACGCTGCCCAGCAGCTTCTTACATCACTAGTTCCCACCACTCAAATTCTGAATCAAGTCAGAAGTGAAACATCTTTTCAGGCAGTTGAAGTGTAGTAATGAAAGTCTTAGGGTCTTTTTCTTCTTGAAACAACCACTTTCTACAAAATAGAGAACCTTTCCAATCATAAGCTTTTGATGTTGTCTTTTATTAAGCAGTTTCAGTTTGCTAAATGTAAGGTGTCTCGAGTTTACAATCTTGAATAATGTCTTCACTATAGCACTGATAGAAAGGTACCCAGGGGGAAGGATAAAGCTTGTGCTACGTGGTCAGGGAAAAAACAAAAATGCAAGATGAATTATAATAAGAGGGAGAACCTAAAACTGAACCATTAAATCTATTTTTTTTTAGTTACAAATTTCTATATTTTTTAAAATAAGGCTTAGAAAAGCAATTCTTTCAGCATTTCCCTTACCCAATTATATTATTTCTGATTTTTACGTTTTCTCTCAGCATTCACCTACATCCATTAAAACTTTCTAGACAAAGTTGTTAACCAAAGATGCAGGCGTTCACGTGTGGAATTGTGGTAAAGCATGAATGCCAATTTATAAGCATCTAAATACCAGTGCAGAAGCAAAATAAGGCAATTTATTACAGCTGGTCTCAAGCAAAACAAGTAAGGCTGAGATACTGAGATACTTAGCTCCCACATGGCTGATCTTTTAAATTGGAGGAACAAAAGTTTTAATTGAGTTCTCTCAACTGTGTTATGTTTCGTGTGGATTAGCAGCGTGATCTTTGATTAATTGTGTCAATCATATGTGGTCCCTGGTAAACTGAAGCTGCATGAAGCTCTAAATCTCTTAGCAGGAGGTCATTTAAAGCAAATAGCCACAACTTTCTAAATTCAATTTGTTCCAATCAGCAGCAGAAAATAAGAGATAGCACCATGCTCAATACCAATTTCTGCTTTCAGTTTATTCATAATATGGTACAAATAATTCCACCCAAAGTACTTATTACTCTCTAGCAGAATAAGAATTGGTAATTCCCATCCTCAGTTGCTCAAATAAGACTTCATTTCAAAGCACCTAACAGAGAACCTATCACTTACTCTAGTAGTTCACTTCAGGAGTTAATCACATTAACCATCAAATGAATGCATCTAATCTCATTTTGATTTGCTGGACTTCAACTTCTAAATACGGTTCTTGTTTTGCCTTTTTCTACTAAAGCATCGAGTACTTATGTTATTTGACCTATTTCTGTATCCAGAGTGCAGTACCCCTTGTACCACACCACCGCTGTATGTTGCACATACGGTTTGCGGATTTAGGGGTGGTGGGTAGGTTTTTGGTTGGTTAGTTGGTTTTGGGACGGGTTTTTTTGTGCGTATGGTGGTTTGTTGTTTTTGTTTTTTTTTTTTTTGTTTTGTTTTTTTGTTTTGTTTTGTTTTTTATATCTGATATCATCCCAACACCCTACCACATGGGAGCTATCCAGGTAGGAGTCTCATTCTGTAAGCTCCCTTCTGTCTAACATTTTATATTCCACATCTAACATTCAAAAGGATCCAGTTCACCAAATGGTCCACATTATTCTGTGTAGCTACGTTAGAGCATAATTTACCATACCACTGAAGCACATTCTCCACAGATTTTAAATGATCACTTCATACGTGGGCCATAACTTATTATCCCAATTTGTAAGATATACACTGACTATCACTCCAGTCAGTACAAAGATAGGAAGCAGCACATCACCAGTTAGTCACTTTTTTTTTTTTAACATTTAGACAGGTCATGTAATACCACATCATTCATCTTTTTTTATGAAAGATCGCTCACTGAATATTTCTTTTAATGATTTTTACATTTTATTAGGTACCAGTCTCATTAGGTCAGAGATCAAAATCAGAAGACGACCTGACATATACAAGGTCAATATAAAACTGTCCACGTGAAAAAGTTGTATTAGCTATTGAACTGGTTACACTTGATTTTTGCCTATGAAGTCCTGCCAATGAATAGGATTTGGTTAGTTCAGTTTGTTGCCATAATGATTCTAATTTGATTTTTCAAAGAGGATTTATACAGATATAAGAGAACCTTAAAATAAAACTTCTTAAAAGACCTGTTAGCTACAAGTTATCAGAAAAGTAACAGGTCTGCAAGATTACCATCTTTTAACTGGTACCATGCAGTAAGTATTCTCACATCTTGTACACAAGCTAGTCTATCAAAACCAGAAGTTGTTACTTTAAAAAGTGTCAGTTAACTGGGAAAGAAAGAATTCCTAGCACAGACTCCTCAACACAGGACAAAAGCAAACAGCTAGACCAAAAACAGATACTACAAAGAGAAGCCAGAGTGCCAAGAGATCAATCTGAAACCATTCAGTAATCCTGGAATTTAACTATCACCTTGAATATCACATTTCCAGAAATAAGGGTTGTTCTAGAGGACGATTTTCTCCTTTTGAAACAAAATTGCAAGCGTCTTGTGATTTTGAACAGCAGCTTTTAAGTATCAATACTGCTTCTTTTTCTACTAACACATAAAATATGCACCGTCTCATGAAAATAAGTGACAGCAGCCCATAATTTGAACACTAAAAACAACTTTTCTCTCAGATTCCAGTGATCCTTTGTAAAGAAGTAAAAATGTTGTTCAGGCTTTTTCTTCTGCTGACATTGCAACAGGAACAGAGCCCCCCACCACCACTACAGACTCAGAAGACATCATGGTCCCAAATGAGCCAAAAAATAGACTGAAGCAAGGGAATCATACAGATGAGCAAGATCCCAGATAGTGATGTAATTATCTTCTGATGCCTGTCAGTTATCCCCTGGAAAATATTCATCATTTTTGAATTGCAGATCTAAATAAAGGCTTCAGAACAACAGCTAAACCCCAACCCTGCTTAAAATAAAAAGCATGGACCCGAGATGAAAGGCTCCAGATCTCCCTTGTTCATTGGCATTTTTCCAACAGTAAGCATTTAAATCTCTCCCACACACTCAGAAACCTTAACCTGATCCCCACGGAAACAAACTATACAGAAAAGTACTAATTACATGCATTTTGCCAGTGGTAAATCCTGATCGCTTTTTGACAAGGGAACAAAGTAAACCTACATCTACCAGGGTAACTTTTCATGTAGTACTTGGTAACAGTAAGAAGTGTATTTTTACCCAAGCATATATATTTTATTATACTTTGCAGCAACTGCATCCACAAAATATTCGGTGATGAGTCTATGTGCGGTAGTTTCAATTGCTGCAGGAGCCCCATGTCGCTACCCTTCCTTAGCCAGGAACATTAACAAACACCAACTGCCTGCTCAACAGCTCCTGTTCTGATACAACTGATGCTACAACTCTAATGGCCGAAGTGAAAAGTTTTAGATAAAGGCCATGGCATTCACATCAGTGGAACTGTCTTTCATTTACGTAGCTTCCTTGATCCCTCCTTGGGTAAAGGAAAGAGTGGTATAAATGTCTCTATTACCGAGGGCCCAGATGTTCTCAGTCTAAATCTGTAGTCTGCTATATTTTCAAGGAAAGGGAAGCAGCAGCACATCACATACCCAAAGACAATCAACCTGAAACGTTCCATTCCCTCAAATAAATGCTACGTTTAGACAGTGCCAAATACAAACCATTACTGCATAACACAGAAATCAGAAAAGGGACTTCACAAGTAAAAGCACATTCCCTTTGATTTGGGAATTTGGAAAAGTTACAGGTTAAGAACTTGCTGCTACTCTGAAGCATACAGAAAACACCATCTAAAGTTTTGGAAAACAACTCATGTACAAGGCAAAAACGTGTTCTGTGCAGCACAAAGCAGAATTGGGTTCTAAGCATTTTAAATACAGCCAGCAATTACGCAATATAGTCTTTTTAAAGCTTACAACTAGTGTTGCATGTAACTAGCACTAAGGTATTTAAACTTGACTAAGACTTATATAACATTACCGGAAGGAAAAAGTGTTTTGTTCAAAAGTAATAGGATTTAGGTGCAAAGTCCCAGGTATATTCATTGCCAGTGTGAAAAATAATGGACTTACAGTGACAGAAGCTTATCTCAACTGAAAACTGCCTACACCCTTCACATTTGCACTAGTAAGCTTAACTGGCAGATTACAAATTCCAAAACGTTTAAGGTATTTCTTCAGAAAAAGATGCCACAAGTTGTTAGATCAGTTCATTTTTCACTTCCCATGTGAGCAAGCATACTCACATCCTTCCTTTGGACAGGTCCTTGGAATTTTCCATTGGTTTCAAAATGGTAACATAACAATAAGAAACAATCATTCTCTAACAGGCAAGCCAAAATTTCTAATAATTAAATTCAAATGTCATCATTTTTATTAGCAAAAATATTTCTTCACATTAAATAAAAGTAACTCCTCTACTCCAACTATGAAGTTATTTTAAGGGCTTTGTTGTCTGGTTTTATTTTTTTGCTTGGGTTGTGTTTTTTTTTCTTTTAATCTACTGACCACCAGAAGTGCTATCAATTAAAGAAAAAGGCAAAAAATAAAATCCATCAGCATTCTTATTTTGTAGAATGTAATTAAGTCTTAAACTGGCATTGCACATGCATAAAGAAAAAAGTACTCCCACATGAATACAGTGATTGGTAATTGGTCATGAGGATTCATAAAAAAAACAATGAAACAGCACTGTGAGAAAAGCTACAGCCTGGTTAAAGCTTTGCCAACTGCTCTGTGTTTATCTACAGATTATCATTAGACAAGCAAGAAAGAGAGGTGAACAGGTTGTTAACAAAGTAAAATGCTAGCAGCACCTTGAGCAGCAAAAAAAAAATATAAGTGAGCTAATGATTTATTAGACAACAAAAATCAGGTGGATGAGTTTTTGCAATACTAGCACACTCTCCCCAAACACATTTAAGTGCTTTGTTTCCTCTACAGAATGGTGTAAAACCAAATCCCTAGAAAGGAAAATCTAATAGTGGCTATGCTGAACTAGAGTAGCAAGTACTTGAGACTGCCAGGCAGCTGGCTTTCACTCATCATGGATTAAGTCACCAGAGTTTCTATTTTTGAGTGTTCATAATACTAATCTAGAAAAGCACGTGCTCAAATCCATATTTTCTGGGGGAAGTACATAGGCAGATGCTGTTAAGCTTTCAGACATGCACTCTGCTGATTACACGTGGCCTGCAGCTGAACTGCAGCTTCAAATTCTACACAAGAAGTTAGACTTCAGGAAGATGAAGAGGTTTTGCTGTCGGGGAAGTCAACATGGTACGCAGGCATGAGAAGTGATGGAGCAGCCACTTCTTCCATGTGAAAAGTGGGTAACCTGCAATGCTACCTCCTCCTCCAGCCTATGGCAGGCTGTTTTTAATTAGTAAGAAATTAATCGCCCCCAAATTGAGTCTGTTTTGCCCATGATGATAATTGATGAGTAATCTCCTTGTCTTTATCTTTGACCCACAAGCTTTTTCATCCTATTTTCTCCCTCCAGCCTGTTGAGCAGGGGAGTGACCGCACGGCTGGGTGGGCAACCAGCAGCCAACCAAGGACAACCCACCCCACTGAACTTGTAAAACATTTACCAAAAGCCTCCTCCTACAGCTAATCTCCCAGAGTTTGACCTTAAGATATTTTATTCTCAGCTGCTGCAAGAACATCAAGCTTAAAGGACAAATACTGACTTAGAAAAAGCAAATTCAGCTTGTCAGGATACATATGGAAATGAACAAATCACTCTTAAAATGCATTTATACAGTTGGCTTCAGATTTGCCTAGATTTTTATATTTGAACTCAAACATTACACTAAGTATCTTTTCAAATAAAATAGATTCTGCAGTGTTTTTAGTGCTCTGTTATGTATCAAAGGGAAAACAGCCAATTCAGCTCCCTGGGCTTGTTGATTGAATATGTTCAGTTCCAGATCCACAGCTCCCCATTACACAGAGGAATGGTGTGGCATTTGGAAGTCACACCCAATCATTTTTCCTACAATAATGTAAATTCTCCATCTTAGTAGGCTGCATCTCTTCACAACTTTCTGCATTAGAGGAATTTTTCAATCCACTCTTATGTTTTAACATGTTCTATGGATGTGTCTAAATATTTATAACAATTCCTAAACACTGAGGCAAACAATGACCTCTTTTTTGACATGTCCTCAATGTTAATGTCTTTCTAATTATTAGTTTGCTATATCCTTTCTTCCTTTCAGAATGACTTCTGTTCTAAAGAAAAAGACTCACACCAAAAAACAACCACCAAACAAAAAACCAAAGAAACACCTCAAAATGCCCACTTTGTGCAACTGAAGGACTGCTTTGCAGCCTCTTTCCAGCTCCATCTTGTTTTAGCATGCACATATCCCAACAGGTTTGTTTTTTTCCTCCCAGGTTTGTAGTTCCAGTATTGTGCTCATGCTTAGCAGACCTGGTAGAACGCCAATTTTGCCTTGCTGTTCGGTACCGACCTGTTTTGAACAATCTGCCATACACAGCATTTTACTTCTGGATCATGAAATAAATGTCTCAGTTAATCAGGACATAGAGAAAACTCTAACAAGAGGGAAACCTGACCCAGCAATGAGTTCAAGCCTGCTGATAAGAATTACTTCATAGTCTCTCTCAGATAATAACAGGCATAGCACATTCTTTAGGTCCCTTCATCTTGCATCTGGATTTTTCTTTTCCTCAGCAAACTTGCTTACAATGAGTCTGGTTCCACACTGTATTTTAATAAAAGCATCGTCATCCATGTGAAGTTGCTCATACATAACCTCATTTGCCTTGTAGGAGGCTTTCAATAAGCTCAGGTTGAACACCTTGGCAGATGTTCAGGATTTAACTACCTTGGCATCATATCACCAGCACAATCAATCATCGCAAAAAAAAAGATCTCATCAGAACTTTGTTCTGAAATGCATCTGTTCAAGCCTAGTGATGAAAGAAACCGCTCTTACGGCCCTCAACACAGAAACTTCTCCCAACTCCTGCCTTCTGACAATAACTTCAAATGAATGTCTGCATGAGTAAATCTTTTGATCTTATTTCCAGTATTTCAGCTAAACCATATAAACAAGTACCTTTCCAAGTGCCATCATCAAACTGGGTTTCTTATTCTGTTTTCTAAATAATAGCAAGCTTCATTTCATGTTTGTCCTGTGCTCACCACAGCATCTAGCTGTGGAGATTCATCTAATAACAAACACACTCAAGACACAGTCCTTCAGTCAGAGCATTTAACATTATCTCTCTTCGCAGAAAGTTCCCACCTCCTTTTACGTGGGAACCTACCTAGAGTTTTAGGGAACTTTTAGAAGCTTCATTGCTTTTAAGGACTTGATACTGAGATTAGTATCCTTTTTCCAGGCATGCTTGAACACGAATAGAGGCTTTGAAAATTACCAGAAGATAGGCAAGAAGAGCGGGGAGAAAGGCACCAGACAGAAAAAGAGCAGAACTGCACAGAACTCTAAACTACACTAAAAACTTCTGAAACATATCATCAAAAAAACAAAAAAAAAATATTCAAGTACACAAAAAGCATATATTTTCTGGCTGACAGTGCATGGAAGAAGGTTCACCCACATCCCTGCTCCCACCCCCTGCTGAACTGAATCTTTTTGCTCAATTAGGCATTCCTGGATCTTTTCAGACAATATCCTCAAGGTCTGTCCTTGGTCTCCTGGTCACGCAGAAAGTCTCTCCTGGGAAACAAATGGGTTCACACAGCTATTCCTGCTTTCTGTGCTAGATCAGCATACAGTTTTAGTTTGGCCATTTCTCATCATTGTGCACATTGGATAAGCTGTAGCAGTCTTCAGCTATTCCCTCCCCACCCCCTACCCCAGTTCCTTTTAAATCAATACACAGAAGGCACAAAAACTAAGCAGAAGTATAAACATGAATGGTGTATATTATTTTTTTTCTGGTATATATTTCCCTAAGATAGTCAGTTCTATATTCATTGAGAGGGAAAACTAAAAAACAAAAATCAACTCCCCAAAACCTCTAGTCACTACATATTAGTGATTCATACAATGATTTAAAAAAAAAAAAACATTTGTTGTCTCTTCTGAAAAGATTAAGTTACTCAGACCTGTTTGCTGTCCGTTTAGGGAAATATGAAAAAAATCAACACAATTATAGTACTACCTATTTAATGAAGAGACTCTTCTTTTCCCACATTCCAAAAAAACAGCTTTCAGAAAAGCTACAATGCATACAGCCTATTGCCCAGTACCTATTATTAACCAGCCATATCACTTTTTACTTTCTAACCATACATGTTCAGGTTCTCCCCAAATCCATTCAGCAAACTTTTCAATGCCAAATATTTTCTCTAGTATGCAAAAAGACAAAAAAGACAAAGACATTAATTGCAAAACTGTTGTTAAAAGCAAGGAAATGCTTATTGTAATATTTAAAATGCATAGGCAAGAACAGGATTCAAACTTGTTCTCCTTGGTTATATTTGGTAATAGTATCAAAAACAGTACTACAGAGACACCAAAAAAGGAAAGAAAAATCTAATCTTTGAAAAATGGAGGATGCTGAAGTAATGCAAATTTATTAACTCATACATGTGCAATTAACTCCATTTTCAATGTAGATGACACCTGCACATCTTTATCAGGAGACAATAGTGACCTTTATCTTCCACCACAGCTAAACTTCCTTCTCTACCACCACAGCTTTCACCCAGTACAGCTCCAGAAATGAAGACTAACTAGAGTCCATACCAAAATAAAAGACAGACTCATGACTTTTCTCGTATGTAATGGCGCAAAGAATAGCAGTGCTTCCAAAGCCTTAGGGAAGAACTCCTGCTGGAGCAGCTACAGTCACACAATCACATCACTTGCTGAGAACATTTGAATTTGCTCCAAAACATAAAAATAATAGTTATCTCCTGCTCCTCAGTTTTTTCCTGTTCAAGCCTTTTTGTTTCGTGTAACACATGCAAAGCCAAGGTCAGAACTTGGAAGTACTTTCGCACTGCAGTCTTTGCTTGGACCAGCCAAGTTTCCCTCCAGCCCAATCAATACTTTGTTTTTCCATTCACAGGTTCAAAGAGAATTGCTGCAGAAAGACCCCTCCAGATTGGCCATGAGCATGGTGGGACCACTTCCTTGTGAAGGTGAGAGACATCTGTTCAAACCTACTGAACTAAAAAAAAAAAAAGAAAAAAAAAAAATCTCTTTTTTGCACTTACTTGCTACCTTAAGAGACAAGCTTTCTTACATCTGAATTTAGCTCTAGTACCTGTAGCCTTTTCAGTTTTGCTCCCTACAGTAGCAGTTACTGTTGCACCAGACTCAAGCCACAGCTCCGCTTTAATTTTCAATACTCAGCATGGATGAAATGGGCAAGCCTACAGACTGCAAATGCCTGCAGAACTTCAGGGACTAGCAATGATGATCTAAAAAAAATCTCAAGGCATTATTAAACAGAGAAAACAGGTTTTTAATATATATGACCCAAGCAACTGCAGAAAAACAGATAAAGGAGAACCACATTTTGTACTTTTGTGGCAACTTGCAAACACACTCAAAGCAATTAATTGAAAAGTCTTACTGTAAAATGTTTTAGATTATTCCTCCAAGCAGTTAGCTTATCAGGCAACAGTTGCCTGAAATACTGAATATTTTACAACTTCTAAAGCTACATTGCTTTTCTTGATCAAAATTATAGGTGAAATAAAGCATTCTCTTCCAAAGAAAATGTTTTGGAGACTGATAGGGATTTTTTTCAACTGCAAATATAAAATGTCAATGTAACATAACTCAGATTCTTTTTTGTACCTATTTGTTTTCCTTGATACAGTTTTTATATTGTTTATAATTATCAGGGATATGCATGGAAAATCATTACAAGTGAGGTTAAAATAGAATATATTAAAGGCTCTGTTCAGAAAAATACATTAACTTCAGAGGATGATGTTGTCACATCCCAAAATTGCACTACAAACACAAACACCATTCAAAATCATGACTAACATCCATAATTATAGTATGTGTTAAGAAACAATTTTTATTCATTTACTTTTTGTTTACTTATTTGAGAGAAAAAACAAGTTCAGAATTTATCAACTGGAGATGACAAGCAGAAAAATAAATATTTTGGAGGGGTATCAAATACATTTATGTTCAGCAAAGCAAAATTATGTTTTTGGAATGGACTGAAAACATAGCACTGTAAATCAAGCTGGCATGGTATTTCTACTCTCCAAGCAGCTCTACTACTTGAGTGTTCATGTTACTACCTACCACAGTCTAAGGACTAGTTGCATCCCAATACAAGCCCAGGTAGATCATGGAAGCCCCATCCCTGGAGGTGTTCAAGGCCAGGCTGGATGGGGCTTTGAGCAACCTGCTCTAGTGGGAGGTGTCCCTGCCCGTGGCAGGGGGGGTGGAACTAGATCATCTTTAAGGTCCCTTCCAACGCAAACCATTCTACGATTCTGTATCATTCTATAAAGGAAAGGCCATTAAATACAGGGGAGGGATTGTGTGTCTGTATAATTGCTGTAAGATAGTACAAGTACTAATTGATTGCAACATGACAACTCACTTCATGAATATGCATTTATATATTTATTCCATACATAGAAAAATCATCTACTCAAAATTATGGTAAAAATTAACTTCCAGAAGACATATGAATTCAGTTTCAGCAAGACCAGTTTGGGACAGGCAGTTTCTGCATTTAAACTACACAAGATCCACATATGAAATATAGTAGTCATTGTTTAGCACATCACCGAATGCTTAAGTACTGTGATGAGGAAGGCAACAAAAATATGAAGTACAGGATACAAAAAAGCACACACGCAGCCAGGCTAAGACAGAAGCTAAACCCAGTACTAATGTTAAGAACAGAACGAATATAGGAAAGAAAGATATAATTGAAAAGATGGATTTATAGGCCCAGCACAAACCTCACCTCTTTGACAGCCATCTTCAACTTCCATAGCAAACCCAGCCCTTCTCACAGGCAACTTCTGAGCATCAAATCACTAAGCTAACTTCTAAAGCTACAACGAATGAAGGCCTCCTAACAAGATAAATCCTAGAGCAAATGAGGCAACATGGATTATAAAAATTACATTAACAGCTCTTGTATATATATAACTGTCTTTTGCAAAGAATTTCAATAAAGCCATGGAAGTTATTTCATTCCATAAAGGAAAAATAACATTACCTGTGAAGTGAAACTTGCCAAATTACCAGATAAGCCTTTACTAATATCTTCATTTCCCAGGAAATAATGTCATTGGACAAAACATGAAAAAAACAGGAGACTCCTAGAGTTCCTAATGATTATGTATTTCTTACCACAAAGCTGTTAGCACTTGCGAAGAGCAGACATGTACATGAAGAACTTGATTTATATACCCCAAATTTCTACCAAGGAGCCCAATCAGGCTGTGGTCTGCCACCCCACCACTATCAGGGTGCCATTCATTACTCATGTAGTACACGTGTGGCTCTGTGTTACTGCCCAGCTGGACCTGCACTCAGCCCACTATATGGGAGAACTTTATCTTATACACTTAATTTCTCTCTAGACATATTGTTACATAAAAACCTGTTGTACAGCACTTAGAGCAAGATACATTGCATGAAAAAAACTGGAAAAGAAAATCAGAATTTAAACAAAGAAGGTAAATCTGCTCAGGCCAACACCAATTCAACATTACTACCCATGTATCATTCTCTGCAACAAATGGGAAAACTCTCCAGGAAAGCATCGTTACTCACTTCGGCAATGAATTGCAGCAGAAGACAACGTGACTGTCATCCAATTTATTTCACACACTGAAGACTCTATTCTGACTTGCAATGGATGATGCTACCCATGAAGCTTTGCCTTAGTGTACCTCACCAGAAGCATCACTCAAGACAGGAGACCGCAATTTGGAAAGAGACATTGCCCTTACCAAACCAGCTCAATCAAGTCAGCTTCCATAAAAACATTGGAGCCAGAATATAATCACCATGAAAATTTACTGCTTAACAGTGACACTTTAGCAAAACAGTTGGAACTATATAAGGTTTTTCCCTCATTCTTTGGAACACCACGAAGTCTCTCTCAGGCTGCTAGAAGCCAGATGCAACTAGACTACATGCAGCCACAGCACACACGAATTTGTCTGGGCAGGCTGGTCTTCCTCACTCACAGAACCATCTCTCTCTGCGTGTATGAAGTGCATCTGCCTGGACTGTACCTCCAAAGCCTTCTATGGCACTCTTCCATTTTCCACCCCTCTTCACCCTGCCAACACAAAGCATATTGCTCTGCACCGAAGAAACCAGGCATTTGTAGTGTAAAGGACTTGACAAAGTAAATTAACACAGGAAATTGCAATTTAAAAAACCCCAAACAAAGCATAAAATAGTGTATTTCTCTCCAATTTCTGTCACACCATTACATATAGTTTTATCAAGCTTTGTATTATTCTCTCCAGTTATTTCAAAATTACTAGAAAGACTCAAAACAAATGAGCAAGCCAACAAGATGAATTGACTCCTGAGGGTCCTAAGGGAGACACAAACCTAACCAGAGACAGCAGCTTGCACAATCCCATATAACAAAATATAGTCAGAAAGTTACACACAAAAAAAACCCACTAGCCTTCCACTAAGTACATGTTCTGTACAGGAACTGATAAGTAAGATGTTCTTTGGGAGAGACACATCCTAAATGGCAAAGCACCACTGACATCCAGAGAATTACAGGCAGCGTACTGTTAACATTTTAGTATCTATAGTTCAGTTGTTGAAAGAACATGGGGTGCCCCTTTCTCTTAAACCAAAAGAAAGTCTGGATTCAGTGTTCTCCAAAGCTCCTAGTTCTCAATTGCAGATTATCATGTTTACCAACTCAGTCACTAATATTCTTCTACATACTTTGAAGACACATGAATACACATGCTTGGTAGTGAGAAACTAAATCTGTCTGGGACTCCTGACTCAGCTGGCTGTTTATTGCTTCGTATTCCCATCTGACTTAGTGAGTCCCTGCAGAAGTTTCTAGACCCTTATCCAGCCTGGCCAAAACCACACCCAGACTGGGCTAACACGCTCTGAAGTTTTTCTCCCCATTCATAAAGTCAGCACAGTTCCCAGCTGGGAATAGAGTCAAAAATAGCAGTTTTTACAGACTATTTCTTAGGTTTATCTGTCAGCTTGTGCCAAGTAACATCTCACTTGGGCATAAACAGCCACAGAACCCCAGGAAGAGAAAAAAGAAAGCTTAACGCTAAGCAGTCCAAAGGAAAAATCAAGTTTGGTACAGTCAAATCATGCCACAGTGCCCTGAGAACTGAGCATGAAGTATCCAGACTACTTTTAAGGTGTCATATCCAAAGACACTGCATGCCTGCAAGAGAAAGGCTGCCCAGCCCCACGCAAGACCATGATCAGAAAGTAAAAAAACTAATTCTGCAAGGGTAAAGTATAGCCAGGAACCAACATATGCAAATATTGCCTTCAAAATCTTTCAGTTCTGTGCAGCGGATGGCTTAACTATACCAAAACACTTCTGAACTACAAGATGCATTCATTCATGGAAGCCCACACGGCTTGATTCCCCCTTTTGTCCTCTAGGACCAGGCTGCTGAAGCAGTCCTCTGCTGAGATGTCAGACTGAAGCAGAAAAGTTGATATCATACTTTATGGCTCCAAACTACACATGGATTGGCAGCCTTGGTTTATCCCCAAAAAAACTAACACAGGAAAATAGGTAAGATGTAAAGAACCAAGGTTATTTTCAAGAAAAATCAGTAGTCATTTCCTAAGGAGAGAGATGGTCTGATTTGCTGGCCAATGCCATAAACTTGCCCTGATAGCTTTGCACCAAGTATAAATAAGATGCCTATGAATTGAGATCAAAGCAATCAAGATCAAAACACTGGCAGGGTGATAGTACAGAGAGAAACTGGCAGAAAAACAGAGAAAAATTATCTCCTGGAAACTGCATCTACTATGGCAGTGAGGTAAGAATTATCTCTTTTTCCTACGGCTGATGGAAAAACCTTAGATTAAAACTCCCTTCTGCCTGTAATACAATTCCATTGAATACACTAAATGCATTCCAAAAAACCTATTCCCAACATACAAGTAAGGATTATCTCATTCAAGACGAAGCGAATGTTCTTGCATCAAGCCAAAAAAAATAATCAACAGGCCATGATTATTACTAAGGTTTCATCAAGAAACCAGCGATTACAATGTAAGTTGCTTTGATTATCACGAAGTCAGAAAAGTGAAAAAGACACTTCTCATTCAAAAGAGAAAAATTATCTAGTCAGTGGACTTTAACTACTTATAGTAAGTGCAAGTAGTTTCAGTGGTAACATACTGGATGATGCATTCATTTGAGCATACACGCTGATTGATTTTTTTTCTCAATGCCTTGAAGGGACATCCAAGTCTCCTGGACATGATGGCAAAAGTTATGCTGCAGCAAATTAAGAGGACTGAGAAGGAAGGAGAAATGGATCAGCTCTGTTCAATGGGGAAGAAAGTTTTCGCATACTATCAGGTTTGTTCTTTTGTTGGTCCAAAAATTTCTTCCTTTATACCAAAATCCTAGCAGATTCTTATCAGAATGTACACGTCCACAGAAAGCAGAAATATTTTAACATGTAGATTTCTAGTCTGATAGCTGCGAAATAGTTTTAGAGAATGAGATGACCCTCTAATCCTTACACAGTTCACATCTGCTTCAGTAGAAGTTCAAATACTAGTATTAGGGCATTTAGACATTGCCGAGAATCTCAACGTCTGGTTTCTACACCCACAAAGAGCTGTTACGGCTATTTTGGCTCAGTTTACTGAACCACTGCAGCACAATTAAGAAAAAAAGTGTTTAAAGAAGGTTTATGTACAAGAACATATTAAAACATAGAATTCTACATAAGGTTCCCCAGTGACTGTTTGCTTTACAGAGGAAAGGTTAAACTGCTGAGAGAAACCTTTTGTAAGATAATAGGAAATGAAACACATCCCATTTTTAAATTGTTAGCCGTTGCCATTCAGACATCATACTACCGTGCTAAGATAAATACGAACTTGTTTGCATACACACAGAAATTTTCCACTGAGTAATAATAAACTACAAAGAAATTTCCCAAAAATGCTAATTAGCTTCCACATCTTGCATTCCAGAGCACAGTAAAATACTTCTGCCTATAAGAAATAGCTGCATTCCTGTTCTTTTAGCATTCTGCAGCATATGGATGAACAGCCAGGCTGAAGCCAGAATTTGACAAATTTGGAAACTTATATGGGGGGCGTGGGGGAGGCAGAATCTTCGCTGGTTGCCATTCAAAAAGTTCACATAGAGCACCAAACTGATAGATCAAACTGGTTGCTGATAATCAACTGATAAAACAGAATACATCCTCTTACAAAGTTGAAATAAAACCTTTTCTTAACTCTTCACTTGTCTTATTTATCTCATGTAAACAAAATTATTTTGCAACAATAGTTTTTCAGTGGCATCTTCTGAGAGTGACGAAAAGTCACTGGCATTAAAAACAATTCCCTCAACACATTTAAGGTGGACATGCCAATAAATTCTTAACAGCACAAAAGCGGGCATTGATGGGGTTTATGCAACCCCTCATAATTCTTATCTTCCATCTCTTGGTTATTAGCAAAAAGCCTAATTTCATTTTTGCTTGGCAATAACTTAATTACAGTTTTCAAAAAACTGCTGTGTCCCTTCCTATAGTTTAATAACCAACCTTAACATATGTATTACCAAAGTTTTAAACAGGCTTTGTTGTGATCTGGTTATGCTGCAGTGCTCCCAAATCATCCTGAGAAACCATCTCTAGCCTCAAGACTTCCAATTCACAGCAACCTTTAAAAAAAAAAAAAAAAAACCACCAAAAACCCAGAAGGGAGAACTTCACAAAGAAGATGAGCAACAAACTTGCTCAGACCTGTACAAGGCTTTAGCCCCACACTGCTTTCCCTCCCTTGCCTTTGTGTAATACTGATAGAAGTCCTTATCTACTTGCTCAGCTATTCAGATTTGCTCTTACCTCCTTTTCAGAAATACAACTTTTTTTTCTGTACAACATATGAATGTAAGGTATAACAACATATTTTGAGACCTAATAAGAGGTTTTGTTTTCAGAAGCTGGCTTCTGCTTGTGTGTGTAGTTTTCACAACAATTTTTTGCTGAGCAACAAGTAATGATTTGGATTTAACTTTTGCATCAAGTGGTTACAGGCATGTTATTCTTTCAACATTCAACAGTGAAGCAGAACAAGCCAAAAAAAGACAGCCTGGCACTAATCACTTCTCTTCTTAGTCAAACTCCTCCACAAAACCAAAAGCTAAATATAACATTGTATTCCTGTTGCATTTAGCAAATACTTGATGTCAGGTTCATAGGTTCAATGATGACCAGCAAGTTATAGACAAGACAACAGCATAACCACATAATTCAGTTCACACAGGAAAGGGAGAAAACATCCATTGCTAACAGGTTCTCCCTACACTCTCACTACCCACCCATGATGCGTAGCGTTAAATTGTAACTAACAGCTGAGAATTATTAGTTAAGAACTCTGCAAACAAATTCAGCCTATTCTTACAGGTTCACTCAAACATCTAAGTTGACAGAATTTTTAAAGCATTGTAAATGAGTGTGTTCCCATTCCAAATGCTGCGGACAAGCTTTGATCCCAATAAGAAGCACTGACACACAGACGGAACAAGTGTCTATCTAGCCCAGTGTCCCATTTTCAGCTGCAGATCATAGCAGATACCCAAAGAATACATGGACAGCTGAAAACTACAAGCATTACCTGCAGGCTAAGGAACTTTCTGAACTAAAGCCATGTCTAGGACTTAACTTACTCCATTCATGCCATTGCTTCCCGAAAATACTGTAAACACTGAGCATCTGCAGCATCCTAGGGGAAGGTGCTCCACAGGTCAGTCACGTGCTGAAGAAAAACCACGAATCTTTGGTTTGTTTTGACCATGCTTCATACAATGCTTACTTTTTGTACTATGAGAAGAAATGTAAATCTCTTCCCTGCTCACCACATACTCTCAGAGAACTATCTATTATGTCACTTCTTGACTCGCACTCTTGCCTCATCACCCTCACGCTATAGAGAATATTTTTTTCTATTAGATATTAGAAATAAATTCTTTACAGTGAGGGTGGTGAGGCACTGGAACAGGATGCCCCGGGAAGTCATGGATGCCCCATCCCTGGAAGTGTTCAAGGCCAGGCTGGATGGGGCTTTGAGCAACCTGGTCTAGTGGGAGGTGTCCCTGCCCATGGCAGGGGGGTTGGAACTCAATGATCTTTAGGGTCCCTTGCAACTCAAACCATTCTACGATTCTATTCTATGATTTTTTTCTTCTGTTTTGCCTCAAATCTTAGAGCTGAACAGATTAGCCTCACCTAGGTGTTCACATTGAGTTTGCCTGTTGGCATACAGGATCTTCAAAATGAAACAAAGACAACAAGAGGGGATAGGAGGAAGGTGTAAGCAGCAATGCTTGCTGATGAAGACACATCTTCCAGGGACTAATGACAGCCACGAAGGCTCTCTGGCATGCTCAGGATATCAATGAGCATCCTTGAGCCCCAAGGTTTCCTCCAGAAGTTTGTCACAAATATTCTGTAAACATCTACATACTGAAATATGGGGGGGATGAGTCACGGGACAGACACAGGGGGACAACACACAGGACACTCTGGCAGTTGGCTCTCTCCAGCCAATAATGAAAAAAATTAAGAAAAATTAGAGTGTGTTTTAATAACCAATCTTTACTGATTCCCTCCGACACTTAGGTTTTTACTCACAAACTAAAAATTGGAAAAAAACCTGGAAGAAATCAAGACAACATTACAGTATACAAAGCATAGAACTCATTAAGATTTTTTTTATCTACATATAAGAACTTCATGACTCAAAGGGCCATTACATACATCAACTCTAAGTCAAAGGGACAAAACACACAGACTTTGTTTAAGCAGTGACAAGTCTAAGTGCCTTAGAAGAGAAATGATGCCCATTCAGCCTATCTTCACTGGAGCCTTCGGAGCAGCTCCAGCCAGACTGTCACCCCACGGACAGACCTGAGCAAGGCCTGCATAAACCACCAGAAAGCACCACTGTGAACCTAACACCCTGGTTATTTTACCCCTGGAGTGGAGTAGCACTTAAACAATTTATTAGCAATCATAATGAGTGCTTTGCAGTAGCATTTGTTATATGCTTCAAAGCGTGAAATAAAAACCATAACTCGGGAAAACACAATAAGAAGTGGACTTTCACAGTTAATGTGTGGTAATTTAATGCACGATAATCTTGGTCCATGATCACATATTTGAATTGAAATGGACCTTCAAGACATCTAATATTCTAAGAAATATGCATTTTTAGCACAGAAACCAGTGGAACTGAGAATTGCCGACAAACTGCAGAATTGGAACAATCCAGTTTTCCTCAGTGTAGGCCAGACCAGGAAAAAAAACCAACCTGGATTTGTTCTGAGGAACGTGGCTATAAAGGAGGAATTGAAAAAAATACTTCAGGCAAAAAGACTAAGAGAAGTCCGCATACATATTTGGAAAATAAGGTTTAAAGGCAGAAGAGGAGCCAGATCCAGAAAAGGAAGTTATAATCCAAAACCAAGCAAAACCAAGTAACTACAGCTACAGTTTCAGGCTGCTGATGTGATACAGATTGTAACCTGAAGCACTGCTAGGCTGGTGACATTTTGCCAGGGAGCCATGATATAAAGAAGCACTAAGCTGAAAACTGTATTGATTAAATAAGACAAGGGAAAAAAGAAAATAGAGAAATAAGGAGCCCCCCAAGGACAGAGCAGAACTTGGATCCTCTTAGTTCTTGCAGCTGAGATTTGTAGCCTCGTTTTATTTGTGTGTCTTCTCTCACTGTGTCTCTTTCCATTTTCTATTTTTTATTCAAATTATTAAATACTGTAGCTCTCAAAAAGCCCTTTTACAAACTTTTTTATTAATCAGAAGCTGTGCAAAATACTATTAAAAAAATCAAAATAAGATGAAAAAGCAGAATGAGTCAACAACTGGATTAAATAAGGAATGGCCTCTCTGATCCCAATTCTGTTTTAACTTTTATGTCTTGCAAATGATGAGAAGACTATCAGCTTTGGGCCTGGCAACACTGCCGACTGCTATATGAATATCTGTTACTAACATTACTGCTAAATCCCTCTGTGACCATGAAACAGTTCTAGGCCTTTAACAATATGATTACAGCCTTTGATTTCAGCCTGCAACTGTATGATTAAGTTTAATAAAACTGTGGTCTACCCTATGACTCACACAAGACGTTATCATGAACGTTTGTTGTGCTGGACCCGTAACATGCCCATCTCACACGTGGAAAATTAAGGTAACATTTCACTTTCACAGCGTTCTCTTATTGCAAAGCATCGCAATACAGAAGAACATTGTGAGAATGAAGCCATGTTTATAAAGCACTTGAAGATTCTTGGATAAAAGGTATGTTTATTAAAAATTAAATTACTCTGAACTAGTTGGAGGTATTTTGCATCCTTCCCAAACAGAGCTCATACCCCACACACATTACCACTGCCACAATGCTCCCCGCTTTCATGAGCCTGCAGGAACATAATCCAAGTTAATTCCAAAGTTCAACCCTGCCTGAAGTTACAAATCTGAAACTATTGTGGCTGAGGAAATTCAGCATTCTTATTTATATAAGGCTGAGACACACTAAATCTGAAACTTTCAGCCTCACATTGGTTAGGAATCAGTATGACAACACTTCAGTGAGCTTAAGTAGTATTGCTACCATAACTTTTTATAATTTTAAGTAATCAATATTTACAGAAAAAAATATCATGACTAAGCAGTGAGAATGGTTACTGAGACATTCACATAAAATTGTGAACACCTGTTCACAAGACTTTTATTATCATCTGTTTTTTATTACTTGTGAGCCAAGTTAAAAAAGCCCAGAAAGCTTTATGAAATAATTTTTCACATATACAGCAATCTTTTTATGCAGCACAAGAGCTATATTTCACATTTTAAAGCCCACTGCAACTGAAACTCTATAAACACATTGTAATGGTCTCCATACTGAAAGAAAAATGGGTTTAAGGAGGCACTGACATCAAGAATTTATTGTGCAACTATCCATACGCATATTATCTTTTGTCCTAAAAAGACTACAACTATGTTTAAAATGAGACTCGTGGTATTACTGAATATGGGGAGGACAATGATAACCATAAAAATAGGAGTTACACACATCAGCTACTGCATAATTAGGGAACATCAAAAGTTAACCCTAACTTGCCTTTACCATCAAGAGGCGTCTGAAAAATACCAGCTTCAGCAATACGTCCAGTGGAAACATTACAGGAAACTGGAGAAATGAACGGGGAAGTTGTTCTTCTACACTTTTACTAGAAGCATAAAGCCAGAGCAACAAGGTGACAAAATTATAATACGATACCTCGGGAGCAATGGCTACATAGGCCACACCACATTTAATTAACTGCATTGGATACCTGGTTATGAAGCATCCTTCAACAGTGGCTGCATGGTTCAAGCTGTAAGTGCTCATGAACATGCGTTTGACATGGGCAAGCTAGATGCTAGAAAGCAGAAAATCCACCTGAAACAGAAGATACTGATTTACATCAGTCAGCTGGTAACACTTGACCACATAAAACTGTGGCAATTCTGAGCAGCCTTACACTATGACTCGCCCCCCACGGTCCCAACTGAACCTGCAAGACTTGCACAAACACAAAAGCCCTCAGCTTTCAAACAGCCAGGTTCTGGGCAGCCTGTCTGCCCCCTGCTTTTTTGGTTACCCAAAACAAAAGAACTGCCTGTCTTTTTTATTTCTGTTGACAAGAGAAACATACCCTGACAAAAGCTAAATAAAGCATCCCTCCCAAGTCTTCTAAAGGTTGCATACAACAGAGAAAGTGAGTTGGCATGCTGAATACAGAATTGAAAAAAACTAAACAACAACTAAACAAACCAAATCAACACAGAAGCCTACTACAATTACATAACTTTAGATTAATAGTCCAAAAAAAAAAAAACCCACTTCAGGTAAAAATCGGTAGATCTTAAACTAACATTTCCTCCTTTTGCTATCTAAATAGGAAAGGCAAGTACCAAAGTCATAGCAAGTATTTTAAAACAGATAAAAGCTTGAACTTATTAACATTTCACAGAATCTTAGAATAGGTTGGGTTGGAAGGGACCTTTAAAGGACATCTTGTCCAACCCCTCTGCCCTGGGTAGGGGCATCTTTCACCACATCAGATTGCTCAGCAGATTTCCCTATTTAAAGCATTAAATTCTATCCTGGCCTTGACTGGGGTGCTCATGCTTTTTCAAGAGCATATTATTGCTGCCAGTAGTTACATAAGAGAATTACTGAGATTTTCAGAAATGCCACCAGAAGTAAAAAACATCACCCTAGGAACAAAATGGAAATTCAATTATCTGCAACTTTTCCCAGATACAGTATTTTTCACAAGCAATAACCTGGAATTACGCTCAATTTTAAGATGCTTCCTCCAAAGCAAAAATCCATTTAAAAAAATTATTATACATTTGTACAATTTCAATCATCTCTAAATATACAACTCACTTTCTAAAATGTCTGGCAGATATAAAACAGACAAGTAATATAAGGGGCCTGGTGTATTTGGGAAGTTCCTTCCATCTTCAGCTAAAAAAAAATATAAAGAAAAGATGAGTTAGGCTCCAAACACAGAGTTCTGCTGTGAGTCTAATGCAGGCCCTCTAGCAGCGAGATTATGTGATTATTTCTGGATGCCGCAGTCATGTGGCTGCACAGCGAAGCTTTTGTCAGAAACACGACACAATCCCATTGCACTCAAACCACCGGCAGCAACTCCCGGCTTCGCATTTTCCTAAAACACACCCACAGTGACGGTAAAGGACGGGCAGCTTTTCAGTGCCAGGGTCTCAACCAGTCAAAGAGTTTTGATTTCTTGCTGCATAAATCTAAAGGCTCATTTCCCTCCTGATTTCTACCGTGCATCACTTCATGTGCATGTTCATTGGGTCCCACTAAATCAGAGCATTAATATCTACCACCCCCAAACCACCCCCTGCTTGAGGAAGCCTGGCCGAAGACTGCAGAATAAGGAATTTTTTTAAGTTTTCATTGGTGTTTACTCTTACAATATCTTTCCTTTAGGTACAAATAGAATTTGTAATAGTCAAACTACACAATACTATATAGTAACTATATAGCAAAGGATGCACAGTATGTCATTATCTACCCCATACTGCATCTATTTGGGTACTGTATTATTCTATGTTATCCCTTATGTTTTTCAAACATTTTGCATTGCTTTTTTCAGAAAAACATCAGACTTCCTAAACATATTTCACTGTTTTACCAACTCCCTTGTTTAGCTTTAACTACTCCCTCTCACTCAGATAATTTAGGCACTCAAGCACTACATGAATTTAGAAACAAGGAAATAAAGCATGTACAGAATACTGACCACTAGGTATACAATTGAAAACTTGTATAAAAACTGACTACAAAATTAAGTATGTTTGATGCTAAACAACAAAATATATTTATAATAGAAGCAGCTATGGAAATACATGATATGGCTCCTTTCATATGACTCATCCGTTGCTTTCTTTCGCCTATAAATACTACATACTGACTGCTGGACACATGGAGTACTAGAAAATACTTGATTTAATTACCTTATCTCAGGATAATTGGCATTTGGCCGTAAAAATCAAATCCTGTAATTTGGTAACTTGCATGGTGAATTTTTTCTTTCTGAAAGCTCACAGAGGCAATGGTCAGCAAATAAAACCAATTCCCATCTAAGTTTAGCAAAATGCTATTAAAACCAAACCCTCATATTTAAGTCATAGGAACCTACAGCCATGATAGGACTACTCCAGAATACTTGGAAAGGAATCTAATGAAGAAACTCCTATTCCCAGATACAAGTCAACTCATTTAACAGCCATAGGCATGGGCTTTCCTTCATCTATGAACATACTTTATCATTTGCTGGGACACTTAAAGCAATCAAATAGCATAGTTCAACCGCCAGTCTCTGCAGCCCTCCTAGAAGAAAGCTGCTAAATTGTGGCTGTAAGTGGCAACGTAACACCTGCCAGTAAGGCTTTTGGCTTGAAGTCAGAGTCAAATAATTTACAAACAGTCATTCTCGCACTGAGCTTATACTGCAGCCTTTGCTAATTCCTGTAACAAAAGTGCCAGTACATTGGCCAAAAAAAATATTCTTTGCCCTGTCTCTGTTAGCCAGACTAAAGGCCATAGGCTGTACCAGCACAGCTCTTGCCCTGAAACCCTCCCCAAACTCTGTAGAATTTTTTTCTGGTGTTTGTTATAACAGCAGGGTGTGTGATGTCATCCCGTCACAGCCATCATCCCCAGGACATCAAGGCTTTGCTGGTGTACCTGGCTGAACCCCGCATGTGTCTGCATGCAGCAGCTCAGAATAGAATACAGGAGGTGAGGCAGAGTTTATGCACACTCAACTACAGCTGAATGCATGAGCAGCAATTTGATTTTTTTTGCCTTGGGAACACACTAAATGAGCCAAGCTGTAATGAGCTCTGCTGCAATTGGTTAATGACTTTAAAGTTCTAAAAAAGAAAAGAGAATCTGTGTAATAAAAGCTTGGACAATAATATTTTGAACTTTTGGTATCTACATGTCTCCATTCAAAGAAAAATCAGAGCTATCAAATTTAGGAAACTAACAGCACACAATCATTAAGCAACCCGCTCATGGTCAAACAGCACAATTACTGGGTACAAAAGGGGAATAATGGAACGCACAATGAACCTGAAGCTTCTGGGAGTTGTTAAACAAGGGTGGATATGAGATAAAACGCAGCTCCAACTCTCCAACTGGACAGCCAAGACCAGTCCCTTCTTGCTACCTTCTTGTATCTTTGTACAACATCCATAAAATCATGCTATAATTAGAAATTAGCAACCATTATATAATTAGAAATTCAGCCGTATGGCACAGATACACACCACCTTTTAAAATCTTTAAAGTTACAAGTAAGCCACAAAAAGAATCTTGTTAATTTGATCTCTTTACAATAAACCGCAAAAACTAATAAAAATTTAAGACAAAGACATGAAGTTTACAGGAATACTGTTTTCCCAATAAGCTGATATAATACTTCTGAAAGGAGGAGAAAAAGTAGGTAGGAGCGAAATCAGAATGCTGCATTTTAAGAAGAGTGACCATGTGCATAGATGCATCATTAAATGTAAAGGTTCCTTTACCACTTTTTAAGATAAGATTGTTTTAAGCCTGAAAAGTTTCAGACACTTTGCAACTGATTCCCACGTTATCTTAATTCTTGCATCTTCTATAATTTTTCTCCCCCTGTAATTATATGAGCAAACTAAACCTCCTTTATATCAGTTCATGACCCTTGCTGTTAGCTCCTCCTTAAGGTGTCAAATCAGGTTTAGGTATTTGCTGTGCATTTCAAAGGCTTTCAACTTAGAGTTACACATCCAAACCCACTGACATGACATTTCTCAAAACTAATTCTGAACTGAAATATAAATCCAAAGATAAAGTCTCTCAGGCAGGTCAACATACAGTCTCAAGCAGAACCCTTTGAGGGAGGGAGAACTAATGCTGACTGATGGCATAAATACCATTTTGAAAGAGGAAGATTCAGAGCAGGTGAGTAAATCTTCCAAATTAACAGTAAACATTTAAATCCTGTGTGCTATTAGGATGGGTAGAACAGTCCAAGTCTGAACAAAAGTGTCACAAGATTCATTTGGGACTATGTTTAAGTATTACCTGTGACTGCAGCACCTAATAGGATTTTTTTTTTACTTTATGAGTTAATTGTCCCAAGAAACATTCCAGTTCATCATTCACATTCATAAAACATTGTATTTTGAACACTGCACTTTATAAGGAATATTTTGTTGGGGCTGGCTATTAACATTCTACCCAGATGCTCTCATTACACAAACCTTTAAAAATAAAAAAATACAGTGCTAATAAACCTGCCAGAGATTACAGATTACAAAGTGACTTTTTTCATCAGCATATAAACGATATTGACTGTAAACAGCAGAAACACAAGCAAAAATATTTATACTATTGTTTAGCTGTTATGGACTCATTTGATGAGCAGATTCGTTCACTGTAACTCTCAGACCTCCCCATGGCTAATCAGAGCCTTTGTAACTGCCCTGTTTGCCAATCACTAACAGGCTGTCTAAAACTAAAGCAATAAAGAGAACGTTCTGTATACTTCCCTTTCTGGCTTTCAATAATTTCTCTTGACTCTGCTTCTGCCAGATTAATTCAGCTATTTAATTCCTGAACTTTGTGACTATAGAATTGCATTTATGTCTTGTAAATAACAATTTTAACTTCACTTAATGTACATCTCTAATTATGCTGATATGTAGCAATATGGTACCATAACTCCCTCAAGTAAAAACTGATGAAGCTGCATCTGGTTCATTATAAAGGGAACTTGAATAGAGCACTGAAATGCATCAAGTATCCTATTTATCTCAGGAGGCGTTAAGACACTGAGTGATGAAGATGATGTGGCATTCTGCATTAAACATTTATCTGACAGTCGGGTAATTTTATTTCATGTTGAACCTGCTAACCAACTTTAACTTTTAATTTTTCCCATGCTCAAGGAGAAGCCTTGATACATCTTTGTTTATAGTTTAATGCATCTGCTTACCCATGCAGAAAAACAGTTCCACAGTCAGATTATATCAATTTGCTCACAAAAGAGTCTGTAATTAATAATAATATCCTCCACTGACAAATTAATACAGAGTTTTTTCATTCTGTAACTCTCACTCTGTAAATACATGTCACATAGACACAATATTGCAAAGATACAAATTTCCAAATCCTACAACACAGTCTTTCCAGTAGTTTATCCATTCAGCTGAGCTCAACAACAGCCTAAAAGTCAGTGACATAAGCTCCTTACACAAACCCTTTCCAAAAAGCAGAGACCACCAGCATCAGCAGCCTGTTTTTCATAGTTGCTCTAAAAAACCCCACAGCCTCACTTTGGTTTTTTTCCAAAGAGGTCCTGAACTTAGTTTAAAACCCTGTCTTGCACTTTCACCACCACCAGCCTGATCAGTATTAGGGCTGGAGAGCACAGAACAGGAAGTCACACGTACTGGTTTCTATCACCAGCATCCTAAACAGTTCATGAATCGACATAATACTTTAGTAAGAATCACAGAATGACATGGGGTTGGAAGGAGCAAAATGGAATTCATTTCACTGCTCCCCATCAGCAGGCAAATGTCCAGTTGCTTCCCGGGAAGTGGGGCCTCAGCACAGGTCATGCTTTCTTCAGAACAACTGCCATAACCACAAACACCCGCCTCCTCTCCTTTCCCTGAGCTGTCACTGCTGAGCACGATGTCATACAGCATAGACCATCCCGTAGGTCAGCTGGGGTCAGTTGTCTCTCAATCCCTTGCCCATCCCCAGCCCACTGACCTTTTTTGCTGCATTACCAGCACTGTTTTAGCCACCAATGCAAAGCACAGCACCATATGGGCTGCTCTGCAGAAAGTTGACATCATAACTCCATCCCAGCCAGACCAAGTACAGAGTTATTACAAGATTGAGATTCAAGTACCAGCGTAAGACCAGTTTCTTCAGTTCCAGAATCCTGACTACAAAATTACCTTCCATCATTATCCTGAAAAATAGGAGAGGGAGATGAGGACCTTTAAAATGGTCTCCCCATCTTCAGACAGACATTTTCAGATTTTTTGACATGTTAATTGTGCATGACTACCTTAGCTAAAAGTCAGTTACAGTTTCTTAAGTCACTTCATGTCCTGCCTACCAGAGGCCAGAGGACCCCAAATGGCAGAGGCAGGCTTAAGAGAAAAAGCAGGCTCACAGGAGTAACACGTGATTTCTGGTGTGTGTATTTTGTTTTGTTGGAGTTATTTGGTTAGTTTAAAAAAAAAAAATCACTACAATAATAAACTATAAAGGAAATTCATCAAGAGATAATTAGGCATTACTGGGCAGAAAGCAAAAGAGAAATGCAAGATACTCCTTAGTAAAGTTTCATTATTCATTCCTTCCAGTCCTACCACTTTTGTGCAAGTCAGTTCAGACCACTTTGGGGTTGTATTCTTGGGTTTTATACTATTCCCCTCTTGCTTTCTAAAGCTACAAAGTTTTGGTTTTTTTTAACATTAACGTTCCTCCTCTGGGGAGCAAGGGTACCTAGATGTGTATTTATTTGGTTGCCAATTCATGCCCTCATCGGTCCTGCACTCAAAATGCTGAATAAAGTTTGTACAGTCATTTATTGGCTGGAGGAGGTATATATGACAGAGTCTGAGGGACACATTCAGTCTTATATGGTTATGTACAGGTTGCTCGCAAAACATATTGTTACTCAGATTCAGCTACACTGCCTGCTGTTACTGTCTTGGAGTAGTTCAGAAGGTGGTATTAAGAACTTGTATTCAATACTAAAGCCACATATTAATGCGTCCTACATGATAGGAGGAATGTGGAGACTCAACCACCTGTAACATTCACATTCAGAGTCACCTTAATTAGACTATTTGATAAGTTAATTAAAAAAATTTAACAAAACTCGGAAGACTTTATGCACCACTTAAGATCAGAATTAATGAACATCTTACTATGAGTCTGGGACAGACTCAATTTTAAAGTGAACCCCACTGTTTATTGCCAATATTCAACCTCAACTACAACAATTGTATCAAGAATCATGCAATCAGTTGGCATAGTTAATTCCCAGGATTTTTAATTACAGTGGATTTGGAAGAGAATTCTTTAATCAAAACTATCAATCATCTGCTACAAAAACTAACCAACTACAGGCAGGTTTCATTATAGCGGACATTAAAGATGAAGTAGAAGGTGGGGGGTTTACTTTAAACGCATCTTTGTACCTTTTGTTTTCTTCCACAGAACTGTGAAACCCTAAAGAAGACAAACTGCAAGATGATGAGCTTTCTTTCTAAATAAATTTTGTCAGGATGGTTCTTCATTGTTAAATTCTGCTTAGCTAATGACAACCTATTCTACACAATTTCTTCCTTGAGTCATTACCATAATAAAACTTGGTGACATTTAGAGCCAAGGAAACCCATCTGCTAACACAGGGACAGCTAGTATCTGACAGCCTAATTTTCATCAAGGACAGGAGAAGAAATTATCTCTTGCCAGAGAGACCACATATATCACAAATGAGATCAGCCTTTGCTTTTCATTATCCTACATGGATTACATTTGGAAAGAAAAACGTACTGTTGCATTAATACATCTCATTGTGCATCAAAAACATTTGTAATTGTACAAGTTTGAAGGCAGAAAGAAGTACATAAGGGAAAGAGATTTCTTAGGGGAAATCAGGAAATGAGTGGAGAATGACTCAAACCGATGAACTCAGATTTAATTTATACTTAAGAAGAAAGTTACAAAAGAGGCACTTCAAATTTAGTTAGTGTTTGAAAATTTGGAAGAGATGCAAGATACACATTTTAGTCCACAACAGGTCCCTATCTTAGAAGTGACTACTTACAAACTCCAAAAGTACTATAGAAGTTATAGGTTGTATAGAACGTTCACATAACCAGTAACGTAGCTCCAGACCTGAGTTTGTACATTGAAAAATAAAGGTTCTGTAGATTCCATAAAGTACTATTGAGAAAAAGGAACATACTACAAAGTGAAACAGGATAGATTATCAAACATTTTGTGATGTTGTCACCAAAGGAGGCTGGGTCTCCCCATTCTGTTTCACTAAGCTCTGGAGTAGGAACAGCACCAAACACCCCTTCACACGCCCTGCATATCCTTCAACTCCCAGAGGCACATCACAAGCATTTTAAAAAAGAGTATTTAACAATTTCATATCTTCCTCCTCAGCTCCATGTACAGATCCATGGGTATATCTAAAAGTACAAAGGATTATCTAATGAGCAACATGTTAACGTAGTAAGTTTATTTTATGTTATCACAAAAATTAAAAAATAATAGTTATGAGATAGCAGGATTTTCTTCCACCTCATGCATTAACAGCATTGTTACTGGATTTCAATTACAAAAATATCTGCATCTCACCTCTAAGCCATCAAGTATTCAGTATCTGAGGTCTCAGGTATAATGAAACAAACACAAATGAAATAGACCATGATCATATGGAAAGATGCTAATTCAGTGCAAATGTGTATTTAACAGCTTATTTTGTTTGCAGGCTACATATATTCTGGTCTCCGCATAAGTTGTTGCAAGGCTTCTGGATCACCCCTTCGTAACACACTAAAGCTTAACCTCACAATTCAATGCACTGTGCCAAAACTTGCTAAAAGGTAAAGTAAGATATTGTGCTGCTTTATACATCAGTTCTTCAAGGGCAACAGTGGCATTAAGACCCACTAAGAAAACTGCGAGAGAATAAATGCGTTTTTAAAAAAAAAAAACACACAAATACCTTTAAATCCCCCTAAGGGACCACACACAATACAAATCCACATTACTCAGTTTAGTTCAACTTGAGAGTCATCCTTCATGTGTATTCACACACAAAAAGCAAATTAAAGGATGTTTGGGATCACTTCTATCTTCTTTTCCTGCAGCCTTCAGTGAACACTAAAGAACACCTAGCACATTTACATAAAATCACTAAACTTCCCATGGTTGGGGGGAAAAAAAAGAGAAAGGGATAACCATGGAAAACAAGATGTACTCAAGAAGTATACCAGGGGAAGAAAAACAAAACCAAGCTGTAACTTCTAATGAAACTATTTTCTATTCTCTTGGAGCCTCTGCACTTACATTAGCTTATACAGTTTGGTCCTTTCAATATATAACTTGTCAAGAGCCTTGCTTTAGCAGCCAACATGCAGGTACAGTCAACCTCCAGAATAAAACACATGTATCAGGATAATAAATGCCATTGAAGTAAAATAGGATGCGAGAGATCGAAGAGGAGAATATTTCTAAATAATTTAGTACCAAAATTGGCTAAGTAATTTTTCCATTCTTTAATTACTATTTATACATCTTACCATTCTCTCACACAGCAATTTCTCTAGATGTGCAGAATTCAAAAGGTTAAAAAAAATATCAAGCACATAACATCTTGAGAAAGTTTAAGACAAAAAAAAATAGATTTGGTCCTATGTAGAATTTTTTTTAGCCGAGTAACAACCCAAGTTCTTACTACTCATTCAAAAATATCCTTATGCCAGTATGGTATAGAACAGTAGAGTTGAGCAATTTCTTTTTGAAGTTATAATTACATTAAACACTGACAGCTTTTATGACTGACATGGCAGTCAGACTTGATTTATATTTCAAATTTCTCCTAATAGTTATGGACATGCAAATCATTTTACTTTTTCAATTATATGCATGAATCTGGAATTACGTGAACTAGGCATAGTGAATCTATGACAATTGCTTGCACGTTCAAAATGTGAATATTCTAAGTTATATCTTAGGGACACACTTCGAAGTAGAGCAACATGCTCCTTTCACTGAGGAGTTACTAGTCTCCTGTTTCATAATCTTACATAATTACCAGACTTTATTAGAATTTTTATCTTTTTCCTTAAGTATATTTTTAAACTAGCAAAGGCTGACACTGGTTTTTAATGTGTGCTCTTACTGAATAGCATGTCAAATATGGCACTTGATTTTAAATTTTTAGCCTAACAGTTTAAATTATTAGCCTGCATGTGGATTTATAAGTGCTGTCTGAAGAATTCACTTGAGCAGCTTTAAAATACTCAGAAGGAGACAGCACAACATCTGTCCATGACAAGCTGCTGAAAACCAGGCAGCAAGCCAAGCACTCCCTTAAGTTCCAGCCCAGCAAAATCAGACAGTCTTGAACAGCTGTAAATAGTAAGGGAAGAACTGCTTTTTAACATAAAATCAAATTAATATAAAAGCTTGCAATAAGCATATAGCAGTTACTCCTTGAAGTTTAATGAAGAAATGAAGCACAATTTATCTAGTCCATATCAACATATTACACATTATTACTATTTTACTGATGAAGATACATGTGTATCTTTTAAAATTATATCAGATTTGAAATACAGAGAAGGCTTCATCACTTTGCAAAACTAAATTGATCCTTCTCTGAGGAGCTCACTTGCAAATTCACAAGAGAAAAACTAGACAGAGTGAACCGTAAAAGAAAAAAAGGACAACACAAGTTAGATTTTAGGATGCTTTTGTCCATTAAGTTCATATCCTGAGCTTACCCAGAGATTTCAACTGCCTTTTGTGGGTTTATTTAGCTCTTAAGGAAACAAGAACAAAAATATTGCAACAATGAAAACTATAGAACAGAGTGAAAAAGGCTTATAAGGTCAAACAGAGATAAGCAGAGGGGCAGAGACATGAAAGAAAGGTAAAGAAAATTCTGAAAGTGCAATTCCAAAAGGAAATTCTAAAACATGTTTAATTCTTAGTAATAGTAGAAGGAGAAAAATGAAAAAAACAAAAATAGCTTGGTTTTACTACTTAAAGCCAGAGTGTTTCAAGAAGAGAATGAAAGTATCACTTATTTCAATATCAAGAAGAAAATTCAAAGGCTTTTTCTAGCAATAAGAAGTAAAATGTTTTTGAACATGGTGTGTTAAAAAATAAAATCTCAAAACATGAATTCTTGAGCTACAAAATAAACCTTGAGGGAAATCTTACCTAAACATGCAAAGTCCCATGTTTTCAGTACCTCAAAACAGTGTTCATCAGACTACCTCTTGTATACAAGAGATTTAACTAGATTTTTCTTTTTCTGCCTTGCATCCGAAAGCTGTCAAATCATACAAGATCAAAGTCAAGGGGAAAAAAATTAAAAAGAAATAATTACACAATCTTCGATTGCCTTCATTTTTAATGTGTGATATCATAAGTTATGCATGACAGTCAAGGGATGATACATGGGAAAGATTCCGAGTAAGCCTTCAGGCTACCTGAGGGGGTGCCAGGGTGCAATCGACTCTTCCCTGCACTGCAGCCCTGTGTGTCAGGCACATTGGTTGGCGTCATACAAGGTTTGAGAGGGGAGCAGATATCATAGCCCAGCCAAACAGGAGCTTGCAATGCAGAAGCCATCTGTGTGAACCTGATATTCCAACTGCTTGACGCAGGAAGCCGGCAGAAAATACAAACCTGACTGTGGAAGAAGCTCCGTGCTATGAGATCTGGGAAGAGCTGATGATGGAACTGAAGGGGACCCCTGCAAGGCTGGGCTGTGAAAAAGCGCAGCTGAACAGGTCTGGCAACATTAATTACAAGAACGATGCAATAAGGTACTTCTCAGGTACACATCCTGACTTCCTATTTATTGCCTAGTACTTTCAAAGCACTGACAGAGCCCTGTACTACTAGTGCAGGAGGCTGATACTGCTCTTGCACTGTGCTGCAGTAATAGGGTGAAGTGAGGTGTTCAAACCAGAGCTTCCAAAATACAAATGCTTAGTGACAGGCAACATGCTCAGGAGGAACCTGCACACAGTAATTACCTTCTCTGTCAGTCTAGAAGTCGTCAAGCATAATCTTTCAAAAACTGCACAAGCCCACCAACTTTTGTTTGTTCTTTTTTGTTAAGATAGGGTGGGATTTAAGAGGTTGCTCCATTGCTGTTCTTAATATCCTTCCTTGGTTTTATTTTCATCATGAAAGAGACAGTTTGTTATTAAAAACTTCATATATACTCTTGCCTGGGTATTTGAGCAAACAGTATAAATAAAATTTAACTGGTTTCCATTTAAAATATAAAAGAAAAGGCTTATCCAAGTTGATAGACAGCTTGGAGGAAAGCAGAACTGCTAATTTATCAGAGACACACAGGAGTGATGAGAGGGAATTAAAATGGTGATTTTACATTAAAAATAAGGATCATCTAGTTTAACTTCTGCCTGCCATATGCAAGGACTACTGAAGAATACTCTCCTGAACATCATTCACCTTCAAGACAAATTATTTCAGTTGGATTGCCATGGGAAGGAGTACAGCCCTTAAGTGCCACAGTAAAAATAAAAATAGCATCCATATCTTTCTCCCTAATACAGGTAATATTGACAAACTAATTTTTTTCCACTAATCTTCACAGGGTTGCACTGAATCTACTTTGTATCTTCTATTGACTTAAGTGAACCAGGCCTACACTGACACCGAAAAACATCATTTTAGACACAACAGGCAGTGTTCAGTCCTGCTCAGATAAAACACCAGTTATCATCACCTTCAGAACTTAAAGAAACCAGAGTCTATACCATAAGCTTCTTTGACAAAATAAGATTTAAATGGCACATTTTCACCCAATGGCATCTACATGCACTGTGATACTTCAATTGTATCTATAATCTACAAGAGAAAAACATAACATCTAACTAAAATTACATTAAATATATCTTCATAAGTTGCTTTAGAGGGTTAAAATTAACTTATTCAAACACCATTCCAAAGCAACATGAAATAACTGAAATATTAGACTTCATAAAACCATTAATTGCCACAAATAGTAACTCATCCAAGATTAGAAAAGGAAGCTAGTTTCCTACAAAACATCATGCTGCTGGTTTTAGAAGTGATGTATGAGTTTACAGGGACTGGTGTCAGAAGCGGCTGAGGGCATAAGCAGAAATCACCAAGAAGTATTTGGAAATGAAATTTCTCAATTAAAAACATACAAGTGTGCCAGACAGAATAACTAGGGACAAGGATACTCAGAATAAACAACCTGCAATATATACCAAAAGCTAACACTCAGCCATCTTGCTTTGCTACCTTTCTATATGTTTAGGCATCATGAGCAAAAAGCTGATAGGAACTTATGACTTGCATATTTATCCATTACAAGACCTAAATTCTTGTCTTTACGTGAAACACAACAATTAAGAACTATCACCATCTACCATCATCTCCCAGCCTTCATAACTTGGTATGAAACAATCTATATTGAGAATACTGAAAAGCAGTTTGTTTCTTTGAAATAGCATGAAATAAAATAACTGGGACAATGTGCATGGCCTCAAGGAACTACCATAATGGTAATATCTTAATACCAGTATTACTAGCATGATACAAGACGCTACAGAAACTTACTGTTTCAAAGAAAAAAGAACCAAAAAACCACATAATTTCATAAATATTTGTAGCTACACTGGGAGAGATGGGAAGGGATAAGATGAAGCCTTTGACAGTGTTTCCCACAGAATTATCCTGGAGAAACGGGGTGCTCATGGCTTGGACAAGCATACTCTTTGCTGGGTAAAAAACAGGCTGGATGGCCAGGCCCAAAGAGTTTTAATGAATGTAATTAAATCCGGTTGGCAGCTGGTCACAAGTGGTCTTCCCCATGGCTTGGTGTCCAAGCCAGTTCTGTTTAATATCATCTATCAACAATCAGAGCACCCTCAGTAAGTTTTCAGACAACACCAAGATGTGCAGGAGTGTTGATCTGCATGAGGGTAGGAAGGCCCTATAGAGGGATCTGGACAGGCTGGATCAACTGGCCAAGCCAATGGCACGAGGTTCAACAAGGCCAAGTGGCAGGTCCTGCACCTGGCTCACAACCACCCCATGCAGCACTACAGGCCTGGGGAAGAGTGGCTGGAGAGCTGCTCAGCAGAAAAGGCACTGGGGGTGATGGTCAACAGCCAGCTGAATAAGAGCTGACAGTGTGACCAGGTGGCCAAGAAAGCCAAGAGCATCCTGGCTTTTGTTAAAAAAGGTGTGGCCAGCAGGACTAGGGAAGTGATCATCCCCCTGTACTTGACACTGGTGAGGCCCCACATCAAATACTGTGTTCAGTTCTGGGCCCCTCATGACAACAGAGACATTGAGGTGCTGGAGTACATCCAAGAAAGAGCAATGGAAGTCATCAGGGGTCTGGAGAATAAGTTTTATGAGGAGTGTCTGAGGGAACTGAGGTTGTTTAGCCTGGAGAAAAGGAGCCTTAGGGGAGACCTTATTGCTCTTCTACAACCACCTGAAAAGAGGTTGTAGCAAGGTGGGGGAGTGTTTCTTTTCCCAAGTAACCCACAATAGGACAACAGGAAATGGCCTCAAGTTGTGCCAGGGGCGGTTTAGATGGGACACTAGGAAATACTTATTCACTGAAAGGGTTGTCAAGCATTGGAACAGGCTGGCCAGGGAAGCGGCTGAGTCACCATCCCTGGAGGTATTTAAAAGACAGGTAGATATGGCGCTAAGGGACATGGTTTAGTGGTGGACTTGGCAGTGTTAGGTTCACGGTTGGACTTGATCTTAAAGGTCTTTTACAACCTAAATGATTCTATAAGATCTGTCAGACACCTAAGTTTCACAAGGGTTTTGTGTTTATTTGTTTAAGAAAAAATAAAGACAAAACAAGCAAGGTCTCTTCTTTCACTTAAAACATCAGCATCCCTTTGTCCTGGACATCACTCGGGTCATGTTTAATAACTTGTGTTATGTAAGCACAGAATAAATTTCCTCTCCCATCTAACAGTACTTGTCTCATTGCAGTGCTTGTGCTCATCTCTCACCTCTCCAGGATGTCCATTTCTCTCCCAACCTACCATCTACCCAACGGCTGCTGTACATTCCTCTGAACTTCCTGAATATTTAGAGAGAGAAAGAGCTTTAGGATTTCCATTAATGAACAGGAGAACAAGATATATCTAGCATGCTAATTCAGCCCATGAGCAGGTTAGCTACAGCCAAGTTTTTTTATGATTACATAGCAGGAGAAAAAAAAAAAAACAGGAGTTGGCATCAAGGAGGAAAGCAAACAACACAAGCTGGGTATTACTGTCCAACTGCAGAGCACTGACCTTTCAATATTAAACAAAACCTCCTACATATGCTGGAGTTAGGTGGGTATGTGGCTCAGGTAGGAAAATGAAGATAATGAAAGAAATAGCTTAGGTGTCTTACAACAGGGAAGAGGGAGGCAGTGCCCAGAAGCGGAAAGTGGAAAAAAGTGCCAAATAAGTATACATGGTCACAGTAACGAATGAGGGTATTACTTTGAGTGACCATATGAATCTAAACGCAGAGGGAAAATAATTTGGTAGAGTCAATAAAAGTACTGAATTACAAGAAATATGACAGCAGACTGCTCGAAGTGTTTCACATCGATGGATGTGCAGAAAGGCTGTATCATACTGATGGTATGTCAAAAGCATTAGCAAAAAGAGGCACTGACTAGAGGCAAAGCCTACCCAGACTCTTAAGCGGCACAGCAAAGAGAATCGAGGGAAAAATCAGGATGGTGGGACTATCCAAAGAAAGATCAAGAAACATGGTAAGCAAGAGCTAACACAGAAAAACACTGCAAGGTACCAGACACATGTTGAACTTGAACTGACATGCTTAAGAAATTTTTCAGTGTAGGAGGTTTGTTCACTCATCCTCTTCCCAGGACAGAAAAAGCTACAGACAATAGACAACTAGCGCAAGGACATCCTCTTCCTTTCCAGATCATCTCCAGCATTCACATTCAGCACAGTATCAACCTCATTGCAGCCACACAACACAGTGGCTTCTGGATTGATCTCCTAATTCTGAGCTCTAGATTTTTCTTAAAGTATCACAGCTGCCTGTGTCACCTCTTCATTAATGGTGCTCACACCTGTAAAAAAAAAACCTACCAGCAGAGAACAAGGGGTGGGTCTTGCATCAACCTCCCTGGGCCAGCCAAAGCCTTGGATGGGAAGGTGCCAGTTGCCTCCTGTGCCACCTCTCCCAGCAGCTGAGAGCTTGGGGCAGGCATGCCAGCACAAAGCTCTCCTGCAGAGCAGGCTGTCCCTGCATCTCACCTACAATCAAGTATCAATCCATTCAACTGCGTCTTTTCAGTGAATTGAACTGTTAAATATAAGACTAAAAAGAAAAGAGCTGTAAGACAAGGGGTTTTTTTTAATACAGTCAAATTTCCTCCTTATAGCTGAGTATAATGTGCCGGGTATATTTTTAAAATGCCTTCAGGGCTGAACCTCAGAAAAATAGAGCTTTGCAGATGAGAATACCCCTAGTTCCTGTAAAGGCGCAGTCAGGAAACTATATAGTATCAGGAACCACAAATGGAAAATCACAGAAGATAAAATTATTTTGTATTGGTAGAGAAATTGGACTGTTCAAAAAGACTAACACCACCTTACACTATAGAGTACCTACCACACTATTTGCTACTGTTACAGGAATTTCAGAAGTATTTCCATTACAATAGTGGTGTTTTCAATTTCTCACAACTCTCCAGAGCAAGCTTGCAAATCAATATTTTTCAGACAGCATCATCTCACCCCACCCCCAAAAAATAGAAGGTTTAAACAGAAGGAGTTCAGTTATGTTAAAGCAAGCAAGAAAAAAAAACTTGCAAAAAGAAAATTCTTAAAATGTAAAACAATTACAAGCAGTTCTAGCAGTAATAATTCTGAACTGAGCAATGAAGTCTGGCATGTTAATATCCACCTCTGGGAAAGTCAAGAGACAAGCAAATTGCTCCACAAACATCTCCCACTTATTGCTAGCTATGATGATTTCATGACAACTTATTGTAACAGTATGCTTTCAAAAAGCACAGAGCAGAAGCTACTGTGAAGCTGAGCTTTATTTTACAGTAATATTTACAGTATTTTGCAGCTTTCATAGTCACATTGCACCTACAAGGGAAAACCTGCCTGGCATTTGGACTTCATCAAAACCACATTTCAAGGTTCACGTTTAGGATATTGCTTCTGTTAAAGATACCAGTTTCCTTATATCTATATTTCTATGAAATTCAAACCCTTTAAACAATTGCTAGCACAGATTACTTTGTCACAATACAAAAATCAAATTATGAGTATGAGCTCCTGAATACTTTAGAGACATACCTTTAATTGATAAAGGAATGAAGAGAAGTTGAATCCTCAACACATTGAGCTAGCATTTTCAGAAGAGGTGACTTGGAAAATTTCTATTTTTGTATGGTCAACTTCTGACGTATTTAAAAGGACTTTATTTCAAATCAAGATGAACACTTACATCTAGAGAACAGGATCTTTTTAGATTAAGTCAGGCGTGTCATATATTAATATTTCCACAAGCCTTTGTAATCTCCTTGCCTATTCACTGGACCGAATGTATCCTTTCCAGACCTCCTCACTACTAGTTAAAAACAAAACCCAACATAAAACCAAGCATTCACAAATGTTCTCATTCCTTCAAAAAAGTTACCATGATTAGTTTTAAGAGAGACACGGAAAAGGCAGAAAAGCAGACTTTCACGCCGTTCATTGTATTGTCTTAGAATGATTCTAAACACTATTTTATTAAATACTTGCAGTGGAACCATAATTTATTTTTTTTCCCCCCTCTAAGGTCATAATAATGTCAGGGACTTCTTTTACAAGTACTTTGAGTCTGTCAACTTTTACCAGCCTGCTTCCTAAAGTGAGGGTCAATTTTTTTGTACTTACCTCTTAGTCAATATCCAAAACACCGCACGCATTAAAAAGGTCACCATAAAAATGGTCTCAGATGTAATAAAAAAGATCATATGGTGCAACATTATTGCAAAGATACAGCTATAACTAATTGCAATGTGTATGTTCCACAAAGAGCTCAGTGTTCATAGAATTCATTGTAAGAGAAGCATAAGAAATTCCAAGGGAAAAAGCTTTTCCTATCAAAGAGCTTTTTCTTATCAAGCAACACACAAGATTTTGGCCAGAGGAATTCTTTCATGAACCAACCCACAGAGGAGGAGGTTAGACTGCTAGTCAATTTAGAAGAATAACTACTGAACAAGACTGGGTTGAGAGAAGCAGGTTACAGTCTCAGCTCAGCTTTTAGCAAGTCCTTTAACCTCCATTTCAGTTTTCCACTGGAGATTAGGTTTATCTTCACCTGTAGATATGAAAGCTCCTGAGAGGAGACATACTGCATAGGTTTTAATCAATAAGATGCAATTTAAAACTTAATTCCTCCAAAGTACGTTAAGAAAGCACAGGAAACAGGATTCAGTTCTTCAAATCTAATTGCATGCATTTGTACTCCGAACTCAAGTCTCAATGCACAAAATACAATTTTATATGAAGACTGCTGACTTCCCTCTTACCCTAACAAGCAGATCCTACTAAATCAGACCACTAAGGAAAAGGAAGAATAAAGAACTACTTCATTCTTCCTTGAAGCATGCACAAAAACAATTAAGCCAGGCAGGCGAACATCATCATGAAAAAAACCCATTTAACTTCAGGAATTTTGTACACCTGCTTATTTTTAAAGATAAGTCTGCAATAAAAGTGAGGTGTTTAACACATTTCTTTCTCTCGAAAAAGAGAAATTTTCCAGTTAAAAAAATTAAGAATATGAACAGCTTATATCAATAATAACTTTTTTAATCCCCTGAATCCTTCACACAAAGGCAGCACAAAGCTTCAGTGCTGACATGGAAGCCAAAATCAGAACAAGATGCAGAGGAATGTATAACTGGCACTGAACCATACCTGACTTTTCTGAGACCTAGAATGCAAAGAAAAGCATGAGATAATACCTTGCATGATGTTTTCCCAAGCATCAGAGTTTAAACACTTTTAAGAGTAATGGTGGAAGGTCAGAAAAATAGCAAAACTAGCCACAGGAAATACTCAAAGTAGGTGATCTCTGATCAATCGGATCAAAGTTTAAGTACTGTTACAAATGCAATGCAAATCATTTTTATTTTAGAAGTTGTTGCTGGGAGTCCTTATGAACAATTGCATTAACTGCAGATGAACAAAAGACAGGAAAAGTACAGGTATAAACATTATGCTACCGCATGTATGGCCTGAAAGGGAATCCACAACTCCTGCGCTACCCTTCTATATCTGCTTGAGACTCAGTAAGTTTCTTTATTAACTTGCTGAACACATCCAGCAGATAGCTTGAGCATTCCAAAAAGATTATTTTTATTCAATCTGTTGTGTTGCACTTTTTTTTTGCAGCATTGAAGTATCAGCCAATTTCACAAGTTCTTCAAGGGTTATGTGGTTTTTTTTGTTTGAGTTTTTTGTTTTGTTTGAGGTTTGTTGCTTTGCGTTTTTGGTCACAGCTATGTTCTTTCTTAATAAAAGAAAGCATATGAAGAGTTAAAGCGAGAATGAGAGAAAACACCTTTGTGATGTAGTACACTGATGATAGCTCCTAGTATACTGCAAATTTGGATAAGTCACAGTTTCAGTGGAGGCAACTCCACAACTAAAACTTTGTCTTTTGTATCTCAGTCTTAGAAAGCACTTTTTTCCCCAAAGTGGCTCCAGCTTATGAAGCTTTATGCTATTTGTGCTATACACAAAGCTGAACAAAAGGCGGTCACTGTAACAGTCACGATAAATCCAATACAGACTCTGACATAGCAAGTAATCCCGTAAACCATTGTTTTGTACTTAAACCATACCAAAATTAGAATAATTATGAAAGCACAAATTGCTTATAATAGTCAAAGCTGGAATAAATTAAAAAAATTCCTCTTGCTGTAAAGCCACTTATTGAAGTTACTTGTAATGTGCATCATTCAAACTTCCAACTTGGTGTTTCTTCAACCATCACATTCACTGTTTCTAAATGTAGTCTGCTTGTCTGAAATTTTTAAGCAAGATACAGAAATCAATGTTATATAAAGCACTCTTTCCTGATACTGATGATGCATAATATGAGTCACCACTTCAAAGCCTCCAACACAGCACATAAGCCACATTCTTTTAAGTCGTGAATAAACCCTAAAGTGGTTTCTCCTGTCTTGCTTCTCCCGAAGCATCCTCAGTTCCCAACAGCAAATAGTAACTTCATCAGTCAGGAGAAAATAAGCTCTACAAGCAGAAATGAAAGCTTCTAAACAATAGACATACCTCCTTTGACTAGAAATGCAAATATTTACCAGACCTATTTTTTAAGCTTTTTAAAGAAAAGACTGAAAAAACTCAACAACCAAAAAAAACCAAATCACCACTGAAATGTTAATATTGTCTATTTTCAATTTCTTTTCTGGAATTTTTACAGTGAATTTGTGGTGTGGTTCCATGATCTGTAACAGAAGAGGGGAAAAGGAAAAAAATAAAGGGTGTCAGCATCTGAAAGTTTAGGTACACAAACACGTTACTGTCCATCATCTGGCTTACAGTGACCTCGGTGCACACTCTTTGCCAGCAGCAAACGCCAGGCAGAGGTAAAGATTAACTCAACACAACATACTTAAGCCAAATAAAATAACTTCACTGTTGCCAGAATTACTAGAAATGTGATAGTGTGCAATAATCTCTTGGTATTACTTGGCCCTGAGAAATCAGAAGAGGGGAAACCCTCTTATTTGAGCAGAAAAACAATATCAAAAATTATTCTTGCTCAGAAAATGAACATTCCTTCTTGGCTGCTAACAACTTCATCAATGGGAAATCCTTTCTCATTGAGTTTCAAGCACTTACACACCCTTTCCACATGAGCTGAACACACACCTACATGTGATAGTTACTACTCGTACAGCCAGACACCTCCTTCAGCCCAGGCACCAAATGCCACAGATACGGACCATGAAGAGCCCAGCATCAAGAGGACACTGTTAAAACAGTCCAGGTCGGAGCTCACACGGAGTCATGCCATTTCTTAGCAGTGATGAGAACTCCTTCCTTTAAAAAAAAAAGTATCCTGGAAATCATGTTGCCCACTTTTCATAAGTCAATACTGAACAGTTAATATACCAAGCTTCTTAACCTTCTGATTAACTTGCCTGCTTAAGCTTCCCCAAAAATATGGACTCTGAAAACATGTCCTGAGAAGAGAGCAAGTACTGTCGCATGATAACACCTGATGGTGGTAGAACTACTGCAGTTGAGGAGAAATAAAAAATTCCACTATATGTACAGCTATAAATTAAACAGATCATTAGCTAACAGTTACTAAGGTTTGGAAAAGGCTTTCAAGAAGATAGTCCACCTCAACTGTACCTCACAAGTCCACAAGTAGTCCAAGTACTACACTCTTAGTACAAAACCAACAATGTAGTTATGGCATGGGTATAGGTAAGTGCGTACACCTACACAGACATGTCTATAACCAAATGCACCTGAGGAAGACACAAAAGAAAGGCAACGTTTTGGATGGCATTTCCAAACAACAAAAGTGAAAGGATGCCCAGACCAACAGAAGCAGCTCTGTGAACAGAAAAGCAGACAGATGCAAAGGACCACCCCAAACCCCCAGAACTGAGCTATACAGCACAAACAAGAGGTAACGCTCCACTGGAAGAAGTAAATCTCAACACAAGACAGTGGAATTTCCTTTCCTAAGGAACTATTTCTGTCATCTTTTGCCATGAGAGGGACTAATGTGCAAAAACCACATCTCTACTCGTAAGGACTCAGAACAGAGAAGCAGCACTAATGAGGTGCTTACAACTGTCTGAATTTATTTCTCCCCCAGGGATAATTTTAGGGGAAAAAATATATAGTAACAGTACAAACCTTCAATCAAAAAGATGTTATAACACATTTTTATCTTTTTCCTTCTTTAAGAGGAATACTTCCAGTTGGAGCAAGATCCTTATTTTTCTTTTGATTCTTCAATGTCACAATCTATGAAGGTCTTGCCTTTTATCACTGAAGCAAAAGCTAAAAATGTTACTTGCGTATATTGGATCATCTCTGATAAATACTGATGGAGCTATATGCTGTAGAAGTAGCTTTATTCTTATTTATACTTAGCCTATTTTGAAAATTTAGCAATTGCATTTCTCAGTTGTGTTCACATGATACCTTCTAAAGCCATCCTGACAGCCATGTCAAATTTTAGGCAATGAAAAAACCCTATTTCTTCAGAAGAGTTTTGTTTTATGATGAAATACAGTGTTATTAACAAGTGTTAATAATTTCATTTGTAATTTACAAGTATAAAATTGAAGGGTGGCTTTTTGGTCAAATATTATCATTTTTACATCCAAGCTTCTATTGCAGTTGAGCCAAAACCATCAAGAGGTGCTATGTGTCAGAGCTGAGCTCTATCAACAGCATTAACACCTTCTGAATAAAGCACACCATCAGGTATGCAAAAACCAACAAGTTAGAAATAGATATAATATTTCTGTGAACTGTATTAATAGCAGCACTCAAGTATTTATCTTGAGTATGTTCACTGCACTGAATTTTACAAGGAGAGTCCCACATTTTAAGCCATAATTTTTGTTGGGATGATGTTTTTGGGGGGTTTTTGTGTTTGTTTTAAACTAAGACTTAAGCAGACATTATAATCTTTTATTTTAACCAGAACACAGGTGGAAAGCTGAGACGCCTAACATACATCTTGATTTTAGTGTGAATTTATGATTTCAAAGTTAGTAACAGGTTAAGGAATAGTCCTGCTCACTATTTTCTTGTTTGGTTTCTTCCTCAACCCCCACCTCCTTTTTGCTCTGCAACTTCAGTTGCAGTTCAACTGCAACATTGCCAGAGAGATGTGAGGTGTAGGTAAGAAAAATACAAGGAAGTTAAACAGTCATTATTAACATGAGACCATGATACTGCCTTGGGAACAGAAATTCTGAGTATGTGTAAAGATATGCTAACATCTGAACAGAAAACATAACAGTTTGTAATCCTCCACCACTTTTCCATGGAGCAGAAAGACCAACTCACTCCCCAGTCTTGAACAACCTCATGAACATTAGCCAATACAACATCCTCAAGTAGAACTTGCCAATACAAGAGTTCAGCTTCCTTCCACTAGGAAGCAGTGTTATACCAATGACTAAATGGTTGGGATGAAGCGACCTAGCTTTAGACTACATTCAGTGAGATGGGCAGTATTCATTTCAGTTTAGCAACCCGGCGAAAGTAACACCACTTATCATCTAGAATGACCAGTGTCATACAAAGCATTGACATCAAGTTCCTTGGTATACAAAAAGAAATCTGAAAGATTACTAACTAACAGATCTACATTAATATTCACTAAAGAACAGGAGACAAGCTCTAGATGGGGCAGACCACACTCTGTACTTCACACAGCGAACACAGAATTTGATACTTCAGATCAAACTGAGAAAGCCATATGTATATTTCAATAAACTACATATAACATATTATGGACTCAAAATTCCAATTTCAGAATTTACCATTATCACACTTTTACAAAAGTTACACTATCTCAAAAAACCTACTCCAGAATGACACTGTGCTACTAATTTAAGTTATTCTTAGGTAAAAGAACAGAGGGCAGCACAATCAACTCCTATGAATGCTACCTACCACTTTTTTCTTCTTAGGTCTTGGATGAATTACTTTCTAGAATAAGTGAGTAGTGACCACACATATAACTTGTTTTTCTGATCTCCACTACCGATACCAGGGATCAACAGGAATGCAATTCTCTAAAGTTCTCTTTAGTTGCTCTAAAGTTTCAGACTTGTATCCATGGCGGGAACAGAACACAAAGTTCAGCAGCTCTCAGCTTCTCAAACTGTGCAGATCATCAACACTGTTTTGGTATGACTTTGCTCAACATACCCTCCAGCGGACAGTGAAACAGCAGCATGAGGAGGGTGGCTGTGACCCTATTCACTGTCTCCCTTGCTGGAGGTGGCTACAAGTGTGCAATGTGGCACTCAAGTTCCATGACAAATTGTCCCTTTTTTCCCCCCCCATAGGTCTATAGTCTGCATGTATTTCTTTATATACGTTTCCTTTTCTTTAAAAAAATTTAAGACAACTATGCCAAAAGCACAAAGCATTTTCAGACTACATAGTTTATGGGTACAGATATTCTGCCACTTCTATTTAGCACAAGAAGTCTGCCGAGTAGAAAACAGAGCTCAAAGCCCAAGTATCTATACCCTTTTCCTAGCGCTGTCACTCACTTGCTGAGGAAGCCAGGAGAGGTTTAGATTGGATATTAGGAAAAATTTCTTCACGAAAGGGTTAGCCAGCATTGGAATAGGCTGCCCAGGGAAGGGGTTGAGGCACCATCCCTGGAGGTGTTCAAAAGACGGGTTCTCAAGAATATGGTTTAGTGATATTTTTTTTTTGCCAGAGTTAGGTTGATGGTTGGACTAGACCATCTTTAAAGTCCCTTCCAACCTAGACGATTCTATGATCACCTTCACTGCTCTGAGTCAAATTCTCTTTCCTTAAATTTTATGGGGCTTTTTCCTGGCAACTATTAATATATCAACAGCTAAACTCAAACGACTTACAATATTTAGCTAAGCATGTCAGCAAATTCTTTCATAGAATGCATCCAGTCCAAGCTCTCTCACTCCAGAATGGACCTCTGGTGAGAGTGAGAGGCAAAGCATGCCACAGAGTCAGAGCACACCAGCAATCAAGAGGTTTCAACTAGCTGGTGAGACATGATAGCTCCTCCTGCAGCATCAGAGCAGACTGAATCCATGCGTCAAGCATCCCTGTCAGCACATGCAGAGATTTTCCCAAAGGCAGGGTCTCTTCCTGGAAAGCCCAGCCTTCAGGAGAAGGAACTCTGTAGAGGAGCCCGTATCCCAGTTGTAACCAAGCAAAGTGGCTCCAGGGAGAACTGCACATCTTGGGCCCATGGGGTTTTGCAGAACACAGCTGGCACTTTGAACCGCACAATCACATCCACAAAGAACTTCCCACAGCAAAGGACAGCCATGGCTGTTGATTCCTGGTTTGGAGAATAATTTTTCCACCACATCACTTCTTGCCATGAAGACCAACTTGTACAAACGCGAGAAGAAAAAAGATCAGAAATTATATTATAGTACGAATGACCAACATAAGGCAGTATTACATCTTTTCCCACACTCCATGTTGAACAAAGTTGGAAGTGAGCAGAACAGTGTATAAAGCCCTAAGCATAAATGAAGAGAAGGTACAAAATGTTATCTCAAAAATAGCACAAACTAAAACACAAGAAATATCTGATAGCCAAGCAGTTGTTTTCCCGAGTCTGGCCTTGAGAGGACACGACTAACGGATCACCTAAGAAGGAAGAGTCAAGAGAAAGACGACAAGTTCGCCAAAGGCATTACATCAGCACACGTAAATTAAAGCACATTAAACTCTTGTAAGAACATGCCCGCCAGGAAGATCAACCTAAAATTCAAACAAAGGCCATCTTCTCCTCTGCAAATGGGCATAATGCACTTTAACTTTCAGGCATTAATTTCTCATCTTCAGTTAATTGTATCAACTGTCCTCAATGTGACTGGATAGGCAATCCCTTAGTCATACTAAATGTCATAAAAGGAAAGAGCGAGCACTAACATCTCATAAAATCTACCTAATAATTGGTAAAACTGTAGAAGATATAAAAATACAACATTTGACAAAGTAAAAACTTCAGCGCTTTTTCTCTTACAGGAAGAACAGCATTAAAAACCTCTTTAAGGGGGAATGCAGCATCCTTCTCAAACACCTGCAAGCAGGATGCTGCCTGCTGGTAGTTACATGGAGGTTTTCTCCACTGGCTTTTGTTACACATAATTCAAGAACTTTTCTTTCCCCCAAGAGCCCCCAGCCCACACCCTCTGCAGCTGTGCAAAAGCACAGATGAACAAGTGACACAAGGCAAGCCTTCAGTGAACCATACGGTGCATATTTAAAAAAAATAGTAAGGATTTAAAAACAAGTTTACTCACAGTCTCTTGGAGTATTCACAGGTCATTTCCCTTTGGGCAGCAGAATTATGATATATTTTTAACTACTACAGAAGGTTTAGCATCTCCTAGACTACTTGATACTGTATTAACACATCAAAACTACACCTTCCCTAAGGATAAGCCACCTCACATTGGTTTTCAAGTCATTTATCCCTGACAGTTCTACTCCATCTTTTAGTAAATATCATGTCAGTGAGACTTTGTGCCCTTCCCTTCATACATTTGAAACATACCACACATTTTTAAGTTAAATTCTAACCAAAAGCAATCAAACGAAGGCCACACTGATGTGCTTATTATCCCAACATTTGGAGTACAGTGCTGAATAAACTGATGTGCCTAAAAAACTTCAAATAATAGTTTCTGTTAAAACAACTGTAGTGTTACCTGCAATTTATGTTTTAGTGCACTGTAGAAATTTCAGAAATTTCACATGATCTCAGCTGGTGGATTAACCACATGCTTTAATAAACAAAAACTAAAGTTAATTCAGTGATGACATTAAGGATAAAAATTAGAAACAGAGTAAGAGTAAACCAAGAAATACTTTAATCTGTAAAGAAACAATATACTAATCTCAGCACACAAAACTCAGAATGGAAGGATTCTTTTGGCTACCCTTGCAAACTCTTGTAACATATGTTACCTTCTAACAGGCATGTAACAGGTCTATTTCTGTTCTGCTGATTCCAAAGCTTCTCTTCCAGACCAAGTCTGTCAAATTTGTCAAACACTGAAAGCACAGAACATGCAATAGCAGAAAAATGTGGAAGGTTCAAAACCTTTGCAAGAAAACATTAACATAGTGTCAAGGCTTATTTCAGAACTAAAAAGCTATTTCAAGTCTTTAAGTTACTGCCAAAAAAAAGGCAAAAAATTCTCTTCACTATGTTAAAATGGTAGGTAATAGTTATTGCAAATGAATTACTATCTTCCTGCAAGACTTGAGTTTAATCGTTCAGTCGCAGTATGTGCTGGCTTGCCGTGTCACTGATGACAGTGGGAAGGCAGGACTTTATGGACAGCATGTCCATAAAGAATGTGGCTTCTCTACAGTTATTTCAAGTAATCTTTTGCCAAAAGCATTCCTTTGAAGAGCCATTCACTGATTCAGTTTCGTGACGTGATTCACCCTAAGCATGGATAACCCTCCAGGAGAGGGCTGTGCAGCACCAGCACACCTCGCCATGCAAAGGGCATCTCTGCAGCTCACACCGCTCAAAGTTTAGTTTCCTAACTTACTTTCAGGATACAAGTCTCTAGTGTCAAATGAGACAAAAACTTCACCCTGAAGCTTTCTTTGCAACTATGAACAGACTTTAAATAGTTACCAACTATATTATGCCACAGCCAGCAAGACAACAGCTCTAACCCCTCACAGCAATGACATTGTTTGCTTTTTTAAACATTGGTACAATATAAATACAAGACACTTCACATGTGCAACATTAAGAAATAGCAAGATAAAATTAAAATTATTTACACAAAAGTAACTGTATTAGTTATAATGACAATTTTCCTATTTAGTCCATTTTAAAATCTTCATTTAAAGCAGAATTTACAAAAATACACCTTTGAGCCACAAACCAAGCACGACAACAATCAGGTTTACATTTGAATGACTTCTGTATGTGTGTGCTCTTTCTTTAAATAACCAAGAGAACTATTTCTCTCATAATCACTTTAAATCTTATCCTTTCCAGTTTTGAAACACCGTCCAGTTTCTGCTCCTCCATAAAACAGCCTAAAAGGAATATTTAAGATGTAAAGAAAAAAGCAGACACTGTTACAGATCAGTATCCCCTTACATCACAAAGATTTGTCTTTTCCTTATTAAAGACAGTATTTGTTCTTCCATTGCTTCCATAGTGGAAGTATCATTGCAAGGCAACTGCAACACAATTAAGGGTTTATGAAATATCCCAGATGAGCATAAGACAGGCAAGAAAATTTAAGTTAGAATTTTTCATACCAAATTCCTATCTGCAGCTTCAGACACTGCTTTAATCGGTGCAGTTTCAAACAGCAGGATCCAAACTTAAATTTCTTTACAGGGAATTATCACACTTAACATGTACAAAAAATTCCATCACTTCTGAAACACCAAGTATGGTTATACAAGCCAAATTACACAGTGTAGATAGAGGCAAATGGCTTTAGTTTTCTAGGCAAGAAAACACAACAATTCTGAAACAGCTGTCACCTAAGTCATTACAAGTTCTTCACTGAAATTTTGTTAGAGTCCATATTTAATATAATATTTGAAATTGTTCATAGAACTTTAAGATCCATAATAGACCACGGCTTATTTCATAAAATACCTTGCACTCTTGTCCCTTATAACTTTTTACCATATAGGCAATGATTTAACCACAGTAGCATCATCGGAGAGCTAGTAACTAGAACAGTACAGAATTTAAGTTGCATCAAAAACCTCTGCCATTTTCTTATAACAAAAAAAAATATCCAATGTTAAAAAACCTGGGGGTGTTGGCTGACAGCCAGCTGAATGCAAGCAAGCAGTGTGACCCGCCGGCCAAGAAGGCCAACAGCATCTTGGCTTGTATCAGAAAGTGTGGCTAGCAGGACTAGGACAGTGATTGTCCCCCTGTACTCAACACTGGTGAGGCCCCACCTTAAACGTGTCCAGTTTTGGGCCCCTCACTACAACAGAGACATTGAGGTGCTGGAGTGTGTCCAGAGAAGGGCAATAAAGCTGGAGAAGGGTCCAGAGCACAAGTATTAGGAGCGACTGAGGGAACTGGAGTTCTTCAGCCTGGAGAAAAGGAGGCTCAGGGGAGACATCTCTCTCTACAACTACCTGAAAAGAGGTTGGATCAAGGTGGGGTGTCAGTCCCTTTTCCCAACAAGCAAGTAACAGGACAGGAGGAACTGGCCTCAAGTTGTGCCAGGGGAGGTTTAGTTGGGACACTAGGAAATACTTATTCACCGAAAGGGTTGTCAAGCATTGGAACAGGCTGGCCAGAGAAGTGGCTGAGTCACCATCCCTGGAGGCATTTAAAAGCCAGGTAGATTTAGTGCTGAGAGACATGGTTTAGTGGTAGAGTTGGCAGTGCTAGGTAAATGGTTGGACTTTATGAACTTAAATGTCTCTTCTAACCTAAATGATTCAATCTTCTTATCAACTTCCCAGATTAAAATCACATTAATCCCATTTAATCCCAGATTAAAATGCACATTTTAAGTGAAACAGTAACTTGGACATTTCCAAAATAATGAACTGGTACGAAAACGTCTGAAAGTACTCTAGAAGTTGGTCAATCACATATGAAGCCATTCTGCTAAGCACAGGCTCAAGGAGGAGCTCCATTAGGTGCTCTGAAATACTAATTCCCACAAGCTGTTTCATGTGTCATAGACAGCTCCTGTATACTATGTCAAAAAAATAGCTCATTACTAAATTGCAACTAATTACAGTCTTCTTAATGTGCTCCACAAAAGACAGAAAGATGATCTGACGTAAAATCCAGAGGAAAATGGAACAAGGAGAGTATTGTAGCAATTTTCTTTGCTATCAGAAGTAAAATAGACATGCCTAGATTACATAATGGTTTGACCACCCAAAACAAATGCCTAAACTGAAATTAAACAGATTTGAAGAATAATGGTTTTGATAACACTGTCAAAGTTTTCAGTGGTTCTAATTTAATAATATCAAGTCATCTTTATGCAAAGCCAACCATCAACAGGTAGAAGCTTTAATTACTAATTAAGCAAGGTCAGAGAAAGCCAAAAAGAACCAAGTCAGAAAGCATATAGGAAAAAATTGTGCCTACATATCTCAACAAAACTGATTTGTTTTTTAACCTATGGAAACCTATTCTATGAAAAATTTTCATAGAAAATTTACTCAAAGGTAGGATTCTCCCTATTCACTAATATATATTTTGGAAAGGCAGACCTTACTTGTGGGCTTCTGTTGCTCAACAGAAACTTTTAGAACATGTTAAGGAGAAAAGTCTAAACAGCCCATCTGGTTTGGGTTTTTTAGTAAACTGTCTTCCCTAAAGCACTTGATCATCATCCCTTTACATGAGTTAGTCATGTTGTATGGCTCACCTAGGGTGAGTCTTTTCACTCAGCCTGTTCATTCAGTAGTGTTTTAAACCCTGCCATATCATATTATCTTACTGCTAACAAAAGAGACTGTTGTTGAGAAATCCTCTTTGCCACAGTTTACACTATGACCATGTGCTTAAGAATTCCAGGCATACTGTGGTCCCTCAAACATCAGAATATAAGATGTCATTTTAGTCACTCGTGATCTTTCATATCTGTCTGTAGTGATACCAGGTTTTGGGGCCCAGTCAAGCATAAAATGACGCTTTGTAGAGCTTGCCTAAAAGACTCAAGAGCCATCAACAAAATTCAAATTGAGGTCTCCAAAGGAAAAAACAGAGAGAGAAAAGAGACTACAAATGAAGGATTTTGTGTGTGTGCGTGTGTGTGATGTTTTGGTTTCTTTAATTTCACTATTAAAAAAATCATGCAGTATGAGAAAGCAACACACAAAAAGGCATTCTACATTGACCTTGTCAACAGCTGGCCTTTAGCACTACACATGTATCAGGTATTTGATTCTAACCAGCTATAAAAATATGCACTGCTTACTTAAATCAACAGAAAAAAATTGAACAAAGACATAATTTATCTTTATGAATACTCTTTATCTCCATCTGCTGCTCAGCTAAACATTTCAGAAAGAAAAAAATCCAAGAGAGAGTAGCAGAAATCAGTTTCATCATAAATTTAAACATTTATGAATCTTAATTTACCTAACTTTTGAGAACTGTTTAAGCAATGTGATATACACCTTATCATTTGCTAGATTATGCTGCTTATTTAATTGCCACTCACAGACACCTCTATACCTGGGAATGAATAGTATTAAAACAAGTATTGAGATATATGCCTAACTTGGTAAAGCCTCAAAGGCAAAAGAAAAACCATCTGTATCTACTCCTCTGTGGTCTTTGCTGCCTGTACTAATTCAACACAAAAACCGTCTTCATGCAGAGATTCACTTATGTAAAGTTGCTGGAACCATTTCAAATAAAACAAAACACATGCCAACAAAAAACCTGAAATGTTTGCCTGATTTTTAATGAGGTTATTGTATTAAAACTGTATATTGTTTACAGTGCCTAGTAAGAAGACTTCCACTAAAACACTAAAGCAACATTCAAGTTTGTACCTGCTCTATTATATTTGTATTAAAACATGTTCCTAAAGCCTGCTAAAATTTGTATTTAAAATGCTAAATCCTAAGAGGGCAAAAAGCAGTTTTCAGCTGTTTCCAAAAGTTACCTGCTTCCCATGCACTAAAGGGTTATACACATTGGATGTATAATGTTTCTTTCACTAATTCTGATAAGCAAGAATTCATGTTAAAATTGATATGTTGCAATAAGGAAGCAATTTTGCTATTTATATATTGAGAAAAAGAACATGTAAATTTAAGTAAACTCTTGTTAGACATTCAAATGTTCTAGTTATACAAGTTATGAAAGTTTCTTTGCAGGGAAATTTGTTCAGACAACTGGTGATGGAATGAGTGCTTTTCAGCTAGCAACTACATACTACAGGCAGTGAGAAAACAATTAGAATATTTGATTTAAAGTGTTATTACTCGCTGAACTATTTCAGAAGCATTTAATGTCCAGTTGTCAGAGTAACCTCCACTTAAGGTGTGCATTCCATTTATATATTAAGTGATATTATAAATTAATTGCTATACTGCAGGCTAACTACCTAAAGAGATTTATTTTGTCAATTATTAGAAAGCACCTCTAAGAATAACTGAAGCTGTTCAATTTCACTGCCACAGTTTGTAGAATCTGTTTCTCCACATCACAACACCACTAGCTGATGCTATCAAATCGCTAAATTGCAAAATATTCCAACAAGCTGCGCCAAGTCTCCCATGAGCTGTGTGAGGGACATCACATAAGGGACAGAAAGCCTACTGAAAACTCAGTCACAGGGCAGACAGATCACACAAATGTTTCTCATTATTTTTCCTTTTTTTTGTTATGAATAAAGAAAACACTAGACAGACATGCTTAGGCCCAAATACAGGAAAAGATATTATTACTCCTATGATTACATTTCCAAATGTTCCGTTACTGCTTTTTAACTACTCACACTGGAAAAAGTTTAGTCAGGAAAAATAAAATAAAATATAACAAAACAACAAACAACCTATGTCTGAAAGTCTAAGCCCAGGTAATACCTTCCAACAGCTGGGTATGAAGTTTATCTCCAGTGATGTGAATGACAAGAGTTCCCTCTGACTTGGAAGAGGGCCAGGATATCACTCTGAATAAAAACAGTTCAGGTTTTGGTTTTTTGTTTTGGTTTGTCTGTTTTCTGTGGTTTTGTTTTTAATTCATTAGCACAACTTAGTGCTAATCCCATGCTAAACTAGGGTAAATCTAGTCTTGTTGGAAGAAAGGAATAGGCCACAATTCTTTAAGAAATTGTGTTTATTAAGAAGGGCTGATCTGATCATTTTAAAGCAGTTCAGAAGAAAATTAAACTCATGAACAAAATAGATAAAAGACATTCCTAAAGCAAAAACAGTACTACATTTTACCCTAAATTTACTGAGAGGGAAAGCAGAAGCGAAGCAGACCCCATAGGTAGCAATTAGTAATCTACAATCAGATTAATTCACATCTAAGAGGCAAACTTCTGCATTTTTTCATATGACAAATTGAGGGCTTACCATACTGTTAATTCAAGCTCTAACTCAAGTTTTGTGTCCCATTCTCATAAGACTTTTTGCTCAAGTTCTTCAATTCTTTAGAAAAAGCTGCTAGAAGTATGAGTTAAAACTCAAACATTGCTGATATTCAGAAGAGTGAGAAAGTGGGGATTCAACAGGGGCTATTTCAGCCACTTTGCACAATCTGAATTATTCTCCAGGGTGGTTACTTTACCATCAAGGTTTACAAGTTAAATGAACACAAAGTTCTGTAAAATATTGAAATCAAGACAAGTTCAGGTCATTTTGTTTTTAGGAAAAGGCCCAAGTTGTGCAGGAGTCTTGAGCTGACCACGTCTAGAAGTGCCTTTTGTGTAACATTCATCTACACAAAAGATGATCAAAATAGTAAGCAAAACAGATTGGTAGACCCTTGCTAGCTTTATCCAAACCAACACAAGCAATGGAAATTAATATATTGAGGACTAGAAACCCCAGGAGAAGCCAAACAAAATCCTGGTAACTACGTTAACCTACATCAACTCAACATTCATGCTATAACTTAAGGCATACTAAAATGATCCCTTTCCTCTACTGAGAGCTCAGAGAAGACAATCAAGAGCCAAGAGCAGGATGAATAGGGCCTGACAACCCTATCTATCTTTCTCAAAAAGTTATTTTGGCTACTTCTAGTATTAAGAAGAGTCTGTCACAAATCTTAAATTTAATGATGGAGCAGCTAATCCTGGAAACCTTTTCCAGGCAGATGAACACCAAGAAATTCACCAGGAGTAGTCAGCATGGATCCACCAAGGGGAAGTCACGCTTGACCAACTTGACAAACTCCTACACTGAAGTGACTGGCCTGATCAACAAAGGGAGAGCAGTGGATATTGTCTACCTGCACTTAAGTAAGGACTTTAACACTGTGTCACACAAGATCCTCATAAACAAGCTGTTGATGTATACCCTGAATGGGGAGACTGTGAGGTGGATTGAAAACTGGCTCAGCAGCCAAACCGGTGATGCAGCAGTTGGAGGCCAATAACTGTGGTGTACCAGAGGGGTCAATACTGGGTCCAGTCCTGTTTAATGTCTTCATGGGTGATCTTGAAAATGCAGCAGCGCATACCTTCAGCAAGCTTCCTGATGACATAAAACTGCAAGAAGTGGGTGATACACCAGGGAGTTCTACCACCATCCACAGAAAAGGACGTGGGCGTCATGGTGGACAAGTCAGCAATGTGCCCTTGCAGCAAACTGTAGCCAGGGCTGCAGTAGATAAAGCATTGCCAGCACATCAAGGGAGGTCATACCTCCCCTCTACTCAGCACTGGTGATGCCACACCTGGAGTGCTGCGTCCAGTGCTGGGCTCCCCAGTACAAGAGAGATTTACAGAGACTGGAGAGAATCCAGCAAAAGGCTACGAAGATGATGAAGGGACGAGAGCATCTCTCCTATGAGAGAAGACTAAGAGAGTTGGGATTGTTCAGCCTGGAATAATCAATGTATACAAATACCTGAAGAGAGGGTGCAAAAAAGACAGAGCCACACTCTTTCCAATGGTGCCCAGTGACAGGAACAGAGGCAACAGACACAGACTGAAACACAGGAGGTTCCCTCTGAACTATTTTACTCTGAGTGTGATCGAGCATTGGCACGGGTTGCCTAGAGAGGTTGCGGAGTCTCCATCCTTGGAGGTACTCAGAAGTTGCCTGGACATGGGCCCAGGCAACTGACTCTAGATGGCCCTGTTTGGGCAGGGAAGTTGGACCAGATGACCTCCAGAGAGCCCTTCCATCCTCAATGATTCTGTACTCAAGGTGAGAAATAATGCATAGAGGCAGAAAACAAAGATAACATTCCCTTCTCAAACTTTCTCTGCAGACATGACAGAATTACCGAAGTTCTATCTCCCAATACCTGCAAAATTAAATGCCAAAATATATTCTAAGTATCATGTTTAAAATACAACATTCCAATCCTGGAAAGCTATTTTTTTCCAGCCATCCCAGTAAACCAAGTTACCTTAAAATAGATGCAATATTTTCCAGTCATCAAACAAAAAGTAAGCCATAAGAAGGGTGAATTTTCTGAGACAGTAATTGGATTTCACCTTGCGGCAGTTGTTACCATTAGCAGTATTCTGGCACCAGCAAAAATTCCATTTACAAAAGCTGCACAAAAGCACTCAAACATAAACCAAGTTGTGGCAAATGTTACTAGAAGAGCTCTTTTAGCAAATCTTTTCTTTTTATACTTGGAAGCCTTAACATACCTTTAAAACAAGGATTCAGGGTAGTTGATACTGTTCTCATGAGACAAAAGGATGAGGTCAGAAAAGAAAAGACTAAAACAATGTGAATATTGTGTATGTGTCTTTCAGGCTTATTTGAATTTTTCCTCCAAAAACTGGAGGAATACTATACAGCATATACAAACTCTTAACTGATTACCAGGATTCATTTTCATTCTCCAGGGTCTCTAAGATTTTAAATAAAATAATTTTTGTACACATAAAACCCAAAAACGCCTCTTACAGAGAAAATAATACTACAACTGCTGAGAGCAGATTCTTCAGCTCACTTCAGGAATTCCAAGAGGACTATTCACAAAAGCTAGGCTTGGAGGAATGTGACTTGCCCTGATTAGGAGTCAGCAAAGAGAACAGGAGAGAAGAGCTCTTCTCAGTGGCAAGTCACACTAAAAACTAACTACAGATGCTACAGACTGTCTCCCACAGAAGTGTCTTTCACTTCCTTGATGTGGGAAGCAGACTAGCTTCACTAGGCTAAAGTTAGCTTTCCAATAGCTTTGCAATACCTCTTCCCTTAGGAAAAGGAGATAATATTCCTCCCTCCCTGCAACTCTTGTAAAACCCACATAATTGCACATACTCTCAAACTATTTCAAATGAAAAAGTCAACATTGTTTTCTTCTGAAGCTTTACAGACTTAGAAAATATGGTTGTTCAAGGTATGCTCTATGGCAGCAGCACATAGACATCACACACAAGACTGGCAGAGGCAGCAGCAGCCCTGCCCCAGGCTCTCATCACATGCAAACATCTCTAAAGGAACTACCAACAACAAGGCTGAGTTCTTATATTGCTTCTTCATCAACTTATGGGCAGCTTCTGGAAACCTCTACTGCAATAATTCTTAAGAATAAATAGCTCCACTCTGGACTCCAGCTACTTTCATTACAGAGAGCAAGCCATAACTTACTCTTCAAGGAAAACTTCCTCTCTTAGAAACTTTACTAAAAATAGCCTAAAGCCTATGCAACTTCTCATGAAAAGAAAACCCTCCAGGATGCTGCAAATAGATATTTTCGAAGCCAAAGCAGACCGCAAACTAAATAAGCAAATGCAGCAATATTCAAAGGACCCAGAGTCAAAGCTTCCGAGTAAAAAAAGCTATTTTCCCAGAAGAATTTTCGCCACCAGAACTGACTTTTCCTCATGTTCATCATAAAAACAAACAAAACCAAGCCCACAACATGCACCCAGACATAAAACCTGGCAAGGAGACTTAGAATGAAACAGAATAAACACTTTTGCAAGGTACATGGTCTCATAATCAAGTATCAGTTACTGAATATGAAAAGGTATCATTTAAACCAGTGCAATAATGGATCTGGAAAAAAAAAAACAATCCAGAACAACTGCTCTCTTGATTTTCTGACATTTTAAGAAAGAAAATGAAAATATTAAATTTTCTGCGTCATTCAAAAGCTTTGAATACTTAATGTGTATTTAGGCTATCTTTCAGATCCTCGTCTTCTGCTTTTGCCCTGAAGCAGTATCATTCAATATGGAAGAATGCAAAGGTTTTAATTGTATTTTATAAGGACTTCATGAACCCATAGGTTAGAAATGAACATTTCCCAATATTACAATGGAAGAGTACTAACAAGTTACCTTTAATGAGAAACTTAATGTCCTGGAAAAGGTGCATTTCTGGTACTGAAATGAATGCCTATCTATCAAAACAAGTGTTAAAAACTAAGTATTATTCGTATCAGCAATACCAAATAAAATTTCCTTAGAATACTTACATAATGAGCCAAATATCAAATCATCAAAGAGTGGAAAACTCTAGCACCACCAAGAACAAAAGTCAAAAAACCTGCTTTACTGACATGAGGAACTGAGTAGATTCAAAAAAGCATAGAAAAATATGGGGGGAGACACACATAAAGCATAAATTTGTAAGCTTGGAAAGAACAATAAGTTAATGGAAGACAATAATGTCTGTAGTTTATCAAGGACAGAAGTCAATTCAACTCTCTTCTACCACAGGAGTGATCTAGTGAAGACAGAACCACCACCTCTTTACCTCACTAAAACTTTTCATGCTGACCCAATGTGACATTCTTATTAACAAACTAAAGGAACACAATCTAGATAAAGTTGCCCTGAGATAAAGACTATTTAACTTCTTGTGTAACTTTGAAGTATACACTATTTGGCCTTAAAATCTGAGCATGCTTCAACTGCTGCCATGGCCCTTGCTCTGAACAACTTTAAAAAACTAAGTCCACTTACAGGTGAATTGCATTAAGGGATGAAAAATGCCTTGCAAAGCAGGAAAAAGAATTTACATTTGAATAAACTGACTCAATTTCACTGATGAATTTTAACAACCTGCTGTTGCCAAAAAAGTAATCCCATTTCTCTCAATCCTCCTTCCCACTCCTACATACCTGGCTGGCTACTATTCAGTTCTTGCTCCAGACTACAGCTCATCTGGCCTTTCACTGTCAAACTGATTTAAATCAGCAAATCTGGAGGGAGTGAAAAGAAACAAATGAAAAAGCTTTCCAAGGTGCAGGAAGGAGTGTGGTAAAGAGGTCAGTTCAGGTCTCCTTACACATCCCCACAGTTTTCTTCTAGTCTCAGACAGCTCAGCAGGGGCTCCAACAAATGCCAAAGTCAAAGCTGGGGAAGCAGTGGGACCAAGACAGAGGGTGAGAAATGGTCACAGCATGCCATAAGATAGGGTCAACCACATCACTACATCAAGTTCACTGTCTTAACAATAGCATCCAAAAAACAATAGGATGGTAGTCTACAAAACTGCAAAGGGGAAAGTACTTATGAAGAACAGGTTCTCATGAATGAGGGATGCAAAAAAGGATCAGCTAATTACAACATAACATCAACCAAATCTAAGTCAATGTCATAACACCAATAAAAACAAGATCACACCTAAGATTCCACAGAAGTGCATTCTAGTCCATACTGCACTCTTGCTGTCTTAGTTGAAGCCCTGACTATCAAGTTTTACAGAAGATTTACATCTCAAACTAGAGAAGGAGCAGAAAAGAAACAAGAATAGGAGGCTTTAAAAAAACACAGCCTATGAAAGTATCTTAAAAAAAAATGAAAGGGAGCTCATTTAGGGCAGGGAGGTGGAAAAAAACCCAAGAGCACAAAGAAAAAAATACAAACACAACCATTCCGCTACAGAAAAAGTTAGTTCTAGACTCCCTAGTAAAAGACAAACATGAACATACTGGAAAGAGTGCAGCAAAGGGCCATAAAGATGATTCAGGCCTCAGAACAGCAAGACCTGGGACTGGTCAGCCTAAAGAACGCTCAGAATAGGCGTAATTAATGTGTATAAATATCTGATAGGAGGGTGGAAAGAAGAATGGGACAGACTTGTCTTAGTGATATCCAATGAGTTCCAAAGAGGTAGTAGATAAAACCGAAATACAGGAAATTCCATCTGAACATCAGGAAACACTTTTTCACTGTAAGGGTGACTGAGCACTTGGACAGGCTGCCCATAGAGGTTGTGGAGTATCCATCCTTGGAGGAGTTCAGGACCATGTCTAGTCAGGTTTTGAGAAATCAGGATTAACTAGACAGTTTCCAAAGGTCCCTTCCAACATCATCCTTTCTACAATTCTGTGATTTTATTTTTTTTTTGCACAGTTACAAATCCATCTGTGGTGTACTGAAAAACTACGAAATAGTAGCATCACCCAAAGCTAGGAAATTCTACAGAAACACAGCAGAGAAAATTCTCAGGTACTTCACTAGTTGTCATTATTATCATTACAATATTCTGAACAAATCATTTAAAGATATTGAAGACAGACAAAGAAGGCTTGGCATGATCCTGGTATATATACGGTGTCATTGATTTAATAAGACATTATAGAAAAAAACTAAAATTACTGTTGTATTTTAGGAATGGCATTCACCTGTGAAAACAAGTCACAAGTTGTTGTTGTCCTGAATGTGCAGTTGTGCAGTCCTGGATGCCTTGCAACACACTATTTTGCAACCTAGCGTGGCTCATAAATTAAGGAAGGTCAGGCTGTTCAACAGCAGATTAGAAGAAGCCCAGATGTTTGCCAAAAGCCTATAGCACTGGAAATACACCTGGCCACACACTTTCCCAACCTGACCTGAACTAATGTCCCAGTATGACACCAGTGATTATTCTGTTGCTGAATGTGGAGCTCTCAAATGACTCGTGGGTTACCAAATCTTATAAACTTGCGATCACAAGGCAATAAACTGGCAGTTCAACAGGGGAATACTTCTTAAGCTTTTCTGCCCAGTTTACTAGGTATTTTCTATCATACAGAACTAATTCTCACACAACTCCCATTGGACATGCCATTCTTTATTTTTCCAGCCTGAACTGCAGTGAACCTACTCCAGCTGCTGCGAGTTTTCTTTCCAGGAGAGGTACAGTTATAATAAATATAAAAGGTCTACAAGATACTTATTAATTACTTTCCCTAAGGATGTACCACTGTACTTTGATGGGCCCTTAGAGCAGTATCAAGCACCTGGATACTTAATGTTCCTTTTTGGATATTCATACCACTAACCTATCAACATGAATGTACAAAGCTCATTTAAATATTATTATGAAGCTGCAGAGGGTGCTCCAACACTGCTTATAGGCAGTTTCTATTCAATCCCCACATTTTGCAAACCACCTTCTAATTTTTTCTGAAAAATCAGTATCTGGAAAAAATATTTGAAGGCAGGTTAAGGTTTGACTTCCCCTAGCACCTTTTTTGCTCCAGATAAAAAGGTTATATAAATAAAAAAAAATTCTTTTCCCCCAACAGACAGGTGGTGTTCTAAGCAGAAACAACATCTAAGAAGGCACTACTTCTCCATAACATTACCTCTTTCCTGAACCTGAGATATGAAATACCCAATTGCTGCACATTGATCTAATGGACGATGGGTGGGGAAAGGAGGCACGTAGATACGGAAACAGATACTGTAATATCATCAACCATATTGCTTCTGAATTGTTTAAGCAAATAACCAAACTAGAAAAAGCTTCTGCTGCTTTAAGAGTAGCTTCTCCTTTTAGCTCTTTTTGTGACCACTTAACACCACTATAAAGCGCTCTCAGTGCAAAATGCAGTAGCTTGTGCAGATAGCGCTTTACTCTTGCAGGGGGTGTGGGCAGAAATCCACAAAATAAAGACTACCTCTACTCATGTACCCCAGTATTTTGTATTTAGAACTGCAGAAGTTTTATCTGCTAGCTTGCAAGAAAGCAAAGCGCAGATAAAAAAAACCCTTCTCAGCTAAAATTAAATTTAACAAGAATTTGTACTTCTCCCTTTTATTACAGTTTTTTTTTCTAATCTCATTCTAGTAAGTACACAGTGAAAAATGTAACCTTATCTGACAATACTGCCATTTAAATATATTAATTCTGAGCCAGCTGATGAAAATTAAATAGAGAAAAGGCTTTTACAGGCTTTGAAATTAGGGTGGGTTTTTTTTCCATGTTGAAATAGTGTAATTAGCTGATCCTTCGCTTTCCTGGCTCCAAGCCCCAAATTAGCAAGTTCTACGTTTGTCAATTCACATAATGAACTTGAAACAGAACAGATACACCAAACACACAATAAAGCATTAACGAAATACTTTAGTACCTTCATAATTCTTTTTGTAAAGAACAGCTAGCTCAAAGCATCAAGTAGTTCAAGAATGTGAAAACCCTGCCCTTTCATAGCTCACTGTCTTGCCTCACCACTTCTGCAGCATTTTGCTTCCAGCAAATGCTATCTGTGCCTTTGTCACTGCAAGATACTTGCATTAACATTTTATACATGGTCTGCACCTTAATGTCACCTAAAAATAACTTTGGGTGAGCCTATTCTACAGTAAAAAATTGAACCCGAAGTCCAACTCTTAGTCCCACGTGACTTCACCTGGGTTTCAGACTGCTCTCTGCATTACTGGGATCAACATCTTTCATAAAAAGAATGAGTAACAGAATAGGTGTAATTTGGATTAGGGTTTCATTTTACCATTAGTTACATTATGAATACAACATAGGACACAAGCACTGAAGATTCAACTCCATAGCTGGTACAAGCTAATACAAAGACGATGCAGCCACCCCAAGAGGAGTTTGTGCTGCCCCTCTCCCCAGTTAAGCTGATAACTCCACAAAAATATATAAAAAAGCAAGTACATTTCCACCTGTGTTAGAAAAAGCACAGCCACATCTTCCAATACTAACAGCAGGGAGTCAAGACAGGAGCACATGGCCCTAAATTGAAGCACAAGCAGTGCACTAACATTTCTGCACTTTCTGTTATTATTTTGGTTGACTTAAAATTCAAAAGGGCAGCACACAAAGATTCTTGGTAGCAGTCATATATTATCAATCTTCTATATCTTACAGTACTTAGCACAAGATTGAGGTCATTATAATAGGAAAGTTCCTAATACGCAGTAAAAGGAAGTCATAAACAGTACATAGCAACAGAGCTAAGTAACCAGGCTTGTTATATGGAGTAACTATAAAACAGACTTGTATTCCATCAGAAGAGTTTACAGCGAACAGGTTCAAAGGTTAAATTTAGTCATTACTGACAAAAGTTCTATCCAACACTGCAAAACTTACATCACAGATGCCAGCATTTAAGAGACATTTCTAATCCCTAATTTGTTATGTGGCATTTAGCACATCATCAACTTTATTTTACACCAGCCAAATAAAATGTAACAACTGTAAGCAAAATATCCCACCTCAATGAAATCGATTTTCTGTACTTTGCACTTCGACCTCATGGAGAGCTACTGTCTTGGAAAACACACCCCACCCTCCAAATTACAGAAACATTTCAGTAGAAGGAAACCTTTTCCCCCCCTCAGAAATTTTGCATGTCAACATACAGCAGTGAGTTTACCACAAGGGGGAGAAAGACAGACAGAACTGACTAGAGGCACGGTTAGTGAGGCATTGGGTTTAAACATGACTAATTAACAGCTGAAAATCACCATTACCTATCTCCCATATGCTCTCATTCGTAAGCAAAAGTTGGACAGTGAATCTTAACATATGGCAACAGTAAGTTGCACTCCAATCCTTGAATAGCAAAGTACATACAATCTGGTCTGCTGCTTCAGCTGTAAAATGTTATTGCAGTTTAACCTAAAAGGAAAAATAATCTCGTATGAATTAGTGGACAGGGAGAAATGAGGATTGAAGAATAAAATGTCTAAGAAACCCCCAAATTAGGCTTTTCTGGTCAGTTTGGGTATTGAATAACCTCACCTTGGCACTGAATAACCTCATCTCACTTTCCTGCCTCAGTCACCCACTTGAAAGCTAGGAAGAATGACCACTTGTATTTGAAAGATACACAGATGATACACAAGTTTTGGACTATACACAACACACAGGCACACACAGATATATATAGACAGAGAGAGAGAGAAACAACTATAAAAAGAGCTGGAACCAATCTCACAGCGTTTCATTGCTTGACCTGACTGATAACAATGACTCCGAGCTTAAGCAAAAATTGTGCTTACCTTCCTTCCATTAAAACTAATGTTTCCAGGACAGAGGTTGTCACCTATTAACTCTGCAGAAGCACTCATGAAGTATTATTTATGACACTCTTACATGGTTTATCTTTTTTTTCAAAAAGCATGAATTAATATTTATCAGATACAAATTTTTTTCTAAACTTATTTAAATATTGGACTACCTTTGCTTCATGTAGGAAACAAAAATCAACTAGACACCTTCATTTCACCTGCATTCCTTTATTAACATCAGAACAGCATATCTATGTGTACATATAGATTGATATATAAATATTACATCAAGTAATTAACAGAACATTTCCTAATGTGGAGTAAAAAACTCTTCATTTTTTTTATACCAAAGAGCATGTCATGGCTTTTTAAAGATGCATTCTTTTTTTAAAAAGTTGCACAGTTCTGTATCTAAAAATACTTTAAAATCCAGAGGTATGAGTTATTTTAACATTAACTTACAGGTTTCTTGTTATCAACTACACACAGCACAGTCTACTACAAAAACACCAAACACAAACTCCCAAGGTTCAACAGGAAAATAAGCAGTCAACTGAAAAATTGATACAACCTGAGGCTCAGGCTTTCTTAAAGAAACTAATTGACAAAGGAAATACAGTGGTCAATTGAGGAAATATATCTTTAAAAATAACAAGGTAAAAAAAAAAATCAAAGTGTCAAGGGAATATATGCTCTGAAATAAAGACAAATGCCAAAAACAAATCTTGCTTCCTTGCCTTTTAGTGAGAGAAGTGCAGAAAAAAGCCTATTGCCTTTCTGCCACAGTACCTGTCTTCTACTGTCACCTCAACTATCAGCTATAGTCCTCGACAAGTATCCTGACTGAATTCAAGAACGCAAAAAAATTTGTTTCAAGTCACAGGTACACACAAAAAATTCTAGGGGAAAGTAATGTTTTTGTTAGGAAAACAGAAGCCATTGCGAACAGTGAACAAAACTTTTGGACACAGAAGTACAATATAGCCTAAGGAAAAAAAAACAACACAGCAATGAAAATAACACAAATAAAATTCTTACTGAAATAGAGAACATTTGCCCTGGATATAATTTACCTTCCTCAAATATACTCAATCAACTGCTTAGACAAAACAATTAGGAAAAAAATTGTCAAAATAAACTATAAGCAAACTCTTCCCATAAAATACCTCCAAAACACCCCCCTAGTATCTGAAAACAGAGTTTCCTATACAAACACATCAGTTCAGAAGAAAGTGCTCGGAAATCACTTCAAGGTAAAAAAATATTAGCCAAATTAACAATTGCACGAGTGAAGACCTGTCAGTAAAAATATGCACTTTTTAACGTAAGGTACATCAAACAACATGCCCTCTTCCAATTATTTGCTGCTGATCATGACATAACATTCTTATGCTCAATTTTATGCAAAAAAAGTAAGATAGCTATGAGGAGCACAGGAACTTCATTCCTTTGAAGAACCCCATGCAATCTATAGTCTTCCAAACCAGACCTCCAGATCTGGCTAAACTCACCACCAGAAGCATACATACCAAACAGAAAGAAACTTCCAGAAGAATCAATGCAAACTTTCTAATACCTCTTTACAACCACCCAACACAGCCTATATGTACACTTACAAGAATGCAATACATTTCACCTATAGCACCACACATCCTTACAGGATCTACACTCATGTAACCACACAAGCACCATGCTCCAGAATGAACACGCACCAGTCATCATGAAGGGACACAGAGAAATCTAGTTACCGTTTCCACCTCATTTCTTACATCTCAGTGAGAACCTCCAAGATTGCTTAAAGTACAAATGAAAATAAATCATAGGTTCAAGGTGAGATTTGTTTGGCAGCCCTTTACATTTTTTCCTGCTCCTTAACATCATATTAACTCTTCCTTATTCTACAAAGGCTTCCATTCATCTTACACCATAAAAATTCCATCATTTCAATTGTGCCAAGATATTTTAAGGCTGTTGACTAGATCAACTATACTAGTCCAGCTTTATAAAAAAATACTTTCAAAAGAACATTAAATAAAATGTACAGCACTGCAGGCACTCTCTATATATGAATCTTTAAATTCAAGTAAAAGTACACAGTGCTTTGAGAGAACTTGGAGGGTTTTATAGCAAGCATGCTGATATGTTCTCATTTGTATGGCAAGAGCACAAAAACTCCAGCAACTGGACCAAGACAGCAAGGTGAAATTTCTGCCAGGAGATTGGTGCTTAGAGAAAGAGAATTAGAGAAAGAGGTAACAATATGAGAGCCCATACGATTCCCAAAAGAGATTCCTAGATGACAAACATCCAAAAGCCAAACATGTAAGACCCCCTTTCCTGCTCAGCTCCCCTTAACAATCACCTCAATAAACGGGGTTTTTGAACATCTGATGAACTTTCAGATGGTCGGGAAACATTTCCTATGTTAAGAGGTTTACAAAGGAAGGTGAGAATTAGAAGAATGCAAGGCAGAAATGCAGAACACCCTGAGCATCCGGTTAGTTTAGCTTCAACCACCTATAATTCTCAGAGATCAAAGTGCCAGTCCATGGCAGGAATTAACACATTCCAACACAAACATCACCACAATTTAAATTAACCTGTGTCCCATTGAAAATAAAGAGCAAGCATTTCGAAAGAGGAAAGCAATCCTCCTTTTTTCCTCCCTCAAACTATTTTTCTTACATTTTTATGCTATCATTTTCTTCTACCCAATCTTCTTCTCCTGTCTCCCCTCCAGTGTCCTTTTCCCCATTTGCTTTCCTTTGATTCACTCATTCACCCAGCATGGTGTACATGGAACTGACATGATTCTCATCCTTATGTCATTCACTCTGAATGGCTATCAAGAATGGATAAAGGCCCTAGGAGAGAAAAGAAAAAATGAGCTTATGGCCTACAAAGACAACAAAGTAGAGGCAGTCCCTACAGGACGCTCTCAGAAGTCAACCATCCTTGGTGAAGATTGTTATGCACTTCCATAGTCTCACTGCAGCATCCTATTTCCTTTCATAACAGTCCCTGTCCACGAGCTCTTTGGGGCATCTTATTCCTCAACAGGATCAAAAGCATTAATACTACAGGGAGGAGAGGGTGGTTAACGTAGAGGAATGGGAGTAAGAACCACCATCAATGGGCTCAGAAAGATCAAGAATTGCCAGGCTAGAGGCCCAAGGTATTAATGCAAAAGTCACGGACTACTGGGGAGTCAAGAAGGAAAAAATCCTACCGCCTGCAGTGTAGAACAGAAATACACAGACAGCTTGTAATAAGCCTGACCCACATCATCAAAATAAATAAGAGCAAGACCTTTCAGTTATAGCAGCAAGGTATACTGAGACAGAAAGGGTGTATCTTTAAGTAGTCCAAACATTGTCTCTCACAAAAAACCTCACACTTTCCTATATCCTAAATCTAGACCTCTGTAAAATGCATTACAACTTTTGCCACTCACCTATTTTCAAACAGCAGGCAGCTGTCACTGCCTCAAAGGAAAACCGCATTGTATTGCACTGAGCTATCCATCAGACACAGGTTAAGTGCTTTGCCGTAGCTGACTTAGGGATAAGCTTGAGTTTACAGAACTCAACAGCTTCAGCCAGCAAGGAAGGCAGCAGTTCACTTCTTGAACAGAGCAGGGGGCATACGGTCATTATACCAACAGCCTTCAGCTTGTAATTTCAGATAAAATAAAGAGTTGGAATATTCTGTGCTTTCAAGATGACAACGCTCAGCTGAGAACAGGTAAGACAGACTCCAATTTAGCAGCATCCTCCAGTAAAACAACCAAGCTCAAGAAAAGCTCTTTCACATGTACATGGCTGGTCAGACTTCAAACATGAGCTAAACAAACATATCCAGCCTTCAATTAATTCATTTTTAACACCATAATTTTAAAACAGTTTCAGTGAATGGATTTAAATTAATGTTGCTAATACAACTGCTATGAAAGTAGATGATAACTATTAAAGCAGTTAAATGAAGCACATCAAAAGCATTTCCACTGTTTATCTTTCAGTTAGTTCAGTAAGAAAACTTTCTTCCATAATCCACTGCAGAGGGTACTTTTGACAGGTTTTTTTCATTATTTTTTTTTGTTTTGTCATTTGTCTAAGAATAATGCATTGCAATCTTTAAAAAGTACTTTTTTCTAAATGTTGCTAAGTCCCCACTGGGGACTGAGGAACAAAATCTAAACACCCTGATCAAGGTTCCAAGAGAAAGAGTAGAAGACAGTCTGCAGGACAAGGGACACCTTCGGTCACACCAACAACTGCTTGAAAAAGTTTATGAAGAAAATGCTTACCTCACCATAATGAAACTCAGTTTTCAGCACTGAGAAGGCAGTAGTCATTATGAAGATCAGAAGTGAACTGAAAAATTATTAGACATTTTAAGGAAAAATGTTCACAAGCTATTGAATTATAAGGGTACAAACTGCAGCTCAGCAAACTCCTATGCTGCAGACTGCCATAAGTTTAAAAGAAAGCCCAGGGGAAATATCAATGTCTATTAATCTCATCTTTTTTTCCCCAGGCGTCTGTGACAGGACATGGAGAAAGAGATAACCACCAGACATCACACCAGGGTAGATGGACCTTTGATCTGATATACTATGACTCTGCTCACAGTAATCCACATCAAAAATAATTTTGCAAGGTGTATGCATTTTGCTCGCATCACAGTAATTAAGGACAGCCAAGCAATTCTCTTAACAGACAACTGCAACAGCTACCTACTTCCCTTTTTTAGATACGGGTAAAAATCAAGGCTTAGAAATAATATGGCTGCAGGTAATTACCTTTAATCAGCTGCAAAGCTAGAATAAAACAGCTAAGAATTATTAGTTTCCATCCTTGTGTTCAAACCACTAGATGGTGCTTCTAAAATGAAGCAATTCAATATGTAAAACTCTAAAACTGAGTAACATATACTGATACGTTGCTTTCCTCAGGATTGTTATTGATAAGTAAGAAAACCCCCTCGTTCTTCTGCATTTGAAAGTCATTAAATGTTAATACAAATACTGCATTAAATATCAAGCTTTGTTCACAAACTGCTGTGCCCAAGGGCTTTGAATACTGTATGGCACCAACAAAAAGCAGCTTCATGCTACAAATAGCATTTACCTCTTCTTTCACTCTTCATTTGAGTAAGTTTCCTCTAAGACATTTTTCCCCAAGACTGAACTCACTCTAGTTCTCTTCTGTGAACAGCAAATCCTTCATTTTTAAGATTTGGAAATCATAGCTGAAATAAGACACTAAATGCCTTCTACCTATCACTCTGTAAAATCATCCTTCCTTTCTCATTCACTTCCCAAAACTAGTCTCAATAGTTGCTTGGCTACCCCAGCAGCTTCATCCCTTTTGATTTCTGACTATATCCATCCATCAAAACACTGCTTAAAATAATTCTCCCTTTTCCTGCATCTCATTCTACTGACTCACCTTTAAAAACACTCTTTACAGTATGTTAAGCATAGTTAATTGTCTTTTTACTATCTTGCATTCTTCTAAACTTCAAACTCCTATTAGTCTTTAAAGACCCCTTCCTATTTTTCTACTTACAATAAATTTTCTCCTATAAAAATTCCTACAAACATGTTTCTTCTCTTCCTTTAAAAAAAAAATAGTATTGACTATTTCCTACTGTATTTCCCCATCTTTTACTTCTTTGAGTCAGTTCTGCCACTAAGCAACACTGACAGCACTGCTAAGAATTACCTTATGTGCAGCTTTTAATGTTCAGCCCTCACCTACGATTTTTTTTAAAACACTTCTCCTTGTGCTAAGTAATGCAGAAACTCCTAGAGGTCATTTGATTATTTTTTTTTGCCATTGGCTCTCACTGTTATACTTTAGGGGATTACTCTTGATCCTCAAAGAATTCTCTCTCTCTCCCCTGCCTTGCTTGTATGGGAACTTCTTCCAAGATATCCGTTTACTATCTCTTGTTTTAAAGCCTTTCTTAAATTAGCATACCTATCTTTTGTTCAAAGTCCTTGAACAACTATTATTAGCAACTATTATTACTACCTATGGCTTCTTTCTTAAAAGGTAGCTTAGTAAGAACACCCTTAAAAAGTTAGAGAACGGCACTACCCACAAACACAGAAGCAAGCCTTCTCCAAGTACCAGCCATCCCAGCTACCCCTGAATGTAATTTCTGGTCAGAGAGAACCATTGCAGAAACACCTTAACAGGAAGCAAGACCCTCTTGTCTTGAAGATGCATCTGCTAATCCAGCTGCAGAAAGCAATGATCAGATTTAAAAAAGAAACCAATGAAAAGTACTTTGAAACAAATACCCAGGAAGATGGCAACTACAATTCTCAGCACCTCCAAGCACTCTAGGTGAGAAGATATGTAATCCCTGAAGCATGTGAAGGAGGTCTGCTGAGCACCTACTTGTCAGTAAGTGTTAGCTCCTAGCTACAAGTTGAGGCCATTTCCGTAAGCCTATCTTCACATCTCCATGGGAGTTACACAGACTTTTATTTAAAACAGACACTAAGGGCACAGCTGTACCTTGCTCAATCTTGGAGGAGAGGGGGGTTAAAAAAAAAACCAACACAAAACATACAAAACCTCCAGGCTTATGCAAGCCTTATGAGCATCACTGAACTGGGACAAAGCATTCACAAAGCAGTGACTATACTAAAATTCAGTGACTATGAATTTTGTATGCATTATAGGAACGTAACAAATTCTTCAAAATTTACCACAAGAAGTTTGCATTCTTTTCTAAGTAAAAAAACTAAGAGCAAAAAATAAGGTTAGGGAATGCACAACTGAAATAAATATCAGAAAAAGAGGGTAAGATCTCATGAAAAAATATATTCCTTGGCTTTTCTTCCCCAGGTAAAAATTTATTCAGATTCATAAATGTCAACACAAAACAAGCAACATTTTTAAAAAATTTAAATATAAAAAATAAACACAGAAGATTTTCAGGCTGTTATGCTAAACAGATTAAAAATGTCTTGAAGTTGTGGTTAGAGACAAACACTAAACAGTTCTTTCAAAATATCAATAAACTTGAGCACAGTTCAAAAAAGCTGCCCTCGTGAGCTGGTTACCTGTGCTCTTTTCAAGCTATTTGTTAGATTTAAGCAGCAACATTCACAGAAATTGTTCTGAACACTTTGGATATTAAAAACATTTCAAAACTCCGCAAAAGCAGTCCAGTTACGTATTTTTGCTGGATGCTGAGATCTGCCTGGGAACAGGTTCTGACCTGACACCTGTGGAATGCTCCAGCAGCAGAAGGTACAAGATAAGAAATTCCCTGAAGTGACAGGAAATATTTCTATTACATCTGTGCACACAGACAAATATTTTAATTTTGAAGGAATCATCCATTGTTTCAGAAAGGTGGCAGTGCCTGGAAGCCTGCAGTGTCCTGAGGAGGTCAAACACAGGTACTATTGTTCCACCAGTGTGCTGCAATTCAAGAACATTATTGCTTCAAATCACTCCTCTTCATTTTCTCCTGGTTCAAAAGCAAACACCAACCCCTCTCCAAAATTTAATGCATTGAATCTGCAGTTCCCAAAAGGAAAACACATCATACAGAAAACATTTAAGAAATTAAATAACAGAAACAACCGATGTGCACAGGAGACTGGAAACAAATCCTATCTCTGCTCTGTCTCTATTACATCAGTTAAAAGTCTGCCTCCTACCAACTAAGCGGATCACATCACTACGATTTATTTCACTCTCTGGTTACCTCTACCATCGGCATTTGATCTGGGTTATTAAAATCTGGTATATCAGCATACCTGAAGAATAGTGCTGGACAGGAAGAGCACCGACTGCACAAGGATCTAGCAAAGTCGTGCTGTTCTCGTGAGATGCTCACAACATTAGTCAAGACTGTCCACTTCCTACACCCACGTTTTCTCTCCAGTCCTTGGTACGTTCAGACAGGGAGGCAGCAGTTACCAATTAAATATCTCTGTCTAGATGCAGATCCTTGCATCTTACAGGAACTTGACAATTATCCTGATAGTTTTCTAAGTCCATCTTGTTAAGCAATACCTGTTTTATTCCATTTCCTCATCTCCCCCATTTACAGAGATTAAGCTGAATTTACATATTTGGGGGTTGGTTTTTTTAGGAAGAATTATGAAATGGTTCCCCTAGAATTAAGCTAAACCATATATTCAGGTTTCTGAACGGGCTGTACTGTAAATTCGCTGCACTCATGTCATTCCTCGTCTTCCCTCCCCCCACCACCTTCAAAAGTATCTCTGAATGGCAATCAAAGCTGTAGGACCAATGCCAGTAGCATCAAAATCTGCTGCCATGTAGAAGTCCTATGATATGATGGAAGGATCTGGAATCCTTCAGAAGAAGCATTCCCCAGCATTGGTAGTAAGTAGCAAAATCTGTTAACACATACCTGACATCTGCAGTACCTAACAGAGGATTATAACTAAGCAACATAAGTCACCAGTGGCAATAGCCCCCACCAGAAAAAACACTGAAAAAAGTAATCTTCAGGATACATAATAGTCAAAATTATTTCAAAACAGACTGTGGAACCACGAACCTTTCAGGAGGGAATCCTAAGGATTCCTTGATTCAATAGAAAAGCAAGTAGTATAACCAGGAAAGTTGCAGTCCCTAAATGTCAACTTCTCCATCTTAATTAACACCAAAAAAGCACTATTCAAACTTCTGTGTATTCAATGCTTTATCAATACCAATTCAATAGCATATGAGACAAAAATGCTCATTTCTGAAGGAACATGATTATAACTCACCAGTAGCCTGCATTAATGCTTCATGCATTCAGAATGCCTGCACTCTGAATAACAATACAAAAATGATGTAGTAAGCGATTGAGACCAACAAAAACTATTCACAAGGAAAGGATAAATATACAGCAAAAAAAGTTTTTAAATTAATAGCAATAGATGTTACTGATTTATGAGGCCCAGTGTCATGCAACAGGCTTGGAAAGTTCCTTTATCCACAGAAGAGTCCCACAGAAATATAAGCATACACCGTTTGATACAGAATTTGGATGCTGAACATACAGCATAGGAACTGGGTATATTTATAAGGTAAGCTTTATCATAAAAAGATGAAGTCTCCATTAGAAAGAAAATTAATGTGAAAACCAATTAGTTTTTATTTTGAAAGTGACAAAAGCTATATTTCCAATTATTTCTTCTACATTTAATATTACAAATATTTCCTGTTATTCATTAACTGTTGCTCCTTGGTATAAAACACAAACAAATAACAAACTTTACTGAAAGCTCCCTGTAATTTTTTACTGTATTTTCAATTACTCAATCTCTAAATTATTTTCCTTTCAGTTATTGGCAGCAATATCAGACAAGTACGTGTTCTTCAACAGTACTCACTCGGGTTACGACTACACACAAAACCCATACAGCCAGCACAATCTGAACTTTTATTTTGCATTTTTCGCTTTGCCTTTTTTTTTTTTTAAACCCTAGCATACCGGCTGCAATTCGAGAGAAGTGTGTGCATGGAAGACTTAGAAAAAAGAAGGCTTAGCACTATTACTGAAATTAAAACATAAGGAAAAAAGAAAAAAAGGGATGGCAGTGACAGACAGGGGCCAAAATTAAAAGCAGTCGTTCATGAAGTAAGTAACTACGCTGAGGGCTGTAATGCCCGGACAAAAACCGATGCTGTAGAGGCTGACAATCAGTAATGCCCTTCATATACGATCTGAACCTCACCCGGGAGACAAGATCCCTCCCCAGACAGTTGTTATTTAACTCGTGCCAAAAGACGACAATTTCATTGCAAAGCAAGCGACGATTCTTGGATTCCTTCCAAGAATTTCCAAGCGAGAAGGAAAAGGGCAGACAACGCACACCTACAGAGCACCATCCGACAGTTTTTTTTTATTTAATTTTTTTTTTTAAAAAATAAAAACTTTTAAAAGTCCTCAGGTGCACGCCGACAGCAGAACCGGACCGACTGAACCGCGGCGGCCGGCAGCTCCGCCGACACGGGGCTACCCAGGTGCCGCCAGAACCGCCTCCGCGCCGCCGGCCGCTCCGCAGCGCGCGCGCACGCACACACCACCCCCCCCACCGCGGGCTCCCCGGTGCCGCCGTCACCCCCCGGAGCCAGGGAGACCCCCGAGCCCCCTGTGTCCCTCCCTCCCCGAGGCCGTGCTCCCGCCGGGCTCCAAACAGCACCCGGGCACAGGCTCTGCTTTGTCATCTCCCCCCCCGCCGCGGGCCG
>VXAK01017860.1:135631-151236 GCA_013399435.1 Arenaria interpres
CGCCGCTCGGGGGACCGGGGCAAGCCCTGCCCCTCGCCGGGAGGCTCCGCCGGGTCGTCGCCGCCGCTCTTCCACCTCCTCCTCTGCTGCCGCCTCCTGAGGGCAGAGGCCGCCGGTCGCTGCGGAGCGCGCGCTGCCCTCAGCGCAGGGACCGGGCGCCGCGCCGCGCTGACAGACCCCAAAACATCGCGCGGCCGGCAGCGGCGTGTCCCCCCCTCCCCTTGCTCCGGGCCACCAGGCGCATGCGCAGCGGCAGACCCGCCTTCTCCCGCCCCGTTGGCTGCCACTGCCAATCGGAAAGCGGCCGGGGACGGTCCTCCCGCCCCCCCGCGGCGGACTCGCCCCACCCACTCTGCTGCTCATTTGCGTAAGACGGGGAGGGAGCTGAGGGACTACGCGCCCCGGCATGCCCCGCCCCGCAGCCGCCGGGCAGCGAGGCGAAGCGCTGTGTCCCGGTGGATGCCGGGACTGGTAGTCTTCTCCACGGACAAGCCTTGAGCGTCTTCGCTTCGGGACAGCAAATCCCTGCTTGTGACATTCAGCCCCACCCTAGTGCCCGGTAACCGGCTAATTGACTTCTAGCCGCCCCTGAGAGCAAAAAACGGGGAGGGAGAAGAACGGGTTGCCTGACAACCGCGGCAAACAATCGCCGACATCTTTTTTTTTCCCGGCCGGGTAGTTCTTTGCCCCAGATCGGGCCGTTCCGCAACACGACGGCGGTGCGCGGGAGAACTACAGATCCCAGCAGCCCCCGCGACCCTTAGCAACGGCGCCGGGCCGGGCAGGAGCGAGTCGGCGGGCGCAGCGGGGTCTTTGCGGCTGAAGGGTCCCACCGAGCTGAGAGAGGGGCGGCGGGCTCCGGCGGGGACGCAGGCGGCCGCCCGGGCTGGCGGGGACAGCCAGGTACGGGACTGGGCAGCGGCCGGGCTGAGGGGCCGCCCGTAGGGGCTGCGCGCTCGCGCCGTTACCTCAGGCGGCGGCGCGCGCCCTGGGGCCGGCGGAGCTGCGCCCCGGCGGGCTCACCGGCCTCAGCGAGCGGCAAGGGGGCTGCAGCCGTGTGTGGCACCTTGGAAAACAAAAATGGGTAAAATGCTTGATGAGTGTGGCACGCAGGAACACCCTGCTGCGCTCGGCAGGCTTAAAACTACTTCACTCGTTTATTAGGTCTCTATAAATAGAGAAGATCAGTGGGTCCTATGTTATACTGTAGACAGGGTTGTCGGGGCTTTGCTCCCAGAGGTTTCATTAAGTGTTGTGATTTTGGGGGCAAATAGCCAGCCTTGGTGTCCTTTGGCTTACCTGTCTGGTAAGTATAATGCAACAACTTACTTCCAGGAGGTGTTGTACAGGGGATGTTTAATTGTAAACTTCCACCAGATATTTCCACAAAAAAAAAAACCAAAAAAAACCAAACAAACGAAAAAAACCTGAGTCAAAGAAAATATTTGTAGTAGGTACGCAAAACATTGAAATACTTGCAAATTAAAAATGAACCTAAGATCCAGGCCATGGCTGCTCAGCGTGACTGTTTTCCAGCTGATGTTTTGCTGCCTTAAGGGAGGAATCTGCTGAAAAGAGAACCTGTGCCCAGAACTGCTCTCTGCTGTGCTCAGGTGACAGCCTGCGATGTAGAAAAGTCCACAGTAAATGAGAATGGCAGGATGTAACCGTTGGGACAATTGTAACCTGTATTCCGTGGCTCTTTTTCTAGCACACAACTGAGAGAAACGCCTATTTCATTTCGAGCAGTACCTACTTGACCTGACTGAATTTTGCAGGGAGGCTTATTTCAGCTCTCTCTTTAAGAAGGATGGCTTTTACCAGAAGAAATGCAATCGCAGTGTTTCTAGGCCAGGAATATAGGCGCCAGTGTAAAACCTGAAGGAATATTTCAGGTCATTGAAATTAGTCCCCACAGTTGTGGCCAGCCTTGTCCTATGTAACTGCTTTCGAAATATCTCCAAGCTCCGTTGTAAAATAAGTTTAAGTTAGGTTCTTACCTCCTTTAACCAAAATTCTACATCTGTTAATGGAAGAAGATTTCTACCACATATCATTTCTATACATAGCAATTAGAATATTCTCCTAAATGGCTGTGTGGAACTAGGGCTGCATGTCACAACACAAAGCATTTTATTCCTGGTATGTATGTTTTAAATCGTGATAATAATAGCAGTTTGTTTAAATACAATCACAAGTGAGGTTTTTCTGTTAAGAAACCCTGCATTTCCAGAGTTTTCAAGGCATTGCTGTATGTCTTAGTTTTCATATTCCAGTTTCTGGTTTTAATGATTGTTATTTGGAGGGGGAAGGTGAATATCAGCATGTACAGAGCATGAGAGCTCAAACTCATTTCTACTATGCCAGAAGACGAGCTATTTATCACTGGGAGAGCTGCTGGAGCCTGAATTATGATTCAGCCCGAATGAGAATGAGTACTGAAGTATTTCTCTCTCCCTTATCCAAAATCCCTTGTGAGTGTAAGAACCTTGGCAGGTACAGAGAAACAGATCATGTTTCTCAGAGGAGTGGAGAAATGGTGATTCCTTCTGCAATAAAGAGACACAGTAGCACCTCTTTTTTTATTTGCCATCCCTTGTCATGACCCAGCCCTGTTTTGCAAGACTTCTTTTTTCAATTTTGTCTTGGTCATACCAGGTAACTAAATGCCTACATTGAGCATGATCACAGACAAATTATTTTTTTCAGCGGTTTGAAGTTAGTAATTAAAAGTGCTGTTTAGGTAATTATTGAGTATGAAAATGCTGAAAGACAGGGTACAAAAACACTGTATCTGGAAATTTTATGATACCCTTTTAAAACAAGAAATGAATTAACTTTACCACACTGGGAATGAGTCATCTTGATCAAGCATTCTTTTCTAACATCAGAATATGATGACATATAAAATACAGGAATGATTTTCAAACTATATTTTTATTTTCACCGTGAAAAATGGCTCCTGCACTCATTTTTTCCATTGCTAAAAGAGATTAATGACTTTCACCCTTGATCATTGCTATCATTGGTCTTTCATGCACAACAGCATCTGCAAGTGTAAAAAAAAATTAATTATAGTTTTTGTCATGTGAATATTAAAATTGAGGTAGCCAGTTCTGCAAACTCTCGTGCATATGAGTAAGACATCATTTGAGACAGACATAATCTAGTCATTTCACAAACAAAGCATCAAGCATAAAAAAGTATCCAACTGCTGTGCCTTCAAAAGCCTTGGCAATGGCCTAGACTACTGATGTGTCGTGATCGCTACCCAGCTTGCTGACCAACACTGTCTCATTGGTTCCTTATAATTCCTCGCTGTTCCTATTCTTTTTTTCTAATTATTATTTTGGAAAAATAGGCTGTTAGTAGCAAAATGTGATAAGATTTAAGACTGAAATTTTGCTTTCAGTTGCATCTCAGTGGGAAGAGCAATGTATTAAATAGGACCTGTATAGCACACGTGCAAAAAATCATGCTTTTCTCCAGTATTATCTCTAATTGTATTTCATCAAATAACCTGATACAGAAACCATTTCAGGTATCATCCTAAGGATCTTTTGAGACATTTCAGAATAAGAAATATGTAATTATGTCTTCTATTTTATTGATGTTTGTACTGCATTCTTATTTCTCCTGTTAGATGTTCTGAGTAACTGTGATTTTGAAAGCTTGACCTAAATGTTCTTTTCTACATTACTGCAGTATATCTTCTCTATGAGCCTATCAACATACATTATGCTACAACTGAAGGAGGTATGAAAAATTAATGATTTACTGTATTTATAGGATTCTCCATGGTGAAGATGGTCAGCCATGGAAAACATATTGCAATAATAGTACAACGGCTTAACAAATTTAACCCTGAAAATCAGAGCGTGGAGGATTTCTTGAATGAATCGGCTAAGATGTTGCAGGTATATTGTTTCAGTTTATCTTACATTGCTTACTGTGTTTTACTATGTGATTTTAAATATAAAGATATCTGTTTTCTAACATGTTGTTGTAACTTTCATGGATTTTTCTTACAGTGACATTTTTCATCAATGACTAAAGCCCAAATTTTTATGGTTATCACTAGAAAATAAGGAAGTAAAGATCAGATGTGTTAACTGTTTGGGTAGCAACAAAAGACGGGGAAAGCAACAACTTCCTAAAATGGATCCGACGATGATAGGAAAAGCTTCTCTTCCCCTTCTGACTTAGCTGTTTTGTACTTTCCTATCTCCTTTCCTCCTCCCAAACAGCAGCTTCTGTCAGCAGCACCCATTTTGTATATATGAATGCAGTTCAGAAGCTGACTCACAGGATTAGGTACTCTTGCTTTGAGGACATAAGTGACGATCAGAATAGTGGGACAGAAGGCAAATGGTGAGAATTTCTTAGATATTAGGAAGAAATTCTTTCCTGTGGGGGTGGTGAGACACGGAAACGGGTTGCCCAGAGAAGCTGTGGATGCCCCTTCCCTGGAGGTGTGCAAGACCAGGCTGAATGGCGCCTTGAGCAACCTGGTCTATTGGCAGGTGTCCATGTCCATGGCAGGGGCTTTGGAACTAGATGATCTTTAAGGTCCCTTCCAACCTGAACCATTCTATGATTCTAAGTGACAGTAAATCAACTACCTGATTTTAATCTAATACTGCAAGTAACCAGACCAAGATTTGCCAATATGTAGCCATACTGGCTGAAGCAGTTCCCATCCTTTCCTTATGAGGACTGTCACCTCTTCCCATCTCTTTGTCCTCAGTGCCACCCTGACTTGTGCTGATGCAGCTACTGGAGTGAATCAGCTTTAGAAAATCACAAAGGGAAGATAGTAACATTGTTTAGACTGGTATTGTCTGTGTGTGCCATGTATTTTCAAACTACATAGTCAGAGACCTGATTCCACACTGCTGTGTAGCTCAAGTGCTCATTTCCACTTCTGAGTTAGATAGTCTTTTACATTTATTTTGCATAAACACAAATGATTTCAAGAATATAAAACTATGGAGGTGTGATATGCAAATCAGAGGCTGAGGCAGTGAATCCATACACATTTCTTGGGTGCTTGCTTTCTTAAACAGTTTCCACTCAGGCCTGTAGTTTCTGCCACTGCTGTCCTGCCTTGTAGTACTGCGTTTGCTGAATTTTTCACAATAGGCATATGATCCTAAAAATGCTATAGCATTTTTGTATACGTGATTTCCAGGCTTGGCCACTAACCAATTAGCCAATATTAACTGACCCATGCAGAAACTTACTCCAGTTTTTATCCTGATTAACACCAGCACTTCAAGTCATAGACTAGATTCAAGCCTGTATGTCTTGTGCATGACAAATAGCAAACCTAGTGCTGTGTACTATTGAGCAGCCAAAATTCAGGAGGGTCAGATTCCAAGAGCACAAATCTAGATAATTACAAGACACAGCTCTCTTTATATTCATTTACTTCCTTAGGTATGCAGTGTATCAGACTTGACTTTTCTACAAGTTACTATCTCCTATTCTGTTAGACTCTTCTAACTGGTTATTTGGTTTTCCATCCCTTAGAAGTACAATCAAGTTGCAGTTATTATTATAAACACTGCATGTTCCATTCATATTATATATCTTTATTGTATTTGGATGTTCTATAGTCTTTTTGTCTTTCTACTGTGATACCTGAGGTGTCTTGTTTAGTTCTTTGATAACCTGTTAATGACCTACACAAAATATACTTCTTAGGCTGTTGTCCAGCTGTTTGTGGTCATTTCTGATGGAACCAACAATTTTGGCCTAGGTTATTTCCCTCAAAATAAAAAGACAGCATGCACAGGTCATTGCAAAATATGCTCAAGGGAGGTCAGCACCCCAGTAGAGTTTTTGCCAGGCTGCAGGATCCGCTACGGCTGCCAGTATTGTCAAGTGCCAGATCCTAGAGATAAGTACCTCTAACAGCCACACATTCTCACCTGAATTGCAAGGAGCAGACAGCAAAGGACATTTTGCAGAGCAAAAATGTCTGTCAGAATGAAGTAGGTTTCGAAGAGCATTATAAATGCTTGTAGGAGCTGATCGAAAGTAAATAAAATTACTTGTTTGTCAGTCTAATAAATGAAACAAAGATATGAGCATCCTTGACTGATCAGAAATGGAGGATTACATCAGTAAAAAATAAGAGATAACTGGTAGATAACAAAAACGGGCAGCTTTTGTTTTATGTGCTAGAGTCAACTGTGGTGGAATAAGTGGGTCAAAACAATGGACTAACAGAACTATCTTAACAATAGCATCCCAGATAGTTGATTTGCTAGAGAAAGAATGGGTTAGTTAAACCCAAGGAAAACATCTTTATTACAATAAAATAGAATATGTTGAGACACTACCTTAGATTTTTAGCTATGAAGCAATAGGTAAATACTACTTGAAACCAGCTGTTCAAAAGAGTGAAGAAGATGTGCACATAGACTGGTTATGATATCCTGGAGAGCAGCCTATGTGAAAAATGACCTCTAAAGTTACGGGATAGACTGACAGGCAGGGTGGCAAGAGTACCAATAATTGAGGAAAGAAGTAGCAAGAGAGTTCTGAAGTTTTGTTTCAGCATTGTTGAAATTAAGCTGACAACAACAAGAAGTAAATGTCATAGAGAAAGGCCAGCAATTCAGACTGTAGGGTTCTTATTTGTGTACATGATAAATGTGAATATGTTATGAAAGTAAGTTGGATTTAATCCTAAGGGAGTGAGTCTGGAAGGCACAATCTGTCTTGATCAAAACATCCCTGTCAACCATGTACCAGGGGCATAAGACCATTCTTATGGGAATCCTTGCAAATTAAAGCAGTAAAAATGACTGACAAAGTCAGGCACAGGAAAAGAAGTTAAAGTGGGCAAGCAAATGTGTGTTAAAATGAAGGACTTTACAATATGAATATATAAAACAAGAAAGAGGCATAAAATCGAAAGGGTCAAAGCTGTAGGATGAAAATATACCAGCGGCTAGGAATAACTTGCTTTGCAAATGATAGCAAAAAGTAACTGGTAGATTTCCATTTTAGATCTTTTACTAAGTATAGAATTGGTTTTTGTTGAATATTCTCCTCAAAATCCAACACAACATTTCCACTGGTTTCACTGTGCTGCTGCAAAGATGGATCTCTTAATCTCTAGATGTTCCAATTTTACTTACACGTAAGGTTAGATAAATAATTAAAACAAACCCCAAAATACCTGGTTGTGTGAAATAATAATAGTATATTTTGCTCTTTCCTAAATGCTGTGTAGAAATTTTTATGGTTTTGGCAGTTCACAATGGCTGGGAAACAGCCGTACTGTAAGAGGTTTGGGATACGCTGCTGGCCAAATATTGGACAGATGGAAGAGAAAGATAACCTGGGTTCTGTTCTAAGCTCTATCATCTTTCTGTCCTTGTTCTTTCTCTTACTCATCCTCAAACTTACTTGCCCAGGTCTCTTCATTTAACCTGTCTAAGTTCCAGCTCTTCAAGTTGCTGATTCCAGTGTCTAGCAAGTCCTTCTCACCTCAAAGTTTTGGTTTTGTCCTGCTCACCTCAAAGTTCTTGCATGTTTGGTTCCAGTCTCTACTGTATCTAAATCGAATCAGAAATATCTCTCTCTCTTCAAACTGAAGCCTACAGAGAAGATAGGCAAGACATGCTCTCTTCTATCAGTTTGAGCTCCCAGACTGACCCAGCATGACTTGTCCCAGTCTCATCCTGTATTGTAGCAAAAGCTCTGCTTGCCCTGGGTAAGGGCACACAGAATCTTCAGGGAAGGGCACACAGAATCTTCAGGGAAGCTTACTGCTACAGTATAAATTCACACAGAACACGTGCAAATGGATATTTTTCACTTGGCAAAATGTGCATGGATTTTCCTAAGAAAACCAAAAGGCCCGATTGGTAAGGCACTGCTTAACCCCCTTGTGCCACTTTGAAAATAGATCCCTGTTTCCCTGCGTTTGATTTGGAGCTACTTACTGTTTCCAAATAGCTAGTTAAAAAACTGAAAATTTGACAACGTTCTATCAAATATCAGTTCCTTATGTCAGACTAAGGGAGCCACTGTCATCTTATTCCTCTTGAATAGCATAGAAAGGTATCCATTAACTTCAACAGAAGCAGAAGCAGCCTCTTGATTGTTATTTTTTTTTATTTCTTAATGCATATTTATAATTCTATTTAAATATCAATGTTCCCATCTGAACATATTCTCTCATTGTAGGAAATCTTGTCTCAAGCTTCAAGATAGAAATCTGTTTGGAAAACATTTGGGTGTACAGTCTGCCTCAAAGTATATTCCAGAGTGACTGCCCAAAGTCAGAAGCGTGACTCTGTACATATATTGGTTTAAATAACATAAGTAGTTGGCCATCTTTATTTATAGAGAAATGATGGCATTAGATACTGCTATTACGAGTTATGTTTTTATGTGCGATTTAGCTTTACACAGTCCATTTACAGTACACACCTAATCCCTCTGTCCTGCTTTGAAAAAGCACCCATCTTTCCCTGCATTTTTGTAATTGAGGTAGATCAAGCAGATAACACATCCAATAAACCTTGAGATATATTTTTCTTTTTCACTTATTGTACTTTGCAACTACTCAGTATTTCATGCTAGAAATAGGCAATCAGAGAATTAGTGCTAAAGGAATAGAAAGTGAATTTAAAGAGCAGAGGTAAACCATTACTTTGACAGTAGTTCAGGTCCATCTGAACAACTGTATGTATAAAGATAGAATCTTTTTTGGTGTGATGGAAATGCATAGGTAACTACTAGTGTTTAAAACCAAGGTGTCAAAAGTGAACATAGTCTCTACAAGGCCACTCAGAAAGACACATTCCGGTCTCAGTTCCTATCTTCTAACTCCTAGTTCACGCTTCTATATACGAGTGGAGTTAGGGAAACTCACTGTTCATTAGCCTTCCATTTTTAGAGAAATACAACTGAAATAGGGCAAGGATTTTTAGTTCTTGGATAGTGGGAGATAATTAACATGTTTTCCTCTAATTAGAATGTTATGATCAAAATCAGTCTAGAGGTGATTCTGTGTTAAACTCCATACATTTTATTTCTGCAACATGTGAATTTTATATTATAAAAAGAATCTCTATTTGTTGTTCTCAGTGAATGATCAGACTTGATTTTCTTCCAGGAAGAAAACCTTTGACTTGTAATTCAGTTATTTTCAGTCTTCATGCTTATTGTATTGTAAGTTATGATGCTTATAACATAATATTGGACTTGTCTTTCACTGCAAATATTTTCAATAAGAATATAGGTTCATTGGTATTATGATGGGTGATTCCTAGTTGCAACAAAAAAGCCTTCACCTTCAATCATGACGAATCATATTATGCCCCTCAAGCCTCCTAAAACAAATAAGTGCAAATAAATGCTTTTGCTTCAGTGTTGTGACCTTGTTGCTATTAAAACAGAATTCAATTTAGATTATTGTGAATAATACATTAACTTAAAATAATTTAAGTCTATCTCAGTTCTTTAAATTATTAGCATTCACAATTAAATTTACATATCTGTTTCTATTTTTCTTCATTTAAATATCCATATTACTTCTCCTTATTTATCTTCCTAAATGCATTTTAATACTCCTTTCATCAGACTAATGTCCTCCAGATAACATCTTTGTTCTTGTGTACTAAACCCCCCTCTTTTTATTAAGTATTCTTCATTTAAGTCTATCAAAAATGACCCATATCCAGAGTGATCCTTCATCCAGTGTATATTGTATGTAAGGATAATTTTTCATCAGGCCAATTATAGAAATGGACTGCATCGGTTCATTTTGAAAAAAAAAGATTATGTTTTATACCTAACTGAAGCATCCCAGGCTTTTTTTTAGTTCTTTGTGACTGTTAGAATCAAGCTTTTGCTATGATAACAGGAGACAGATTTTAACACAGAAGTTGCCATGCAGTGTTTGTGCCTTTCTCTATGCAAATAACTCATTTTCAGTGGAATTATTTGCTTCATTTGCTTCAATTAGAGTTGCAGGACCAGACCCATCATATTGACCTTTATAAATCCCATTTACAAAAAAGGTTACTTCTGTAAAATCAGAACTGCCACCCCAAATTCACTGTTTTACTCCTTTGTCCTTCTAATGTTGATGGCAAGATGAACCTGTTTGTGAGCTTCCCGTTTCGCAAGAACATGGTGTAATTTGGCATATTCTTCATAGTTCTCTTTTGTGTTGGTTCAGCTGTGTGTCTCACACATGCCCACTCAACTGTGAGTAAAATCTCCAAATGTCAGAAGTCATAGATTTGGTTTCAAATATGAAAATAATGTAATCCAAGATTATTTTGATACATGTGGTGAAATAAATCCAACTAAATTATACAAGTCTAATATGTACTATTAGTTACTGACATAAATGTAGATTAGGATCTTTCTAAGGAAAGGACAGAATCTGATTTTTCTGCAATGTCCCGCTCATGTGGTTTAATATTAAGTATAAGGGAAAATAACATTAACTGTACTTCTTCAAGGTGGTAAGCGTTACCTTATGAAGATGAAAATACTAGCTTGTGACTGCAATATAGACTGTAAGTAGTAGAAACAGGACTTTTTCCTACTTATAACCTAAGATCCGAAGTTTTTTTCCCTATGTTGAAATTACTGAAAGCATTTTCATTGACTTCAGAGGGAAAGAGGACTGGGTTCTGGTGACTGATTCAAAACCCAGTGAAGTCAATAGGAATACTTTCTTTCATTTCCACAGCATTTTGATGAGACCCTTGGAGAGGACTAGCACTGATATCTGATGCACTATACATTAATCAGAATGCATCTGCAAAATGTGCATATTCTGCCTAGAAGTAGAGAAGTGCAGTAGATACTATTACTCAGTTCTCTCAGGAGGTGAAAGCTATTTTATCTTTTCATCAAATATTATCTTCTTTCTAAAATGTTTGTTTCACCTTAAACTAAATCTTTGTTCTGAGAAGTCTCAAACAAGGCAATGCTGATGTTCCTTTTCTTCCTTCTTTCCAGGAACAAGTGCTTTTCTTTCTCTCCTTACCCTTTTCTCATCTCTCTGGCCCTTAAACAGGTCCCATTGTAACCGTCCTTATTGCCCTACACCCTCGGTGGCAAAGCTTGCTTTTTGAAGATACTTCTCTATTTAATTCCTGCCATTTCTTGTACTAACACATGTTGAAAGTTGTTTGTGTACAAAGTCCTATGTTTAAGCTTTCTTACACAGTCTCTTCTCTCCTTGAAGAAACCGGACTGGCTCCCAGCTAGAGCTAAGTGTCAGGGAGCAAGAAAAATACATCCATGGAGGCAGGCTGGGGGCATTAAGGATTTCTCAAGTCGGGGAGATAACACCAATCAGCACATATTAAGACAAAAGTCATATTTTTTTCACAGGATCACTCAGGATAATTTCAGATAGGATCGGTCTTTTATAACATAAGCATTTGGGAATCAGAAAAAGCTGAAATTTAATGCCATAGACAGAACACTTTCAGATATTTTTATGGAAATGACATTGTGAACACATATAACTGTATTTTGCTTATATCCAGTGTAGCCATTGGTCAACACAGTAATAAATAGGCTTCCAAACATTAAAAATCTAGGACCATGCACTATTTATCTACCATAAACTTACTATTCTTTACACAACAAAACATCAAATAATAAACTGTAACATTAGAGATGGAGAGGTTGTTTCCTGAGCATAGAATAGGCATATTGTTCAAGATCAATTTGATCTTCTGATAAGTTTCAATATTTGGTGCAACAGAAGATGATAGCTGCACGTTACTTTCACCTGTACATTATCCGGCCTTCCTCATGCTGAAGGACTCACACAACATACTTGCAAACATAGCTAACTGCTAGTTGTTTCAGAGGAAGATAGGAGGTAAAGTATACTTGAAAAGGTAGGAAGATGGTCTGATGGACAGAACAAAGGCTCACAAATTAGCATTTATTAATTCTTTTCTTGTTGTCACTGATGACTTAGTTTGTCGCCTAGGGCAAATCTCTTATCTGCTCCATACCTTAGTTCCTGCATTGGCAAAATAGCATTAGTCAAAAGGAATCTCATTAAATGCAATTAATGTTAGTAAAGTGTTTCGAGAACCTAGTGCAAAAGATGCTATAAATGTGTGATCTGTCATCATATTGTACTGTTTCAGGACCATTTGACCCACTTCTGAAATACATCCCACTGACATAAAAAGCACCATAAAGCCACACAGAAAGAATGCACTTAGGGATTCGTGCTACAAGTGACACCTACCCAACATATTATGTTCCCAAAGCAATTATGATTTCAGACATATATAAATAAACAGTAAATATCCTTGATGAAATTTGTTCAGGACACAATGCACTTTCTATGCAGAGAGTATCCTAACTGTTTTAAAGCATCGGCTTAGGTTTTGATTCACTACATTATCAGCAGGGCTTACCCAACAACTGGCTTACCTTTGAGATTTCTTATCAAAGTACTGTTCCTGCCCAGTCTTGTTTAGTTTATTATGAGTTCTGATGAGATCACTTCCTTAGATGACACAGCTGCAGGCTGCTTAACCATTCTCAAGTATTATAAGTAGAAGCAGAACACCTAGTACCATTTGTACTTGAAAGCAGGTTCAATTGATGATATTTCATGAGTAGACTCTTCGGTCCGTGGTCCACAGAACTACCAATCGCTACTTTAGTCCCCAGCTGCACCTCCTGTCCCCTTGTTGCTTATCTTGAGGCCATGTGTGGTTATATACTTTCTTGTTCAGGAATTAAGAGTAAGCACTTATTTCTGTGTTTGTCCTAACAACTAACTTCTGACTGACTTATTAACTCAGAACAGTAAAAGGAATAAATGTAAATATGCAAGTGCATTTTATGCTGTAGTCTGAACTGTATAGGAGATATGATTTGGGCACTGGTGTTGTCTTGTTGTCTGCTTGTCTACTTTTGATCATCTCTCAAAAGTACATTTGAAAAGCACTGATTTGTTCTAGCACTTCATACATGTATGATATATATCAAAATCCTCAGAAGGTGAATGCAAAAATTCTAATCAAATAAGGATCTTGGAAACAATTTAGCTTTGTACAAGAGATAGTTGTGAGAGTTTTTGTTGGGCTTGTTTGCAATGAGCTTGTCCAGTTTTACTGTGGACCTTCCATTAATCGTCAGAGCTACTGTTGTCTGCAGATTGATTTGTTCATGAACAGCAGCATTTGTTCAAGGGGAACAAGTATTTTAGATTCAAAATGTCACAATTATACTTTTACTGGAACTAGGTCATCCTGTCTCACTTTGCTGTTCAGGTATTTATGTTTGCTTTTGCCTTTTGTGGTGAATTCTCAGATATCTCATATTTAATAGGGGATATATATTTGAACATTTAGTGGGTTGTTAGATTTCTGGATTTTCTTTGTCAGTTTTATGAAAGAACTTCCATAAGTCTTCATCCAGAAAAGGTATATTTGGAATAGACTATGTGCCTCACACGAATGCTCAGTGCTTAGCAAGATGGAGTCCTTCCTTCCCATCAAGTTAATTTTTTTGCATATTTTCAGATACATTCAATCTCTTTCCTCTGCTTTTCCATTTGTGTCCATCCTCCATCTGAGCCCTTCTGTATCTCCTATTTTCCGTTACATTCCTTTTTACTCCTTTCTCCATGCTCCTTTTTTGCCACCTCACTCTGGTTGGCTTAATTTTCCTAAATGCATTCCCCTTGATCTTTGTCCCATCTCAAACACAACCTGCTGGTTTTTGTTTCTCTAGAGCCCTGATTGAGAATGTAAGTGATATCCTGCTTATTCACACTTAGTCTCTGGTGCTGTCCAGGAGACTTTGTGAAGCTTCCATGTCTCCGTGTAATGATTAGTTTGGTTACACCACTCTTTCTTCTTACCAGCCATACCTGTATCACAGAATATATTGAGAGTCATATCTAATTACTTCGGTTATAGAAATAAAGCTTTTCTAGCATTATAACTATTATTAGCCTTAAGACCTAAAAACCACAAACTGAGCTTGATTCTGTTTCTGTATGTGCATCATTAGTAATACTGTCTGTTACAGTTCTGCTAGAGGAGAGCCAGATGTATTAGTGTAAGTCCAACAGCAGAAAAGAAATTGCAAGGATGTATGTAGGTGTCATTTTGCCTGCATATGTGTGTATATATCCATATAAAAAAATATATATTNGGATATGGATATAATTACATTGGAGGCACTATTTTTTTCTAGTGATGATGCACAAATTGGAAGAAATGAAACCTGGCTTTTGAGCAGGAGTAAGTAAAAAAGAACGGTGCTTAACCTGAATGATAACCTGAGAAAATGCACTTGGAATGCTTCTGCATGATTTTTTATATTTAAAAATTAGAACTGTAGTTTTAAAGTTTTGCCTTTGATTTGCTCATTCTCAAAGCCCTAGATAGTATCATACAGCAGCCTGTAATAGTACTTTTAAACTAGAAATTAATCACATTAGGGAAATAAAGCGATCAAGATGCTAGCAGATAGCCTCCTAGGTAAGGTGAACCTCTGATCTGATATATTATTGCAGTTCAATTGTTCCCACATCTCATAGCTGTGGGAGAGATCATATATCAGATGCGGACTACATGCTTTCATAGGATGAAAGAAGCTTCTTTCTTGGCTTCTTGGCTAACCTCCTTAAGTCAAAGAATGCTTATGTTTTGTCATTTTGTCATATGGTGGCTGTCCTTTTTCAGTTCATGTAATAACAAACTGTTCTGGGCTTCAGATTTTGTTGCAATGTTTTAAAGATGATCCACACTAGAAGTTATCTCATGTAACAACAGGTATTCCATAGGTAATTTATTATGAGTAAAACTCTCTGTAAAGTTCAGAAGCATTCAGCCTTTTTAAAGGAATTCTGAGCTATGATACCAGTGGTGTGCAGTGGGCATCTGACCCTCCTCTTTCTGTTCTCTTGTGGTATTGCATGAACATTGCAAGTGACTGAGAGCACAGCTGGGTAAGAAACAGTCTGCATTAACAAGAATCCTGGCACCCACAGGTTTAGTTTAAAATAGTCATATTCTCCGATACTGGGTTAGTGATTAGTATTATTAGCAGTTAGTATTGCTAACCTAATATTAGAGAATAAGACTATTGCAGTAGCAATTAAGAGTCTTTTCCATAATCCCGGTCCAGCTTCTCCCCTTCATTTAGTCTCCCCAGGTAGCACATCTACAAAGAACAGGTTTCCTACTGGAAAAGCAAACTCTTACCAAAACTTTCTCATACTGTTGACTACGTTAATCATTGCTTATAGCTCAGAGACATCAAATTTTCTTTGCATTAATTGCTGACATTCAGGCATCAAGGCCTTTGAACTAAATGTGTATGTCAACAGATAACCCGTGAGTTTAACACTGGGGAAGGTTACATTTTATTTAACAAGGGTCGTTAATTTGTTAGGACTGCCCATATTTGATAATATCAGAAGGGTGTCAGCCCTACCAAAGGCACTGCTGTTCATTATCCATGTTTTCCAATTGCTTCAAAATGATTGTATTTCTCTTTGTACACAACACTTACAGAATCACAGAATCACAGAATTGTAGTGGTTGGAAGGGACCTCAGAGATCATCGAG